>CM034620.1:18437999-18954647 GCA_020080225.1 Gynochthodes officinalis
GACAACTCTTTTTGGTCTTTTAATCAAAATATAATTTGAGATTTATTAATTTTGTCAATTGTAATATATAACAATATTTAAACCAAAAAAAAATATTACTTTTGTAACAATATTTTTAGGTACAAAACATATCTTTATAGTTTATAAAGAGTTTATGTATTAGTACTATCAAATTAGTGTCTATACTAATAATAATAAAAATTAAAAAGAATGTATAAAAATTAAAGAAATAAAAATATGAAGAAAATATAAAGAATTAGTGTAAAAAATATATATAAAGAAAATTAAAGAAATATAAATAGGAAGGAAAATGTGAAAAAGGTTATTCTAACAACAAATGTATAGATAAACTTATATTTTCATAAAAAAGAATAATAATGATGATGTTAATTTAGTAGCAAAATTAAAACCAAAAAAATTTAATGACAAAAAATAAAAAATTACATAATTTTTAATTTTAATAAATTATTAATTGAATAGAAAAAAGTTCTGAAGTAATTTTTTTTAAAAAAAAATTAAAACTAATAATAATTAAAATAGAAGATCACATAACTAATACTTAAAAAATAAAAGATATATGAGAGTTAAAAAAGAAAAAATAAATGAAATAAGATTGAAAGTCAAAAATATGCTTATGGAACTAAAATCCTAAGAAAAATAATCAGAATAACAACTTTTAATAAAAAATCAAAATCTTAAAATGTTGCACTAATTTTCCCTACTTTTAGGAATCTGATTGCTTTCCCAAAAAATTTGAAACTGAAACAAATACAGAAAAGTAATCAGATTATTTTTCCAAACCAACCAAACACTAAAATTTAACAATAAGAAAACAAATTACTTTTCAAGTCAAAATTTATTGCCAACTAAACGAGGCCTCAAGGCTATGTTTCGTTCTCCTCCATTTTGACAAAAGTTAAATATTTTTTCAGGGGAAAAAATATTTAAACAAGTTTCTATTTTATTTTAAAAATCAAATTTAAAATTTAAAATTTCTACCAAAATTATCTCATATTATTTTTAAGAAAAATTTCACAAACATACTTTTTAAACACTTTCACCAACAAAAAATTCCTAACAAAATTTTCACCTTTAACAAAATAAAATTTTTCAAATAAACTATAAAACAAAATTTGCCTTAGTTTTTAATAAAACAAAAATAACACTCACTCTGTTCCAAAAAAAAAAATCCATTTTCAAAATTTTTCTTTGCCCCAAAGAAGAACCCACTTTTAAACCAAATTTCTAAAATATACTTACTAATAATAATTATATATATCTACAATTAAAAAGTAAAGATAAAAATATAAAATTATATATTTAATTAGTGTATTTAAGTGAAATAATTAATAATTAATAAAAATTATATTTAAACTAAAGTGGACTTCTTCTTCTTTTTCTTTTTTCTGTTTTTTTGGACTCAGAGAGTAAGTAATTAGCCCAATCTTAACCCCAAGTATCACACAACTCTGACAAGGGGCCAGACAGCCCTTAAGGAACACGCGCTTAGAATTGGGATTGGACTTTAAAACTAAATTTTTAAAAAAATAAATTATATCTACTTATCGATTTGATTTTATTATTAATTATTTTTTTCAAATTTGAAAATATTAAAAATTTCCCCTTTCACCGTATGAAAATTTGTTTTAGTACATAATTCATGAAATAATTAAAAAATTGGACAAAAATGCGAGTATAAAGTATTTTCAAAATATAGAAGAAATGAATTAAAAATATCTACTTGAAAGTGTTATATATTAAACACAAACATAAGTACTATTGTAATGCAACTAATATGAAAAAATATGAATTAAATTCCATTTTTTCTTTGTTTTCAAACATTTTATGAACTATATAACTAAAAACTAACTTTTAAATTCTCAAAGTGTTAAAGAGTATAATATTTTCAAACCTTAAGATGTAATTTGCAATAAAATCAAACTTTAAAAGAAGTAGATATAATTAACCCTTTTTAAGATTGTATTTTGAACATTAATACAAAACTCATTCTTATTACCACCTCCATTCCAAAAAAAAAAAAAATCTATTTTGAAAACTTTTCCTTGTTCTGAAAAAAAGAGATAACTTTTAAATCAAAATTTTAAAATATCTTTATTAATAATAATTATATTATACTCAAAATTAAAAGGTAAGGGTAAAAAATGTAAAATTATACATTTAGTTTGCTTTAAGAGTGTTGTATTTAATAACTAATAAAAAATTGTAACTAAACCAAAGTGAGTTCTTTTTTTATGACATAAGAAGTTTTTTGTAAGAAGTATCATTTATAAAAAGTTTTATATGTGTAGTTTTTTAAAATTTATGTCTTGTACTTATCATTTATGTCTTCCAAAGATTGTGTTTTTACTTTTCAAAAAAAAAAAAAATTAAAAGTTTTTTGGCAAAGTGATCTCTTCCACTGCAGATTATTTTGGTGGGTCACATGAGTCGGTGGGAATAGGTGATCTAACACCTATTGCTTTCCTTTCAAAATACGATGCCATTTCGGTCGTTAGGTAGAGACAGGTAGAGTGTCAATTATTTTAGGCAAAAATGTTGTAACAAAACCATATCCATAGTACTCATAATTAATGACATACAATTTAAAAAACTTGAACTATGATAGCACCAATTGTTCAACCTCATTGTTTCCTTAGTTTCCACGAGACCACCCATAGTTCATGTATATAAATTCCCTCGTGAAAATATCATTCAATACATCCTAAGTTGAGGAACTTCATATGAAATGTAATTATTCAAAAAAAGAGAACTTCATATCAAAGTATATATATTTCAAAATATCCATCTATTGGACCGTCCCAACAATTCAACAAAAGTAAAAAAAAAAGAATGTTAAAAATAATCACACCCATAGGAACAATGACTTTCAAAATCATAGAACACTAACTCTTGAAGAAGAAAAGAGGAATCAATTCAATTTATTGACTCTAATGTATCCCAAACAAATATTAAAAAAATAAATATTATTATTATGACTCTGTCAAGAGAAATGTATTCATGTGAACATGAAAACTAAAAATGTATATTTGGCTATGCCATGAAATCCCTTCCAAAGTGGACAAAGGAACAAAATGGCCTCAGAGCTGATGAAAAAGAAGAGGATCTATGGACAGAAAGGTCTACCTAAACGAGCCCTGTGACTTGGAATAGTGAAATGCCTAATCCTCCCTTCTTCTTCTCTCATGTATCCTTCACACAAGAACCCCTTTGAGAACTTATCCTCCACAATTCTATCAACATCATGAACAAAAACATCAGTTTCCCCACTTTCCCTGTTTCTAGCCATCAATCCAGCAGTGTAAATGGCACTCATTCTCCCTGGAGCTTCATCGCGCCACCCTGTGGGTGCATCCACCATGATCAAATCCCATTCTATATCATAAACTTCATTGGGAAAGCCCTTCAATGCAAGTTGACATTGTGAAAATCTTGGATCCCCCACAATTTTACATTCTTCCTTCATGCCTATTTCCATCAGTTCATCAGCCTGAGTAACTTTTGTGTCATACTCAACATGATATGACTCCAAGTTTGTCAATTCCCTTTTGACGTGATCAATCCATGACTTGTCTTCTTCAAGAAATACAGTGCGGCCGCCATGGTTGAGGGCTGTCCACATTAGGCTATCGTGGCCTAAACCGAAGACCAAGAAGTTGCATGGTGATTTTTTCTCTAGCACTCTAAGGGACACTGAGATTTCTTTGAAGGTCTGTTGTGGGGTGATGTTTAATGTTGCATAGTGGACTATTGCATTTGCCAAGGATGGTGATATTTTGGTGCACTTGGAAGCCAAAGATTCAGAAGGACAATTGGAATTCGAAGAATCTGATGATGATGAAATGAAATTTGAAGGATAAAGCGCTGATATAAGGGATGAATTTTGTTGGGGTGATGAGAAATTTGATCTGAACAATAAAAAGAGAAGGAAAAGAAAGAACAAGCAAATTAGAATGACCCTAAGGCTGATGGAGAAGAGAGATTTGGATCTCACCGTGATCATTTTTTTTCTTTCTTGGATGGAAACGATAGAGGGAAGGAAAGATATTGAGATGTTAATGGTCTCTTGGATTGTTCTGAAATATATGTTTCTTTCAAGTTTGAGCTGAAGAAACTTATATATATACATATAGATGAAACCAAGAAAAGGATGGGTAGAAGAGCTAGCTTTATTTGAGAAAATGTTTATATACTTTTGATTAGCAGGTCATTATTCACTTATAGTCAACGTTTGTAAAATCGCCATGCCATGCATTATCGATTCCAATTAATGGAAGTAGAATCAGATCTGTAAAATTGTAAAATTCTTTTAAAAAAAAAAGTCTAAAAAGTGTCATATTTATTGTGAGAATACATTCAAAATATTCATTTATAAATATATCATGTTAAAAATATTTCTTGTCAATATGTTAGGCAATATTTAGTTTTCTTATATATATATTTCATTGTTGTATTTATAAAACGGTTGTATTGAATTGTATCACATGTACAAGAAATACAACTCTTTTTTTTCTCAATTTTTTCGGTCCCAAAAAACAAACAAAAACAAAAAAAAAAATTCAGCCCCCATGCCGCTTGATTTCGGCTAAGCTTGGTGCCAAAAATCAATTTTACTTTGTGACAATTTTGCCTTTTTCTTCTGGGCAAAGCATCTTCGGCCGAATCAATTTTTCTCTTTGATTGTTTGAAGCCAAGCTTCATCAATGTTTTTTTTGGTAAACCAATTGATCCAAATTTCCTCTCGATTGTTTTGCATTGTGCGTCCAGACCCGTTCGTTATTTGTTTGTGTGCGAGCCAGCCGACTTTGGCTCTCTCTACTTTGTCCAGTTTTTCTGGTTTTGGCCAAACTTGGATGTTTCAATTTTTTTTCATTCTGGCCAGCTTTATGTTTTTTGTTTTGGCCCATTTTAGCTTCTAGATTTGTGACCTATATATTTTATTTAATATTATTTTGCCCCAATTTTTCCAAATTTTAGTATTTGTCGCCTATTGTATTTCTAGTCACTTTTTTTATTTTGTTTCTAAACTCAAACTTAGCTTCACCACCTTGAGTTTAAGGGGGATGTTAAAATATATTCAAAATATTCATTTATAAATATGTCATGTTTAGAATATTTCTTATAAGTATATTAGATAATATTTAGTCATAATACGCAATATTTAGTTTCTTTATATACATATTTCATTGTTGTATTTATATGATGGTTGTACTGAATTGTATCACATATACAGAAAATACAACTATTCTCTTTTTTTTTCTCTCAATTTCTAACGTTCATCATTTTATTCTATATGTTACTGAAAACAATGCAAGAAATATTTAAAATAATATTTACATCTAAAACCAATCTCATGATATACAATTAGGGTTCGTTTTGTTCCTTACTAGAATTATAATTGGTTTAGAATTAAATATATTTTTTTATAGATTTTAGTTTGAATTTTATAGTTTATTTACAGAATTTGATTATATTATAAAATTGACATTAAAAATGAATTTTGAATAAAAGAAGTCAAAAAACTCAATCAAATATAATAAAAAAATTTCTAATTCTAATTTTAACAAATAACCAAACGGATTCTTTACTGCAATTACATCGTGTGATTTGTATCAATACTATAACATTATTCACATTTATTACAATGATTATTGAAAATAAACACTAATTAAAGATGATATCATAGTAAACTAGACCTTAGGGTCCTTTTGAATTATTTAAGAAACAACTTTTATATAAATAACTTTTCAAACATTTTTATGAATCAGTTTGAGGATTTTTTTTTCTTTTTCTGATAAAGAGAAAGTTTATAAATCATTAATTATTTTCTGAAAATAATTTTGAAATATATTTTGTAAAAACTATATTTATAAATATTTTGAAAGACAATAGTCTAGAGCTTATTCATATTTTTTATTGGAGTTGATTGAAATCTAAATAGAAATTAATTAAATTATTTTTTACTTTTTGAACTTTTAGAATTATTTATAATGTAAGGATTAATGACACGGAAGTATTTTCCTTTTATTTGAAAGTACGAATGCAAAAACTGCCAATTTAAGGAGTTTAATTGAAGATTTTGGGTAGTTCAACTGATCAAAATGGTACTAATTTATAATTTACATAAACGTTTTGATCGAAACTTGAGTAACTATAAACTTAAAAGATCAAATTACAATTTTGGAAAATATGATTGTATTGTTCTTTTGAATTTTACCTATAATTTCTGAATCAAATAAATTTTGATTAATTTAAAAATACGGCCTCACCTCAGTGCTCACAGCCTAGGCTTAGTGGCTTTGACTGCCTCGTGCTTTGTGCTTTCGGAGTTTTGCTTAGAAAAGGGATCATAGAATAGAAACACCAAAAACTCCAAACCCCTTCCGACTTTTAGGTTTTTAAAGAAAAGAAAAAAAAATTGTTCTTTTATTTTTTTTTTTAAACAATCAAAAATTTTTGAAAAAAAAAAAAAAGAAAAAAAAAAAAAAAACTAAAAACGTTATGAAGTTAAGTTAAAAAAAAAAAAATTTTATTTATTTCACAAATATAAAAAAGTTTTTTTATATGAAATAGGATATTTTATTTATTTTATAAAAAAAATGAATACTTTTTGGATGTTCTCTCTTTTATTTAACATTAATTACGCCCAAATATATACTCTTTCATCCAAAATATATATATATATATATCTAACTTTAAAAAAAAAATCTTTTTTTTAAAATTCCTATATTATATTTATTAATAATGATATAACATATAATTCAAAATAAAAAAGTAATAATAATAAAATATATATTTAATTATGCATTAAACAGGTTATATTTTACAACTTTAAAAAAATTACTTCTTTTTTTTTTTTTTTGAGTCGAGGAGAGTACATTACTGAATTGTTCCATTAGTATGAAAAAACTATAATCAAATATGCTATTATAAGTGATGATTTTAGAAATTGAGTTTTGTCCCTATGAAAAAAGATTCCTTCAAGGAGGACACCGACAAAAGAAATAGAATCAAAATTGTACTAACCAAATGGCATCATTGAAGATATTTTAAGGCATGCATGTGGCCCTATCAATAATGTATTTGGTAATCATGTTCATTAATTAACTTGGTAAGTGAATTAGAGTAGTAGGTGACATGACAGAAAAACATTGACGTCCCATGTTTCAATGATTCTAATAGTTTGGATTGTGGTTGAAGTTGTTATGACATTTTGGTAGTAGGTCATACCATCAATTCTTTTATAACAACATTCTGTTAGTTGATGACATTGCTTCAAATTTTGGAAAGACCCAAAACATATATGTGTATATATATAAATTGCTCTTATTCTCTAAAGAATAAGAAAGTATATAGTACAATATAAATAGTATAATTTAGAATTGAATTTTTTTGGTATATAAAAATGAGTGATGAAATAAACAATCAAAATTATTAATAAATTTTTTTAGTAGGTAACGTAATACTTAGAAGTTACTAATCAATAATCATTCTTATTTTTTAATATCCTTTAACTACCTGAATTCATACCAATTACTACAAAAATTTACTATAAATATTATTACTCTAAAAATAATAATAAATTGATTTTGTTCTCTAAAAAAAAATGCTTGTTATGTACCTAAATTATACGTCACTTTCTCAATTTTTCACCTCAGCTCCAGTTTCTTGAAGTGCATTTCCAAAAACATTATGCTTAATTTTTTTAAGAAAATAAATAAATAATTAGTTAAATTTTTGGTAAAAATTTCCAATTAATCATCCTTATGTTAATAAATGTTGCCCTTTTATTTTGATGTAAAACAGTAAAAGCAAGGATTCGATCGTACTTATAATTAGACTAACGACAATCTTGGGTTAAATTATGACTTTGATTTACCCACCGACAAAACAGAATCATTGTCCTACGAGAATGATTAATTACTTTGTTGAATACCTTTATATTCGAAATGACATCTCAATCAATTGTTCTCCAAATCCACCTCTAAAAGTTGTTCATGTACCTAGACGCTTGTAATTTTAAAAAACGTATAATTAGCCTTGATTTGATTGAAGGCATAAACATGATTTCAAAGATTTCTCTCAAAAAAAAAATTTTAAAAATCTATTACCAAAATGTAAAAAATAAAAACCAAAGTCAAATACGTTAAGCAGAAACTTCAAAAGAAACTAATTATAAGGGTTTGTATAGATATCATTTTAAAATATGTTTTTACATTTTTCAAAATATGATTATAAAATATGAATTGTATTGAAAACTGAAAAAATGTATTGATAAATGTAAAAATAAGTTTTAAAAAACAAACCATACAGGTCGTAAGTATAGTAAGGGCATTAATCTTCAAAATATGAAAATTTCCAAAAAAAAAATTCATAATAGCTTTGCAAACAGTAAAATACTTCACTTATTTTTACATCGAAATTAACTCTCATTGCTTTAAAAAAAAAAAAAGGATGTAACAAAGCATCCAAAATATCAGACAAATTTAATTTTCTTTCATTTTTTTTTATTTCTTTTTTTTTAATTTTTGTTTGGAAAGGGTTATACAGTACCTTCGAAATTATATAAAAGGAGAATTATCTTTCCTGATCCCAAAAAAAAAACCCAAAACGAAAAATAAATCTGAAAAAAATGCAAAATAATGATCTTGGGACTGATCATACAACTTCAAAGCCCAAACTCTATGGACAAAAGGGCCTCTCCAACCAAACCCTATGGCTTGGAATGGTGAAATGCCTTATCTTCCCCACTTCTTCCCTCCAATAACCCTCGCAGAGAAAAGCCATAGAGAACTTATTCTCCACCCACCTATCAATGTCATGCACAAAAACATCAGTCTCGCCATGTTTTCTATACCTTGCCATCAATCCAGAGGTGTAAATGGCAGTCATTCTTCCAGGCAAGTCAGGCCTAAACCCTGTTGGTGCATCAACCATTATCACATCCCATTCGGTGTTGTAAACCACATCAGGAAATGTTTTAATGGCAAGTTGACACTTTGATAATCTTGGATCATTCACCTCTTTGCAGTCATCCTGTTTTCCAACATGCAAGAGTGGCACTGCCTCTGTTACTTTATAAATATCATAATTTACATGGTATGCTTCCATTGAGGGCATGTGTTTCTTAACTTCTTTCATCCACTTTTCATCTTCCTCCAAGAAAACTGTTCTGCCACCATGATTGAGCATTGACCACATTAGGCTGTCATTGCCAAGCCCAAAAACTAAGAAGTTGCATGGGGATTTTCTTTCGAGAACTCTAAGTGTCAATTGAAGTTCTTGGAATGTTTGCTGCGGGGTGACGTTTGAGGATGCATAGTGGACGAGTCCCTCAGCTAGTGATGGTGGAAGTTTTTCACATGATGCAGTGGAATCTGAAGTTTTTGTTTGGAGATTCTGTATGTTTGATTGAAAGTTTGATCCCAGTTTTAGGAGGAGGAGGAAAATGAAGAAGCAGCATAGAAGGATTAGGGGTTTAAAGTTGATGGTGTTTTGTTGCTTGGATCTCATTTTTTCACAAGATGAAGAAGGCTTTGAGGCCAGCTATTGATCAATCCATGAGTGGCTTTGATGAGGCTTTTAACATTGTTTGGAATAACAAAAGATGTGATTCACATTTCGAAAACTATGATAGTGAGATTTTTATTAAATTCAAGGGCAGAAAAAAATCATTTGACCATAATTGTCACCAAATTATCATCTTACAAAATAAGAAGTGAAACACAAAATGATAAGCTAGATATAGTATGCAGTAAACATAGTGTCCTCATATGGATTTACTATTATATTTCACGTTTTTAAAATCTTAGTTTGTGTCTTCATTCTCATCCCAAAATTGCGACATACATTTCCCATTTTTGTAAGAACTTCTATACCAAAAACAATGATATCTCCAATTATAACCCCTATGAGATATAACATATCTCTTCTTACCATCCCTATAGTATGTGAGACAAATGTGTGCATTTCGATTAGAGTCGTATTTTATGATTACAATTCTATCATATATGTCTTTTTCATTCCGTCGAAAATCAATTTTATAGTATAGACGCTTATATCCTCCCCCTCTATGCTCTGCAGTAATGATTCCTTGAGCATTATGACCTTTACCAGAACAAAACTATTTAAGAGAACCTTACTTAGAATTATCACCAAAAACTTGTTGGAAATTAAATTTTGCTTTCCACTTGCATAGACATTAGCTCTATTAAAATCATGTATAATATGTCACATATACCAAAAAATATTGTCACATATACCAAAAAATATTAGCTTTAGTATCTTCTCAAATCTTCAAATGTATTAAGAAAAAAAATTAAAAAAAGAAAAGAAAATCTTGAATCGCTTGGTATTGTTAGTGGATGTTCGTTTAAAATGGTTACGAACGGAATAATATTACAATTTTATTTTTTATCTTTTTTGACATCCTCAAGTGTTACAACGTTGCAATTTCATGTACTTAGGAATTCTTTATTAAGAAAGTGCCATCTGTCTTTGTTCTTGACGTTCATAATTGTTGTGAATTATAATTGACTTTTAAGTGAATTAAAATGACAATAAAACTATTAAAAGGGAAAAATGGTACATGCAATCCGCCAATGGAAGTAAAGGTTACCCTTGTAAAAAAAAAAATTATTACTATTATTATTATTTTTATTAGGTACCACATATTGGTAGTTGGTATAGGATGGAAATAAATTTTACAAGATTGGGAATAGTGAAATTACTTTACAAAGGTGTACCAACCAGTTATTAAATTTAGGTAGAAACAATGGGTGAAACTATAAATTATCTCATGAATCACGTGACTTTTTTTAGAGCATTGATTTACAACCTATTGATGAAATTTAAATCCGCTTTTGTATCACATCAATTTTTTAAGAGCATAGATTTAGGTTTATCAACCTACCTCCTCATTTAATTGGTAGGAAAGTAAAATTATATAAACATATGATTTATGGAATTTATTTTTTTTTAAATATTTTTCTAAGAAGTCTAAATCTTAAAAATGTAATTACAAGAAATTTGAATATTTTACCTGACTTTGGATTGAATAAAAATATTCATATTTCACTATTTCATATAAATTAATAAATCACAAGTATATTTTAAATATGATTTATTTGACATATACATCTATTATCATATTATTCTCCTTATTTTATATAAACCATTAAGACATTTTTTTATTTATTTTTAATCAAAAAATAATTTAACATTTCTTCATTTTGTTAATTGTTACATAGAACAGAATTTAATAATACTAATTTTGTAAGAATTCTATGTACAAATATATATTTGTGGTTAATACAGAATTCATTTATTACTACCAACATCTACTTATAAACGATGAAAAATTAAAAAGGATAAATAAAAATTAAAGAAATAAAAATGTGAAGAAAATATAAAGAATTAGTGTAATGATAATTTAAAGGATAAAGAAAATTAAAGAAACATAAATGCAAGGAAAAATATCAAGAAAGTAGTTCCAATAACACCGGTACAAATAAATTTCTATTTTCGTTAAAAAAAATAATGATGATGTTAATAAGTTAGTATCAAAACTGTAATAAAAAAGAAGAAGCAGAAGAAAAAAATATATATACTCTGATAAAGGATGAAATCAAATCACAATTCAAAATTTTAATTAGAAAAAATAAAAATTATATTTCTTCCATCTCAAAAAAAAAGATCCACTTTGGGTTGAGTATAATTTTTTTTTTCAATTATTAGGTACAACCTTTTAATGCGTCATGAAATGCATAATTTTATATTTTTATCCTTACTTTTTTATTATAGAGATATATAATTATTATTAATAAATGTATTAGAGGAATTTTATTCTTAAAGTCGACTTATTTTTTGGGAAAAAGAAAGAGTTCAAAAGTTGATTCTTTTTTGAGAAAGAAGGTATATAATTTTCAATTTTTATAAATTATTGATAAAGAAGTATCCAAATTATAAAGTTTTTTAACATAAAAAATTAAAACTAATAGTAAATAAAATAGAAGATCACATGACTAATACTTAAAAATTAAGGGACATACAAGAATCGAAAGAAAAGGAACAAATGAGAAAAGATTGAATATTAGAAATATATTTATTTAAACTAAAATTTTAAAAAATATAATAAAAATAAGAACTTGTAATAAGGATTCAAAATCTTGTAATGTTCTACTTAGTTTCCTTATTTTCAGATATTTGATTACTTTTCTAAAAAAAAATTAATACTAGAACAAATATAGAAAAGGAAAGAAATTGTTTTCCTATATGAACCAAATATTAGAATTTAAATTAAAAATAATTAAATTATAAGTTATCTCATTTGCAATCACCTGAATATTGAACAATTTTTGAACCAATCATAAACGTATTTCAAACTAATCCTAGACTTTATTGAAAGAGGCATAATTCCCCAAAGACTTGTTACAACAAAGATAAAATAAAAAGTTTGAAAGAGTAAAGTGTTTTTTTTTTTCCTCCTTCATTCAATATTAATTTCAGGGATTTCACAAATCACATTAATTTTTTAAGCGCACATATTTGGGTTATTTCATTTCTTCTCTAGTTTATTCAGTTTTGGTTTCGGTGCGAACATCTTACTTCGACTTGCCTTCAACCCCCATTACTTCACAGCTTAGGCCCCCAAAGATTTGAACCTTGAAATTCACTAGGATTTTATCATAAAGATCAAATTTCCTTTCTATGATGATCTAACTTTCCCAGGCAATAACATTACATTCATAATTAAAACATAGTTGTATAGGCCTAAGCTGGAATGCTACAATGCTCAAAAGTTGATAGTCTGCACAATAGAAATCAGATATTTAAGACTACAATACAATAAAGCTCAAAAAACAGGCAACATTGCTCCTACAAGAGTCATTCAAATCCAAACATCAAAAGTTACCATTTCGCTTAACCTTAATGTTATCTTGAACAATGCCACTGAAAAAGAATACCAAAAAGAATATGGTAATACTATGACCAAGAAGACAGAATACATCTGTTCCATATCAATCAATAAAAATGTGAAAATTTGACACTCTGAAAGTACTGCCAGTACACATCAAAAATCCAGTAACTGCAAGCATAACTGCCAAAAAAGACATCATTAATCGAGATATCTATCTACAAAGGCCCGTATACCAATTCTACAAAACTATTATAACATTGAGTTGAGAACTCAGCAGCTCAACAACAGGAGGTATAAATAGCCACCCAATTAAGAAAGAATAATTTTTCTGAACTCTATCTAATCTAAAATCTAGAACCAGAACCAGAAGGTGGTGCAGGTGGCAATCGGTTAGGAGTTGTGCGGCGGCCTGAGCTGGAACTTGAGTTAGTATCACCGTTTTGAGCTGGGTCACTGTACCGACGACTGTGACCATTGCTTCCATATCTCGAAGAGTCACCATAAGGATCAACGGGGCCATTAGCAGCAGCATCAAAAGCAGTTCTCCACTCCTCACCTGGTGAAGGACCAGCAGATGTAGGACTACTTTCTGCATTAGGAAAATAAACAGAAGTTTAGAACTAGCACTCACAGTAATGTGTAAACACAACGGTGTTTCCACTGAAAAAGTAGCAAGCACATCCTAAAATAAGAGTTATGCTCTCACAAATAAAGGCTAACACATACGAAAGAAGATAAAAAATACAAAATAGATATCTAAAGATATCATCACCTGCTCCACTGCCATTTGCGTAGCTCGCAGCAGCAGCTCGATTGTCATGGATACTGAGCTGCCTCGTCAGCTTTGAAAGAAGAGAAGACTGTTTTTGGAAGCGTTCCCTTCTGCGTTTTACATTCTGGTCCTCCTGAAGCAGCTCTTCAATCCTTGCGGTACTTTGGGCACTGGCAGCCAAAAAACTGCTAAATGACTACAGGCCAAGAAAACATAACTGAACCAAAAACAGAGTATGCTATTGGGGTCTCCTTGAGCAATGTCAACAATAATCAGTCAGATGTAAGCTTGCAAAGTTAATTTTAAAGAAAACCTCCATGGATGACAAATTGATTTGTGAACAATGCTTACAGTTTTTAAATAATAAATACCAGGAATCAAGAAACAGGTCAAACCTGATAGAACTGTACAATTTTGTGAGCATGTCTTCTTTTGCTTTCTCTACTTGGCAAAGTACAACAGCCTGAACAAACAAAAATAGCAGCACATGATTTCACAAGCTCAAACAGAAAAATATACAGATACATATAATCATTCATGTATTGGATACATATACGTAGTAAAGCAGTGGCATTGTGAACTGAAAACTGACTTTTGGGACATTGGCAGCAAGACTGTTAAGAACTGCTTCCACATAACCACGCACTTCTTGAGCCATCCACCGAAGTTCTTCTTCTGGATCCGCAGGTCTTCTTGTCATAGTTTCCTAATTAATAGGTAGCAAAAGTGATAATGCATATTAGATAACTCCTAAACTGAAGTCCAAGCCCAAAGAAAAGGACAAAGGTTTCACCCCTGAAGTAGCATTTAAATCAAATAATGTTGAAGATGGTAAAAGAACAATAAATAAGTTCAAACCAAGAGAACATCGATGTCAACAGCCCAACAAAGTAAAAACACAAGTAGATCAATTATTAAAGTTCTCACTCATGCATTTTGACTTAAATATATTGGTAACTCACAAGCGAACCATCAGAAAGACTTTGGCGAATGGGAGGACCAGATTCAGCCTTTACTTGGCCACCTTTTGAACTAATAACATGTCTCAATTTGTTCAACCACTCAGTCTTGTCCGCCACGCTCTCAGCTTTTAAAACAACAGCGCTGTGAGCTGAAACATAAATTTAGAATTTTTCCTTATAAGTATGATATTTTGGAAAGGTCCACAAATTATGCACATGCAAAGCAAAACAAGATCATGTATTTACCTTTTAGAACGGTTTTGTATGGAACCCTGCTTGTTATTTTGAATACAAGACTAGGTGGTTTCGCAGCATCAGGTCCATTTGCCTTCTTGTCCTTGGAACTTTTAGGTGGTGGTGCTGGAGCTTCATCATCTTCAACTTCTTCAAGGTTACATTCCTAGATATTCCACAAACCATCAGAACATCCATAACAATACCTCTATGCCAACAAGAAAGTGAAAAAAAGCAGGAAAAAAATTTCCCAGCAACATACAAGAAATATACTTATGGCACATATCTCTTATTATAAGCCAAAAACAAGATCATGTCCTCTCCAATCAAGACAAGTACAAACTGGCATTTTTTCCTCACTATCTTCATGCAAATACAATCTATAATCATGTTCACATCTTTTCTTGACTGAAATATGGAGTGATAAAGAAAAAGTGGCATTAAAATGTTAAAACAAAAATTACATTATTAATGTACACAAATTCATATCTACAAGAGCAAAAACTTCTAAGGGTATACAAGTCTCAGCATATGTAAAACAATTGTTTGGAACCAGGAGAGGGACAGTCTGGAAAGTGAAAGGTTCACTCAGCACAAATAGTTCCACACAACATACCTCTAAAGTGATTACACCGCGAAAATGCCGCTCCTCTTGCTTTTTGGTGTATCCAAGCTGTACAATGAAGGATTCAAATAAGAAATTTCTAGCCACAAATCGTACTCATACAGAATAATGAGAGAAACTTATCAACCAGCAAACCAAGATGAATATGAGGAGTTCCCAATTGCTTTTTTATCTCTTTGGTAGGTTTACTTTAAGCTGAGAAAAGATATTTACTCAGAAAGCATCCAAGAGATATTTTTAAAGAACAGCCTTTGGTTTCTTAAATTTTATCAAATACGTCCTCAATTACTTTATAGCTTTTTAAAGATAACTTTCACCAACTTGATAACAAGAAAAAACAAAACAAGCAGGCCCCTGACTGTGCTCACTATGACTATCAATGAAGGCTGACTGTAAGAAATTACCAGTGGTAGAACGAGCAGAAATGGTAAAAGCTTTTTGTCATGAAACTATCCATCCAAAACTAAACTTTCATTTAAACTTTCATTTAACAGTTCCACTTCTGAAATCAGAAAGATAAATTCATGACAATTCCAAGAAAACACCGAAATAAACAACCAAATAAAAAGGCATGCATCATCTTACAAGGAAAAAGAATATCAAGACAAAGTTATTGACTTCAGTGTGATTCCAACATACTTGAAGAGTTGCAAGCAGAAACAATCAAAACTACTAACCTTTCCAGTTTTTTCATTTAAAACAAACCATCTCCTACTCCACCCATTCGTTTTGGCACTTCTTTTGAGTAAGAATCCTGCAGACATGTTTCAAGGGGAGGGTGTAAACAGGAAGGACAAAAAACGGTAAACCACAGCAATGATTGAGCTGTTGAAATAAACAATGGAAACAACCTCAAACGAATACTTTCTTCAATACCTAAGATTTATCACTATTTTATTAGATTAATCAACAATGCATCTTTTATAATTTTAGCACTCAAAACGTTCACACAAGAAAATCATAATTTGCTAATGACTTTACTACCATATGCAAAAATCAGAAGGCAGATTATATAGCTCAAATGTCCCACACGGCAACAGAAAGATTCATAGAACTATGTAATGCAATAATCGGTTGTATCCTCAATCAGGGATGAATATCCCAGAATCTTCTACATAACTTCATAGAACTGCCCTCTTTATGCTGTCTGTTCACCCCTACAGTCAGTTGTACCCACCAAGCATGTCATGACAACTAAAATGCAAAACGTTAAAAATGGCCCAAAAGATATCAACTTCATTCTACACCCAAAAATAACGAGTTCATTCTACACCCAAAAATGGTCAGTTCATTCCATTCATAAGAAAAAAAATACTACTTCCACACCACAAAAAGAGTCCACTTTTGGTTTGGTACAACTTTTTTTAATAAGATATAACACCTTTAATGCACCACTAAATGTACACTTTTACATTTTTATCCTTCTTTTTTAATTTATGTTATACATTGTAATTATTAGTAAAGGTAATATAAGAATTTCACACCTAAAGTGGATTCCTTTCTTCTGATAAACAAAATTTTTGAAACTAAGTTCTTTCTTTAGGACGGAGGGAGTAGTAACTATAAAAGTTGCTGCACACACCCCATCGAGAAAGAATGATGAAAAACATATTTTTGATAACCCCAAAAGCACCAATATTGTTGCAGGCACAATGGGAAGGGAGATTGCAAATTCTTTCTAATCAACATTATGAACAATAAAACCAACTTGAGCTCATACAATGTAGCTGTCCAATAAGCTACCAAAGTGTAAATATAACTCCTAGAAACAATAAAGAAATTGTTTCTGAGTGAACCTGCTGTTATCTCTCCCTCCGCTCCAGCAGTCTTCAAGGCAGGCCCTTCTTGAGCATCTCCAGATTTATCCTTCATTGATTTTAAGCTCCCTCCGGATTGATGAACCCCAGTCTGAGGACTGGTGGCCTAAATTAATTTTTTATAACAAAGAAAGCAAAAAATAAGAGATGAAAACAAGAGAAAATAATTTCCAACATGGAAACAATGTCACACAACACAAGAATCTCAGACAAATTTCATTGTACCCTATTCAATACTGATTGATCGCTATCAACTGCTTTTTTAGATCGATTTTTCTGCTCTTCTTCCCTTCGCTGTCTATCCATTCTGACAAAACAAATAGAATGACCAGTTATTGACAGAAATGCTAATTGCAGCAAATTTAAAAAAATAATGAATTATTGGAAGAATAAGATATAAGGAATGCAAAAACATGATAATAAGCAAGAATGGAAACACAACATGCTTTTTTATGGGTTCTGAAACAAGTATTAATTAAAGATTAATCTTTTATTGAATCCCTCATTATCTCAAAGGTGACAATGGGTTCCTGAATGATGATTTTGATGAGCAACTTTCTGCGTACACCACAGAAAAGATTAAATAGGAATCTTATAGAAAATAGCTCCCTAAAATTTGATGTGCTCCTTAGCATGAATGCAAAACTTTTGAGATTATTTTCCTCCAAAGAAAATTTTTATCTCGGGAAAAGTATAAATTACACCCAAATGGTAGCCCCAAAACAACTCCTGAAATCCAGTTTCTCCTACTTCAGCATTAACTTTATTTCATTACCAGACATTAACTTTCACTAATAACTATCGCCATGGAAAACTGCAGTTTTATTACAATTACAATATATTAGAAGGAGGAAGCCATACAAGCTTTGGCTGAAGTATAGGTTTTATGCTTATAACATTTGAATGCAATAAAAGAAGGGTATCCCAAAAATTAATGCCAAAAGTTTTGGATGCTTTCACTGAACCAACAATTTTTTTAGCAAAAAAGAAAGATCAATTACATATTATTTTCACATAAATTCATCCAATAACAGCCTCAAAGTGCATAGCACAGAATGAATGCAAGTGAGTACAGAACAGTGATTCTATTATGCAGTGTCATGAGGAGAAATGCTATTGACATAAATCAAAAAAAATTCGTTAAAACTTGTAGCAAGTAATGGCAATATAATTGGCTAGATCCAAAGTGATGTGATTGACAAAAATTTTGGCTGAAAATAAACTATACACACATACATACAAATATATAACCCAGAAAAGAAATTTAACGTGAACTCAAAACAAATGTGGATTGTTAACACCTGGGGGTGAAAACAAATAAAATAAGTCTCTAATAACAAGCCAACCCTAAATTTTGCCTCATAGTTCTATAAAATGAATGATCATAAGCTGAACAGGCAACTAAAGAAATGTTTTAGATGACCTCACCGTCTCTGTACCAAACGGATGAAATGTTGCGGGGGAACAAATGCTCTCTCCATGTCAACAAGAGCAACAACCATCTTCTTTGCCTCACTCTTAAACCCATCCAAAGCATCCGTGGCAATTGCTACAACCTTCATAAAGCATAGAAGGATATATTTCAGACACAAGTATAAGATTTTCCTTTTTTTACCCAACCTCTAGCTATTGCAGGATTTACAATATAGAGTAGTCATGACCTCTCGCTTAAAAGGAGGATATCTTCCAAGACCTGGAGTAGCATTGGCAGCAGCTGATACTATATCCACAAGTACACGGTGCACCTATGCAAAAAAATCCATCTGCATTAGCTCAGAAACTAAAACACAAAAGTAAATAACAATTACAGACTTTCTATATGTAAAGCAACCAAAGTACTGCCTCAACAAAATAAAACATTTCCCATAGTATCTAGATTCAGAGACCTTTATAAATAAGAAACTGAGGGGGAAAAGAAAGTGTTGATTCCTATAAGTAACAGTATCACCACTAGCAACACGCAAAGAGATGAAGTCTAGCTTCTCAACATAGCGTGGAAACTAATATCAAGACGTTTCAAATGGATTGTCAAGAGAATTCCGTCAACTGGACTCAAACCAAACCAGCAAATGGAGGAGTTAATGGAAACACATAAAAAGCCAAAATGAAAATCTAACTATATTGATGAAAATTATGAAAATGTTGCAATAATATAATACAATCTTCATTCAATGTAATATCTTGCACAGAGAAACTGAGACTCAGAAGAGACAAAAATGAAAGTAAAATAGCATTGACCATCCAAAGAATAAAATTACCATTAGAAGGGTACGTCAAGTTCTTTTAATAACGTTTACCACATCTAAAATGTTTTAGTTTCAAATTATTTACGTTTTAGAGAACAAGAAAGACGGAGGACCATTTTTACTCATAAAATAATCAGACTTTGTTAAGATATTCTCTTTTAAAGAGACAAATCAAGGCTGTGCAGTTCTCAAATCAAAAATTTGTAATTGTAATTACAAAGAGGACAGGCCAGTGTAATTTGTATACCTCATCAACACAGAGTCTTGAAGGTTCTTTTGCCATCTCTAAAACAATCTTGATTAAAGATCTTAAACCTTTTTCCGGAGAAATAAGGTAAGGCTGATAACCATCTGCTTCCAGAACAATCTGGTTAAAAAATAAAGCAGTCACCAACAAAAAGAAGTTGAGCAAACCGGTGGATAAGAACAAATCAATAACCAATAATATCCTTAGAGGAGACAGCCCCAGATTTCTTACCCTCTTAACATTGTTAATATCAAAATGGCGATCTAAAGGAAGTTGCTTTATCCGGTTCGGAAAGTTTCCCTCAAAACTAGCAACAACTTTCCAACCATCACCCTGCAAGAAATTCAAGACATTACAAAATCTAACTCATAGACAACAGAAGGTAAGTAAGAAAGACTGCATAAGGGCCCTGTAGCTCAAAAACAAGTGCACACTACTTGTATTTGCCTCATCAAAAGGAGTTATGTGACCTCTAAATTAGTGTTCGGATAAAAGAAAAAAGAAGGAAAAGTGCAAAAAAGGCATCGTAAAATGTTTTCCTGCAAGAAACATATCCCGTTGATATCTATCCTGCAAACTTTGTAGTACTCCACTAGAATTTCTTTTACCCACTCATACAGCCAATATGTATCCTGCAAAATTTGTAGGATTCTGCAAGAATCTTTCACCCATTCACAGTCTGGTTAACTACCAATACCCACCTTTTTCTAAAAAAGATTCCAGTTAAAATGAAATTACTATGGACACTAATATTCATTTTCCTTCATTTCCTGGTACCATTATTTTTTCATATAGTTTTATTGCCATTCAAACATAGCCTAAGAGAAAACCATGCTTGCCATTGTTGGCGTTGCACCATTGACAGCAAGTAATATTAAATTGCCTATGGAATTTTAGAATTGCACCTTCATCGTAAGCAAAAATCCTAAATGACAATTATCTTGTCTAATTACCAATCCCCAATCTTATTCCAACCTAACCTCCAATTGAAAATTCCTACACTGCAGAACTCAACAACATTTGACTCCTTAGAATCCTTTCATGACTTACAAGCTAACCAGACATCACAAAAGCTTATCTCCTACATTCCATCCCAGAAATAAAGGAAAGAACTGAGCTGAAAAAGCATACCTCCAAGCTACATCATCTAAAGTCAATTTGACTGAGCCACTCTAATACCATAACTATGCTTCTTGAGATATGGTGTCTTACAACCAGTACATGATCAACCAACACCCTAATGCTAACCAATGAGCATGGGCGTTCTAAGACTGCTTTCAAGTGATTTAACATGTCCTTTTTTTTCAAGTCAAGTAGGTTCATAAAGTTCCTTTCAGGTAATTTAAGACACAGACAAATAGATATTATCAAATTGGCACCTAGTCATCAAATTGACCAAAAAAACTTACGCCAGAATATAATAAATTCATTTGCAATGACATTCGCCAGAGTAATCCCAAGGAAGTGCCAGGGAACAGAGCGTGTTAATTTAATTTGTCAAATATCTGTAATAGAAACTAGTTTTGTTTCAAGGGAACTGAATATATCCTTTAACAGATAATTCATCAGCAAGACCGAACAGCCGCAATTTTAAGATTTTCATAATTTTGGATAAATATACTTATTTGCCACTTGTATATATCAACAACACAGGCAAAAATCCACATAAGCAACTCTATTCCAACACTGAGTGCTCCAGGGAAAAAAATTGCAAACAAAATATCCTGATTAAGGAAAAACCAGAAGTGAAACTTCAATTTCAAAACAATGTAAAGCATTAAATATCAAAAAAGCACACAACAAATTTCAGAACTAAATTTGCACTTTATTCTTCTTGAGAGTTTCCCACACATGTAGCCTAAAAAATGTAGCATAATATGTACTATGTTGCTATTATAATACATGCAAAGTATATGCATGCATAAACAAACTCAAGATTCACATAGAAATTCTCACCTCTCCACTAGTAATGTGTTGCAGAAACTTGTCCTCAAATTCACGGCAGAGCTCCAATGCTAAGGCCTTGGTACCTTCAGCACTATCAACCATCTGTTCACCAAGCCTAACTAATTCATCCTGCACAACTTGAGACTTTCCCTGAAGGCTGCAGGAGCAGGAAACAGAAATACTTCAGGGCCAACAGAGACCAAAAGCCCAATGTTGATCTTGCAGAAAGAAACAATATGTTGAAACATCACAAAGATCTCAATGCATTTGCAGAACTAGATTTAGAAAACACAGCCAGCATTACCAAAATAAAGCCGATACACATAAACCAGGAAGAGGGATATGGTACTACAGCCTCTTATGCAATTTTTTAGGAAACTACTTTTCTCTAGATGCCAATTTAAGGAAGGGTAACTGTCAAAAAAGGATAGAAAGTAGGGACACCACTAAGCTCCAAAACCTTCGCTCTGATTAGGTATTAGGAAACAAAAAAGTTCAGCACTGATAAATTTCATAAACAAAAAGAAAAAGGACAGCTCTCATCACCAAAAACTGCAGAAAGAAGCGTGTCTTAAATTAACTTGCATAACAAAAAAATTCACAAAGAGATAAAATGTTGAGTGTCAACATCTAGCTACCAGAATACAGGACTTACCCAGAGAGGAGACTTGGGAGCCGGACTTTCATACGATTACGAATCTGGTGAGCTAAGGTCTCTACCAAAGCTAATCTACCAAGCTTGCTCTGAGGGGCACCAGTCAATATAGATTTAAGGCTTTCGCTCTCAGCACGCCAAGCAGTTTCTAATGAGTTGTCGGCACCAGCGCTCCGTGCCTGAGCAGAGGCAATAGACACAGATTGCCCAATTAATGCTACCCATGGAATATCAGCTGTACTTCTTGGTCCTTGATTCAATAACAGTGCCTGAACTGCTGCAAGTATTTTTGGATCTGAAGCTGCCTGATCTATTTTACTAATGACACCAACAGTTCTGGTACCTATTCATCAAGCAAAAGTTACTACCAAGAAACTCAACTGAGAAAATGAAAATAATGTACTACTGTTAAAACAAACTGTAGGAATAATAATAAACCCACATTCTCCATCATACTCCTTTGCAAGTCTGATAGCTTTAGCTGAAGAAACTTCTTGTGCTTGCGTTGCAGGTATTACAACCAGTAAAATTGCATCGTTATGTTCAGCATATTCCCCCTGTAAGAAGGAAGCAACCGGTTAAATTACCAACCAACAGACAATTTAAAACTTTAATCAAGCCTCTAGAAATTATTCCAACAAAAAGATGCCCTCACCAAAAGTAAACATGCACATCAAGGACAAATCAATTCAATCAAGTAGTTAGAGCCACTCACCAAGGAGTCATCAAGATTCCCCTTCTCGACACCAGGCAAATCAATCAATTTCAAAGGTGGAGCTGTCAGTCAGAACAAAGAGACAAGACTTGGCGCTGTTAGTCAAAACATAAAGACAAAAGACTTGGATGTAACCATATGAAGTGTAGGGAAACAGGACACAAGAGGGGGGAAAAACCCAAAACAAAAAAACAAAAAAAAAAGGAAGGAGAAGCACTTTCTAAATGAGTATTCAAGAAGGTAATAGGTGAGAGACAGGCTTTTACATGGCCAAAACTTTTTCTTGTTATTTTCACATAGTACTTCTCCTTTTTCACATTTTTGACAAGCATGTTCCACACTTGTACTTAATAACTCCAACAGTTTGACAAAACACATATATATCTATGACATACAATTTACCAGTACCACATTGCAAACTACCATAAAGATAAATATTTTGGAAATGTCTATGCTGACAAGCAAAACAACCAAAAGACAGGACAAAAAGGTAATCCGGATTTAAAACAACATGAATTTCAGCACGTAAAAATGGAAATACATAAACCTTTTTTCCCAGAAACACAAAAAAAACTTAAAGTTCACCCACCTGTACTTGTTCGAAGCTTTAAATATATCTCATCACGACTTTTGCTAGAAATTTTGCTTAGTCTGTCTTCCAAAGAATGCCGAAGAGCACCTAGAATGTGCCAAAAAATTATCAAATCAAAACGGCAGTCCTGGGATACCCACATTTAAAGATTTAAGCTTTTTTTTCTCAGGGTAAAATCTAAAAGCACAAAAAAAAATTTAGCTACAAGAGCATCAAGTCAAGGTAACAAATCTCACTAGCAGAAACTGGTTGTGATTTGCTGTCAATCTGCAAAATAATTGATCTGCTGCTCAAAGAACTATCCCTTTTCAAGTCAATGCATATAGGAGCACGAGTAGCGCCACCTTCACCAGTCGGCTATAACCAATAGAAAACAAACAAAAAATTAAAATCACCACACAAAGTGTTTTAGGACAATCAAAATTGCAAAAGACACAGAGGATTCATTGAGAGAGGACTAACCAAAGCAGGATGCCCAATTAAACTGTTTAATACAGCTGATTTACCTGCACCCTGGACAATACATGCATGATTTGAAAAGGTAAACATTACTAACATATCCAAAAAAAAAAAGACCATAATGAAATTAGAAAACTATCATAGAATTTAGAAGATGAAACCAAAGCAATTACATAGCACCTTATACTCAGCAATACACCTAAAAACAAAACAAACTTGAGAACTCCGGAGACTTTTATCAATGATTGTACCAGAAATATATATATATATATATATATATATATATATATCAGGTTTCATATCAAGCAAGCCAGCCTTAATGGCTAATATCTTCTTTTATCCCCTTGGTACAGGCAGAAAAAGGAAATTTTACACCACTACTCTAGTTGCACAAGTCTGACAAAATTTAATGGACAACTGAAAAAGTCACCTAAGCACAGAAACACTTTTTATTAAAAATCAAAATGCAAAATGAAGATAAAAAGAACATCCTGAATGCGAAAAGAGACATTTAATAAGTGGCAAGATGGGCTCATGCAAATTCACACAAGCATACTAATTCCACAACTGGCAAGGGCACATCTCCAACATAACAATAACAATTCTCAATGGCCAACATGGTAAAAGCAACTCATATGCTAACAGCCAAGGTAAAAGCAATTCATATACTAACAGAAACTTTTTCAGGTTCCAATTTGTTGAAGCACAGCTTTGGCAAAGCTGAAATTCATCTTGTGGACCAAGAAACTCTATTACATGCTACACGTAAGAGAACAAGATCATCATCACAACTTAGATCTAGAAAGTCTTAGTGTTAAACACAATCCGCACTTAACAAGAAAATTATCCAGTTATAACAACCTAGATGTATATATTTGTTTTGATACTGACAATTGACAAGATACCTTCTTATCAGTTGTTTTGTTTGGTTAGATATATGCTTGTCCATGTACTATAATTCATTTCATTAGACTTTCTTCGAAGAAGATTATCCTGGAGCTTTAGCAAAATAATTCCAATGACAAATTCTAACCTTGGGCATGATTAGCAAAGAATAGGATTAACTATGGGATAATAAACTGACAGATAATGATAAAAAATCCACAAAATCCCTTCAAGATACAGCTAGCTTGGTTCCTAGTATAATAAAGCTAAAAGTTTATTTAATGTTTAGTTAAAAATTTACCTAAGAACTGTATCAGCCATCCATACTCTCTTCTCTCTTCATAAGGGTTTCACACCATTATTAATGCATTTTAAGCTCTACTATTAAATTACTTTCAATAATGAAGATGAAAAATCAATGTGATCATTCAGCGTATCAACATGAATCAGTAACTAGCCACTAATCACAAGATTTTACATATTTTAGAACATGCAGTATATTTACACATGAACAAATGAGAGACCAATTAGGTGTCCTCAACATATTATAAATGATTATTCACTGAGTTTCCATCGGTCAAAGTACTTTTTACAAGCTACACAAAATTTATGGTCATCAAGAACTTTAATGTGCATTCACGTCAATATTACATAAAGCTTGAACTCATTTCATGAGCGACAACATCTCAAACAGCATACAACTTCCCTAAGAAAATTCAGCAAATAGCAGCTCCAAATGTACCAAAGGCAACGGAAGATGTCAATTTCGTTTAAGAGCATCAGACATGGGAGATAATTGCAGAATTTGTCCATTCATATAGGCTTGCCATCTGTGAGGTTCTGGATCTAAGGATTAACACAGCCACATTTTACGATACGCTAAAGCTTTTAAGGGCATAATTTAGGTGCAAATTGAATGTGCTCAGAGCAAACCTTCATGTATTGCACAACACAATTAAATACACAAACATGAAAATTAACAATTGAAATTTTACAGGCATTACTACTATTTTAAATGCCCAGATAGCACTCAAGATGCAATGACTCCTTCTCCCTAACCTTGAACTCAATCATAAAAAGCACCTTAAGAAATTGCAAAGAAAAGCAGGCCAATATTTCTTCCTCACATTTCACAGTTCCCTTCTAGGGCCATGATCAACGAGCAGAATTATGAAAGATTTCACAGAAAGAAAAGCTCATTTTCAGTGAACAATTCATCTTCCTATTGTCACCCAATTGTCTAACATACATACAGAAGTTCACTCTTTGCCTCCTATCTCTTGTTTATGGTATCAAACATGTACTTATACGCATACATACTTTATTGTACGATACAATCTTGTCTAAATATTTTAATTTTTCAGTGAACATGTGACAAATTGCTTCTGATTCATTACCATGTCATGCAATCCAAAGTGCTTGTGAAATAAATCCTCACAAAGAAAGAACAAAATGCACAAGAAATCAAGTTCAATGAAAAAAAGATTACACATCTACTCATATTTTCCAAAGTTAAACAGAGCAGAAAACTTTCATGAATGAAGTATTAGCTCTCAATCAAACGCATAAGCTCCTCTACAATTACTGCAAACCAAATTCACTCATTCTTTTTAAGTACATTTCTGATTTCCTCGTGATCCATAATTTCTCAAGACTCTGAACCACTATTCTATTAGTACTCAACCGACAATTCCAAAACATCAGAACATAAACCTCTTGCTAAACAATGTTACCAGCACAAAGCCAAAAAGAAATTAAAGACTGAAAAAAAACACAAAACAAAAGAAAAAGACAAAGATCGCAGAAAATTGTCGAAATTCCAACAATTGACACAAAATTCCAGATCCAAAATCAGCTCCCAACTTTCAGAGATCTAAAGCAACTAAATTCCCAACTTACGGTGTTGCCAAGAGCAACGACATTGAGAAAAGTGGACGGCCGTCTAGACGAAGTCGTTTCATCAACATCCTCATCGGCTAACAACGCGGCGGCTTGCCTCATCGAATCGGATAGCTGCGACATCTCGTCGATCGCCTCCATTCTATTCCGATTAACAATATCCTCCTCTCTCTCTCTCTCTTTTTCGTTTCAATATTTAAAAAAAAAACACACACACAATTACAGATTTAGCTCCAACTGGATCCGATCAAATATTCATGCGCCAAAACTAGAAAACCTAGATCGAGTGTGTGAGTGTGTGAGTGCGTGAGAGAGAGGGAACGCGGTGAACGGAGAAGTGGGGAAGTTAGGGTTTCCGGTGAGAGGACCGGAGGAAAAATAAAACACACGGACAAAAGTTTGAACTTTTGAAAATTCAGAAATGAGAGAGAGAGAAAGAATGGACAAAGAGAGAGAGTAGTGGGAACGAACAATGGTAGATTTAATTTAATTTAAAGGCGAAACAAAATAGGAGTAATAATAGTACAATTATATTTTGTTTTTTGTATTTTGTTGGATTAATTGACGTTTGTGTTTCGTAATTTTGAATATCGCCCTTTCGGTAGAATTTCACATTTGGATGCCGTAATGCGCACAGTAAACCTTCATGTACTGTTCAAATGTAATTGTGTTCAATTCACGAAAGGAAAAAAAGCAGAGATGATAATAGATTTATTTATTATAATTGTGTTAATTAGTTTGTATTAAGTAATAATAATATAATAATAATAATAATAATTCCAAATGTGCAAATCATTGCTATTACAACTTTAGTTTATAAAAACAATTTGAAATAATTACTTTCATATATCCAAACAAGAAAAAATAGATGATATCTCAATTTTATTATTTGGATTTACTGTTCATATGAAATAATACTCCTCAACTAAATATCAAATTTTATTTTATTTTCCTTAAACCCTTAAACTAAGCACCCCCTTAATATTTTTATATAACTGTTCTGGTTTATCTGTTAAAATTTATTTCTATCTTAATTATTTTTAATATGAAAATTATATTTTGAATCAATTTTCAATATTCTGTTATTATATCTTTGTATTAAAAAATTAAAAATAAATAAATTTTCACACTAAAATATATTAGAATGAAGATAATCACCAACGATATATCTTTTAACAAAAATAAAAACAACTATATGAAAATCTTAAAATGAGTTTTACAACGTGAATTTGAATAATGAAGTTGATTGTTGTGTGGTGTGGGGTGTGACGTGGGAACCTTTCGATTGATTTTGGTATTTTTGAAATTTGTAAGACTTTAACTTCGTTGTGAAGTTTTTGAACATTCTACATGAGCCAACTAACTACATCTAGCCTAAGGTATTACCCGGCGTTTTAAAACCGCGTGGAAATTAGGAAAATTTGCAAAAATAGTATATTTGGCCATTGACTTTGTAAAAATAATACTCTTTTTTTTTCTTTACTATTATAGCACTTTAAAATTATATAAAGACCAAAATATCCTTCTATTCTATTCTAAAATCCAAAGAATAGCACTTCAGTTCTCCATTACATTTCAAGTTTTTAAAGACCAGATTTTTATTTTTCTCTCAGAACCCATTGTTTTTACACCACACCCTATTGATTTCACACTCCATTATTCGCACACTTTATTGGACTATTTTCTTCAAGCAAAAAGACCGCCACTATAAGAAGAAATCACATCAGATAGAGGTTAGTGGACATTTGCCTATTTGAACTGGGTTTATAAATTTGAAATAGAGAATAGTTGAGCTCTAGGTTGAGTGTTAGGTCGAACACAAAGTTAAATTAAGTTTGAGGTCGAATACTAAATTTGGTCGAGTTTTAGGTCACTTAGGTCGAATTTAGGTCAAGTATGACCTAATTCTCGACCTAATGATAGGTCGAACTATTTTATTTTTAAAAAAATTAAAACAAGAAAAAATTTTTTTTTAAAAACTCGACCTAGTACTAGGTCGAATATTAGGTCGAGCTCGATCTAAATTTAACCTACTCAACCAAACTTAGTACTCGGTCTAAAATTTGACCTAAAACTCGACTTAACCTTGTACTCGATTAGTTTATCATTCAAATTCACAAACCCAGTTCAATTAGTGAAAATTTCAACTAACATCTCGTTGATGTGATTTCTTCTCCATTGTTGCGGCCTTCTTACTTGAAAATGATGGTCCAATAGGGTGTGCGAATAATGAGGTGTGCAAACAATGAGGTGTGAGAACAAATTTTATTGAATCGATGAAACAGGAAACTAATGGGTTCTAATAAAAAAAATAAGAAGATGAGGGTGAAGTGCTATGTCTTTGTGTTTTAGAAGAGAATATGAGGGGCATTTTGGTCTTTATGTAATCTTGAAGTGCTATAATAACAAAGAAAAAAAATGGATGTGCTATTTTCAGAAAATCAACGGTCAAATGTGCTATTTTTACAAATTTCTCTGGAAATTAAAACAAGTAAATAACAATTTTTTTTTTGGTCCTCAAGAATAGTTTTAAGTAAATGTGATTTATTCAAATATTATTATTAAACATCTAAAAATCATTAAAAAAAAATGAGGCTAGCAACCATTAGTCAATATGAACATTTTGATTTCTTCTAGGTAGATGGTTGGCCATCATTGAGGGTTTTAATTTAATTTTTTTCCAAAAAGTGTTAATTATATTAAGTTTTTTAGAAAGTTAACAAATACATCATTGAGGGTTTTAGTTGAATGGCAAAAACTAGATGTTCTTGATTGACAAATCTGTCTAATTTTTATCGATTAAAAAAATTGACCATTAATAGTAAGTAACTAGAATTAGTGACTCGATCGTCAACCGTGGCATTTGGTGGTCAACCGTGGCACTTGGTTGTCGGTGATGAGGGGATGGATGAAGGAAGATGGTAGATAAGTGCAAAGGGAAAGAGGTGAATATTCTCTCCTCATTAATTATCTTCAGCTTATCCTCATCATGTTCCTTAATTAGCTTCTCCAGCCCCCTGATTTATCTTCTCTCATTATTTGTACTTGTCGTACAACAATCCAAATATATTGGCCTGTCATTTTCTTTGTTGATTTTACTGGTATAAAATTAAGAGTAATGATATACAAAATAAAAAAAAATTGCAGTAAGATCTCTCATTAACTAATATGACATTTATGTAGTAGAAGTAACTCAATAACGAACTCTCTTATAATCTAGTACCCTTTCAATGTCAGTAACTAGTATGGTATTTATGTAGTAAAAGCCATTCAATAATGATCTCCCTCACATCCATTTGTAGCCACTCAACAATGATCTCTCTCATAATCTTAGTACCTTTTGATCCATTTTTATTTTGATTTCATTAATTGATATGGCATTTATGTAGCAAAAACCACTCAACAAACGATCTCTCATAATCCAATACCTTTTGGTCTATTTTGATCCAATACTCTTTTGTTATGTACATACCATATCTCTCTCATAATCTAGTATCTTTTAATCCATTTTGATCCAATACTCTTCTGTTATGTATATGCCATATTAGTCAATATAATAATTCATTAAAAGTTGGCAAGTTAGATTATTCCACAAATTAAGTTGAGTGTAGTTTGATCAATCATGATCTAACCTAACTAATTGTTGGTTTGGGTCAAAATTAGATTGGTTTGAACCCATTTAAACTATCAAATTAAATCAATTTTTTTTAAAAAAAAAAGGTCGAATTCCGCAAAACAATAATCAATCTATTAACAATAAGTTTGTGATCTATCGGAATACAAAAGAGAATAATCGATTATCAAGCTAAATAGAATCAAAACATTCAAAGAAAAGGTGAAATAATTGTCAATTGAGGAGGTTATCTGTCTTCATTAAATCATGTAACAAAACCAATCTAACATAGGTAATTGACATGACAATTTCAATATCAACACTACAAAAAAATTGACTTCCTAGATTTTAATTTGACGACAAATAGAAGGTTGGTGCATGATAGATTATTTGAGAACATTATAGGGAGATTAACCATAAGAGGAAAACAAGATACTCTTTCCCTCCCAAAAAAAGTCTATTTTCAAATTAAAATTTTAAAATATCCTTACTAATAATAATTGTTTATACTCACAATTAAAAAGTAATAATAAAAATGTAAAATTATGCATTTAGTTGGTACATTAAATGTGTTGTACCTAATAACTAATAAAAAATTATATTTAAACCAAAGTAAACTCTTTTTTTGAGATGAAAGGAGTAAGAAAGGAAGATAAAGATAGATGAAGTAGGAAGGAGAAACACTTTTGGGGTTGATGTTTGATTAAACATCAAATAAATGATGAAATATTTGTCTCCATTAAATCATGTAACAAAACCTACGTGCATACGTAATTTATATAACAATTTCAATATCAACACTACAAAAATTTTGACTTCCTGGATTTTAATTTGACGCCAAATAGAAGGTTAGTGCATGATAGATCATTCAAGAACAGTTTGGGGAGATTAATTATGGGAGAAAAACAAAGATAAAATAGGAAGATAAAAGATAGATGGAGGGAGAACAATTTTGAGGCTGATGTTTGGTGTATTATATTTTATTTTTGATATTCCCGTATTATATTTTACATATTTTTTATTTATAATATATGTTACGTATCATTACACATTCTGTCATTTTATTTATAATAATATGTATCATGTGCCAAGGCCTAACACATTCCGTGAAGGATGTTAGAGTTGCATTGACAAATGTAAGAGCATAATGATCAAATTAGCAGTGCGATACTAATTTAAAGATACCATGTGAGTGGTGCTTCTTTCGATACTCAAAAACTTCCCAATAAATACCCATTTTACTTAGAGTTAAAAGGAAACGTAATACATATCACACACACATATATATATGAGATAACAATCAAAATGGTCTCTCATATATTGGTCATGAGTTTTTTAGTATCTTATTTTTAAAATAGGAAAAAATAATCTCTCACATCTTATAAATATATCATTTTGGTCATCCGTCACTATTTTGTAACTATTCCGACAGAAAAACAAATGGAATAATGATAGAGAACCAAAATAGTACATTCATGAAAAAATTCATTGGTCGATATGTGAGAGACTATTTTGGTTGTTAACTAGATATATATATATATATATATATATATATATATATATATATATATATATATATATTGCCATCTTATTTAATCTTGTATTTAATTTTTGTTTGGCGTAAGTATCAAAAAGATTTTCTCAGTACTAAATTTTGAGACACGTTCTCATCTTTACTCTTACTTTCGTAAGTTTAAAACCCGATATCTTTATTTATTATTGTACAGTTGCAATTGGCTATATCATGAATAAAACTAAATTGTGCTTATCAATTTGTTTTTTGCCAAACGAACAACAAAACAAAGTTGATAAAAAAGGTTTTAGCCAGATGCATATTTGTTGAATATGAATCATATGATTATTAAAAGAATGTTGTGATTTTAACATGGATAAGTACTACAAGGCAAAGAAAGTAATATTTAACAAAACATTATCACGATACTCTTGTTAAATAATTTTACAATTGCATTAAAAGAATAGGTTTGGTATTAAGAAAAATCTCTTGCAAGAAAATTAGCTAGAAATTTTATGTAAATATACTAACTCGACCAGTTCATAATGAGAATATTTTAATTTTTTTGGGATTCCGCCAACAGCAATCATCTTGATAATTCTCATAAAGCAATTTTATTACCACATTATAAGGAAATAAAGAAGAAGATTGAAGACAAGCCAATTCCATGAGGTCACGAAGAGAACAAGTTAACCTTGATGATCAAGAAGAACCATTCAAACTACACATGCACCAAAAAAACTTAACTACACATGCACCAAAAAAAAAAAAAACTACTACTACAAAAGATGTAACCAACTTCGAAAAAGAGAAAGGTGAAGTAATAAAAACTTAGCTCAGAAGATATAGTTGACAAAGACAATCTAACTCAAGATACGCAAATACTTTCATTGCCTTAAAAAAGAACAAAAAATAAAAGAAACAACATTTTAGGTGGCATCAAAAAAAGATAAAATGGAATATAAAGTTAGAAAAGAAGAGGTTTCAACTTTGGGGCAAACCTACACCAGAATCAACGCCAAAATTAGGTGAACAAAACCCATATCAAAATATTACTGTTTGGTTTACTGGTTATTTATAAATAAAAATAGTCTAAATACCGTTTTTGTTCATATTAAATATATATTTTTAAAAGATTTAAATAATATATATATTAGATATATTTATGCCCATGATATTATGTATATATTCATATGTAAACCTATTTGATTCCCAACCTTAAAAATTTGCCATAAAATTGATTCATATATAAATTTGATTTGGACTTATATGAAAACTAATACTTGAATCCAATTCTAATTTTCATCAATTACCAAACATAAAAGTGTCTTTGATAATTTATAACAATTGAAATTATCGAACGAACTTTGGGTAAGATTTGATTTAAATTCTACAAATATTCACAAAATTTCAACTTATTTTTAATTTAAATTTACTACAGTTTTTAAAATATTTTACAAAGAACCAAACATAAAAAGAAAATCGAAATTTGGTTCCGCGAGCTTCCTGGCACTTGTTGACCTTCTTGTGTCGAGTACTTTGGGATTAGTTAGGTATTCTCAAAACAATTAATTATAAGGGAAAAAAAATAATTTTGTAAGAATAATTATGAATAAACAATTTTTTATGATACACAGCACTGGGAAAGCCAAGAGTCAGCAATTCACCGCCTTGATTATTATCTAATTTATCCACTTCATTACAACATAGTGTGCTCTTCCTCCTTATCTTGATTTGTTTTCTATAGATATAATTTTTGAACCAGTTGCCTTAGTCGATAGCATTAGATTAGTTTTGTTTAGTTTTTGTGTTGTCCTTATATGGTAAGGTGTTCCTATTTATTAGGATAGTGTTCTCTTTAGAGATTTTTTCCTCTTCAAAAACTTCTTTTCGTAGGTTCGGTTCAATCCAATACCACGAAAGTCAATTCGCTTTTTTGGCAATGTAAATATTGCATCTGTATTTTAATATACATTGATCGCTTTTAGAGACAAAAAAAAAATTTAAATAAATTGATTATGTCACAATTGAGTAACGGTTCAACTAAAACTATAATTAGTGACAAATAAAACTTTTCATTTTAATATAAATTTTGAAAAACTAACTTATTAAAGAGACATGTATTAATTATGTTGAAACAATGAAAATACGTATCTACGTATCAATTAGACCTAAAAATCAATTCACATAATTTTATTCATTCTTGGGACTAAATTATGCTCCTTTTTAAATGGAAAAATGTACCGCATTTAGTATTTTTATGTTAATCAAATTTAATTTAGAGATGAATTGATTAATGTAAATTTATAAATATAGGAAAGCATTATTATTACTCATTGGTATAAATTTACAGTATAACCCTTAACTTTAAATTTAAAAAATATGAATATTGGTGAAAAGTTATCTTTTCAAATTACATTATAAGAAACTGTGACTCTTATTTTGGAACAATGCAAAAGTGAAATGTCGACAATACTAATGAGACAGAGGGAGTATAACTTTAACAATAAATAAAAACTACCAATAATAATAATAATAAAAATCCTAACATCTACAGTTTTGCTCAAACATGAAAGGAGATTCAAATGGGCTTTGTTCGATGCATTTTCTTGAACTCCATGCTGAACTCAAAGACCGCTACACGTTGGCAGTGGAATATGTCTGGAACAAGTAGGTGATAATCCTCTTGTGATCACCAATTTGCTGACCAGTGTTGGGATCAACAAGGAAAGGGACCTGCAAAATGTTTACAGTTTACAACATCATTCCAAGGTTATATATATAGAACTATGTGAATTGCTTCCAGCACTGGAACACATTTCCATAGAATCCGTTTATTACAGTTTTAATGTTTAGCAGACTCCAAAACCCAGGAAGCAGGAAGTTTATCTCTTTCTTCTCTGCATCAGGAAGAGGAAAATAGTGGAAGCAGTCCCAATAAGGTAGAAAGGAGCCATGAGGTCCTACCCAACTATGCCATCATAAGATGGGAGGATATGGGGGAACAAATGTCACAGCACTATCTACCAACTAATTGGAAATCCAACTGAATGATGCCACTAACATTATTTTAGAACCTCTGGAAATTCAATGGAACTGCAATATTGGCCTAGTCCCGTAAATACAAAGCCATACAAGTGAATAATAAAATCTAAATCTTCACCGTGCGTCATACTGATGAAGACTGTTATAAGTCTCAACAAAAGATTACCTCTTTGGATCCAGATATTTCAAGAAGTAAGGGCACCCTTGACGATCCCTCAGCCACGTTTTGAAGTATGTATGGAAGCTCCAATTCACATAGAGCTTCACGAACTATCCGAGCATACTGTAAAGGGCCATGCATGTACAGAATTGATCAGTTTGAGCAGGCATTTGATACTATCATGGCTTGTTTGAAGACTATTTAAGCGCAGATCAAGTAGGATAGTTTTAATCATTGCATGCTAGGTCAAGGATTTGATTCATAGAAAACAACCATTTCAATTGCAAATGCACAATCCTTCCTAGAACCTGTATCTGGAGCCTTAGATATGGGTTTCGCACTTTCTAAAGCAAGTATTGTTTAAAGAATTATTTGCAGAAGAGTTACACATATCTATGGTAAAGCATTTATTGTGTCAAGTGATAAATCATATTCCAAATACTTATCAAACTTACTAATCCAACATCTTACTAATCTTCAAATGCTGCCTATAAAGTTTGGTTCCCAGCTTCAGAAGAAAGAACCATGCAATCCATATAGCCTAACCCACTCTCCAACTCATCAAATGAGAAAAGATCAGATACTGGATAATGAATGCTAGTATCTAGTTCAGTTTAGCAAATGAAGTCATAAGCTTTTTCAATCTGAGATTGCATACACAAAAATGTGTTCCAAGATGACAAGTCAAATCATATAAGAAACAGAAGGTAAAATAAAAAAGAAGGATTCACAATGATTGAATTTCAACTTCGAAAACTTCTCATAGCTTTTAATAATAGTACTTGACCAATGGTATAATTTATAATCATTCACCCTTCAAGCTGGGCTGGTGTTGGCCTAACAAAACCAGGAACTAGACAGTGGACCATTATAAGAATATAATATCACGTGATAAATCAATGGTGTCCTGATGTTAATTCTTTCAGTGTCCTTTTCTATGCCAACTTTTGATGACAGTGTGTGCTCAGAACAAAGAAGAGAACTTTCTTTCGCAAACCCATATAAATCATGAGTTGCAGGATGCAAATGTCACCCTCCCAAACCATCAATCCCAAGATAGGGAACTAGATTATTTCAAAATGATGCCTATTGATGCCTGATAACCTAGCGGAACTCAGCCGATATATTTTCCAAATACTGAACAAAACAAAACCAGAAGCCATTTGAACAGAAGTTGTGTAGACAGCATACTGAACGCTAGCAAAGTTAGAATTAGTGACTTAATAGGAAAGCACAAGAGAAAGAAAAACTGGTTTACCTTTCTTCAAAACATTAAATACACATCCCAGTGATGATGATTAAACTTGAAGGGAACAAATTCTGTTAGTTTTCAGTGCAAAAGCTTCCAGTATCTGGTACTAATCACTTGATATCATCCTTAATCTCTCAAGTGCATGCTAGCGAAAAAAATTATTTGATAATTTAATGGTACATATGTAAATGAGACTGTCAAGTTAAAATTTTTCAGTTTCATTCAGTCTAAATGAGACTGTCAAATTAAAATTTTTCAGTTCATTCAGTCTCGACAGCTTATTAAATGGATCTTCATATTCAATTTTTGTTGCCAGACTTTGCAATCATATTTTTTTTTAAGAATCTATCACCTTAATGATCTTCCATTGTATATAGTGAAGAATCTCAGGTTTTAGGAAGCAAGTGCAAGTTCTAAAATTGTTGATAAACTATGCAAAATCACTATCTTACTGGATTGTTTTCATATGAGAAAAGCTCCAGCTTTCTTGTTGGTGCTTCTTTTCTTGATTTTTCCCATAATGTCATTCCTCGGCCTGCTCGAAGTAATGTCGGCATCCATCCTGTCACTAGCGTGCTGCATAATGCAAGATCACACATTCGCTGGGACAATCAAGAAAAGAGAGTAATATTCATACTTTTGAAAACCATGCAACCAAAATATTTTTTAAGTTTGGAAATAATTCCAGTATCAGTCCAAATCAGAACACGTAAACATGCAATAATCCTTTAGACAAATGTACCTATATTGATTTCCCCACTTCCTAATCTTTTTACAAATAATTCATTTACGGCAATGTCTTGCATTTTTATCTTTTAAACCAGCCTCCTGTTGCTATATAAATATATATACAATCTATTATCAAAGAACATGAACACCACAAATTCTTTGTTAGCTAGGTTAATCAAATTCATTGCATCTTTTATTAAGCGAAACAACAACTACTTCACAAAAGAGATTCACAGGTAAGTTTTTGATCTCCAGAATGACAAGAGATTCATATACTGGATGTGATATAAACTCTCACCTAAAGCATACTTGTTTGAACTAGCAAAACCAGTATACAATTAAGTCACCTTTCCAAAAGACCAGTTGAGGGTCTTCTTCCCTTGCCATATTGCTGAAACAAGTACGTTACAACATCACCTGAACATAGCAATAACTTGTAAGTTTACGCTGGTTAGCCCGCTTTTCAACAAAAAAAAGGCCACTGTACACAAAGAAAAACATAATTCTAGAATCTCTTTAGCTTTTGAAGATATATAATTATACTTAGGGATACTAGATCCTCCATCTTCATGCCAAAGTTAATTCAATCATATTACTAGCTTGTTTCTGAATATTAACCAGAAGTCCAGAAATAAGAATCATTTCAAAGATTACTTACTTGTATGGGGCCAAGTAAATCATAATAGTTCAGCAGAAAATCAGATAGTTCATGAAAAAATAAATACAAACTCCAATGTTTCACTTACTGCTTTCATACAATTGAATTCCAGTATTTGGGTCAATGAGGAAAGGAAACCTGCAGCAGAAAATGAAGTTTCATTATTCAATCATGAATAAGTAACTGATGAAAATCATAAAATGGCCAACCTGAAATAAACAGCAGTCTCACCGAACTTTGCACAAGGGTAGATTTTGAATTAGTTTGGAAGACAGAAAAATGAATCCAGAAAAAGGCCAAGTGCGCCATTAGTTTTTTACCACAAATGGAACAATCAAGTTTGAGGAAAATGCGTAAGAATTTGTGGGGCACAAACATACATAACACATGTATGTCTTGATATCATTTTATAAGGCTGAGCAATACTTATGAACCACAGGACAATCAACTGTTTGATTAGTAAGTAGAAAACCATTCCTTCTTTCATGGGGGCAGCCTGGGACATAGAACCTCTTGCATGTAAAGGGTTCGGGGAAGGGTCCAGCCATTAAGACCTGACATATGCAGCCTTACCTAAGAGGCTGTTTCCGTGACTCGAACCCATGACCTCACAGTCACATGGCAGCCTTACCATTCCCTCTTTCAGTAACTAAATTTTTTAGATTTAAATGAGAGGGTAGGGTACTGAAGTATGAAAAGGCCATTTAATGGATCTTCTGAGCAACTTTCTTAGATCTTCAGATGTTCCCAGCCCAATAGTGTGGAGAAAAGTCATAGTATAATTTCCAATAACAATCCTTATCTGTTTGGCTTCAACTTCCAGATGAGATAATAGTTGGACAGAAAGACAGGTGAACTAGTCAGTAAATCTTCAATTTGTGGTCCAACTCTCCAGGTCAGAAAACTAACCATCACAAATAGGAGGGTAGAGATTGACAATAAGAAGCAAATGAAACATACTGTTCTTTTCCACCAAACCTTCTGACCAATTCCCTGTGTCTTACTGAACCTTTAGGACATGGAAAGACCTGCATGTACAAAGAATTCATGAAACAGAGTCAATCTTTAAGTTATATGAAATAAAAATTACATAAGAAATGCAGTTCCTACTGATCCAGAAGTTAAGGTGTGCAAAATAGAAAAAGCAATTTTACGTTTTAAGCATCATCTTAAGGCAAAAGCAGAAAAGTACTTTGAATTGTTGATTAATCATCATCCAAAAAATTGTCTAAGATGTAAATAGTCTGCCAAAAAGTCTCAATTATTGTAGTGAAAACTCAAGTGCATCAACTGGCTCGCATGCATTTAAAATACATATACATAAAACTACATGTGTCAAGAAGAAATTATTGAGAAAATCAATTATGTCAATAAGCGCAGATACCACCTCTACAGATAGATCAAGCTCAGTCAAAGCCTCTCGAACTCTTCGGCAAAATGGGCATGCTTCTGTTGACATGACCTATAAATATTCAGCACTTCCCAAATAGATACTGTAATGGTATATCAAGCTAAGGAATCTATCTTAACTGGAGAGTGAGTTGCTTTATTTAAGTATTCCTTGAAATGCCATATCAAGAGAAACTTATTATATAAGGACAGCACAAACCATAATATAAGCAAAAGCATTCATGCCCCTCTAGAGTGTACACTGTTTTGATTTCTTTAGTACTCCTTTTTCTTTGGGCCTAATTCCTTTAGTTTTGACAAATTGGAAAATTGATTTTCAATCAGATAAGTTGGAAGATCACTTGGGAATCCTGAGAACAATACAAACTTCAAAAATACATTAAAGTGATAAAATCAAAAGATATGACTTTCCAACTGATTTTCACAATGGCAGAAGCTAATCAAATCTGCAACAATACAAACTTCTATAACTTAAACCTCATTAGTATTCATTTAGCAAAATTTCTTTATTAGATTTTATTTTCAACCATATCCAATTTAAGAAGATTTTTCTCAAGATAACGTCTATGAGAGCAACCTTGAACAAAGGGAGAAGGTGCAATAGTGTGGAAGGATATTATTACTTACACTTTTAATTGACAATGGACATAATTATTAAGAAGCTCACCAAATTCAAAGAGTTGTAAATGCATTGGAGGGCTAACACTCTCAGCACTTTGACAAGCATCAAATAGTGATTTGGAGCCCCAAGGTAGCCTTGCCAAGGTAGACAAGGAAGATGTTGTCTCCTGTAATTGAGAAACACAAGCTAAGGGAAAAGAGAAAGCTTAAGTGAAGTCTGAATCTCTTATAAGGGTACTGATAAGCAGCCTCTCCATCTAGAAACATTATACCTTCTCATGCATAGAGCAAACTCATCCTACAAAGTTGCCAACCATGTGCAAAACAAAACTAAGCCAAACGAATACATCTCTTTTTTCAGCCATTGTATCTTGCTGATTCATGAAGTAAAACTTGTGCAATGATACACTAGTAGATGAATCTAACATGAGAGGGAAGGAATTTACGCAAGTTTCTTCAGTAATAGCAGATATAGAACTCAATCTTTTCAACACTTATGGGCTACAGCAGGAGAAAAGGGACAAAAAAAAGAGTTGCTAATATGTTGAAATGTCTAATTTTAACTAATACTTTTAACTCTGAAAGCAATAAAATTCTTCATCCAAATTAACCAGCCAGTTTTTAAGAAATCTGTTTCCCCTATTAAGGCTTTAATGTGTTCTCCAACTTGCCTACTTGGTTCTGTTAACTGATACCAACATGCAAAAGATAGCATGAATGCTCACAAAGACAAACATACATTCATCTCTTCCATTCTATCAACAGCTTTATTTCCCTTATTTTCTTTCAGCTACACTTCTATCACTCTGGTTTCGGGGAAAGTAACAACTTGTCAAATGAACGTCTCTAATTCCAAGACACGTAATAGAAGCAAACTCATACACAAATTGACCATCAACTGCTCTGAATGCATTTCCAAACAACAAATTACTGCTAGAATAGTCTGCACTGAACAAAATTATTTTCCCCTTCAGTAACCTCATCAACTGCTTTGAATGCATTTCCAAACAACAAATTACTACTAGAATAGTCTGCACTGCACAAATTTACCTCCAATAAGTAGTTTCGTTCTTTAGAAGGATCTCCTCCCTGAAAGGGGAAAAACAGTGGGCAACTCAGAACAAATACAAGAATGATGATAAAAGAAGTCAGACATAGGCAAGCGAAGAATGATGATAAAACTCTCAATGTAAAACTTTCAAAATGCTTGAAGTTCAGAGTAATATTATAGAAGCACACATTTTCAGAGAGAAAGTAACAAATGTAATGGTTCGTTTCCCCACCCCTTTTTCCCCAATCACCAGAAGATGTCCAAATTGCCTCCTTAGGAGACAAAAGAAGAGAATTGGAATATATCAGCCCCACGTCACTATGGTGAAAGTTGTTCACTTTTCTATTTCACGGATCAGTCTCAATGAGAGTCCCGGGCATTGCAGGCATTCCCATACAATGCAGAGATTATGGTGATGACAGGCTCTTCTCCTCCCCTTGTGAGCTATGTCAACAGAAATAGGGCCTGCAACATCTTACACACTACAAAATTATTATTTCACTACAAATCTTCTTGGAGGACATTAGACTTCAAAGCCAAATGGCCTACACTTGGAAGTTGGGAGTGTCTCAAATTTTTACCACTTTCACTTCAACATCATTAGCAACTTGAAAGATTTAGTTGAGCAGAGAAAATAAAAGAAACATAAAGCTGTGAGAGAAGATTAATTTCCCCCTTCACACCTTATCACTCATCATTTGTAATCACGAATACTGAAGGGTAAAACCTTTCATCCTTAGCAACTAAAGTGTACTTCATAAATCAACAAGAGAGCAAGAGTTCGATAACATCCAAATATTACCAATTTTACTTGTAAATTAGTGAACTTTATGATTCTCAACAATTCAAACTTCCTAAAAGGTCTAAAAAAAATAACAACGCTCACAAAAATTCCAAGCACACATAAAAAAAAAAAATTCTTTTTGAGGGGTGATTCCGATGAGGAAATACTTACAGAGAAGAGTTTGAGCAGAGGGCAGAGAAAAGACAAAAAACTGCCTGATGGGTTGTTCCCATTCCCAGCATTGTCATCAGTATCATCATTGTCTAAATATGAAGAAATAATTTCCCCATTTTTTTCCTGCTGCAAACATTTGCTTGGAAGGCAAATCCTTCTACCTGTGGAAACAACCCAGCTCTTATTTCCATTTCCAGGACTATCTTTATATTTATACACATGGGAAGATTGGTGGTTGAAGGTGAAAAGTGGGACTTGAATTGCTTGTGAGGAACCAGAGGAACAGCGGAGGGGGATTGGGTTGAGGGGAGCGTACAGAGGAAAGGATGATGACATCGTTGGGAAAATATTTTCTTTTTCTTTTTTCTGGCTCTGCTTTATTATATTCTTAATTAAAGGCCATTTAATTTTTGGGTCAATAATATAAATATTGCAACATAACTTACAAACAACTAATTTAGTTGGGGTTTAATAACAAGAAAATAATAATAAGAACTTAACCTAGGCTTAAAAAATCTTTTTATCTCAAAAAAAGTTCAGTTTTAAAAATAGTTGTCTTTTTTATAAAATTTTTATATTATTCTTATATTATTCTTATTATTAATAATAATGTTAATCTAAATTAAAAAATAAAAATAAAATAAAAAAATTATATATTTAGTTGTGCAATGTACTATATTTTTTAATTAAGAAAAAGTTATACCAATTCAATAATAGAATTTTTTTTATTAAAAAAAAAAAAAGATAAAAGATAATTAAAAAGGTAAAATGTTCTCCATGGTTAATTCAACATTTGAAACCTGAAAAAAAGTGCAGTGATAATAAGAAAAAAAAAAAAAAAAAAAAAAAAAGAATTGATGAGATGATGACATCATCATCATCAACCACGAGGGCTATACAACAAGTGAAAGATCAATCTCTTAGAAATCATAATAAATAATTTTTTAGATGGAGTGAATATGCCACAATTTATTGAATGTTGTTGTAGTAAACTAATCATAGTCATCATTTTTTTAAACAATCATAGTAATAATTTTTTCTTATTTGGATAATTTACTCAATTTAGTAACAGTAAACTGTCAAAGTCATAAACATATATATAATCACTATTATATAAAAGGAAAAAACTTATTAGTCGATTTCAATGTAATTATCTCTATTGATGTGTTTTAAACTGTTCTTTTAATAATTTTACATTTCAGTAATTCAGTAATTTTATTAGATAATTTAGTAATGTTATAACTTTTTTTTTAAAAAAAACCCTAAATATGAACATTATTCTTAGAGTTAAACATTAATTTAACGTAAAAAAAAAAACAGATACCTACTCCAATCCCACAATTATTTCTAATATTATTTGTATATTATTGATTGATTTTGGAGATTATTTCTAGGACGTGAAGATTTTGAACCGGTAAATTGTTGATGTTTTGTTGAAAAAGAATGTTATCTTTCTTTTGTGATTTTTTTTTGGTGTTATGTAAATTGTTGTCGTTCCCTTTCGGAGATTATTATGGTTGTTAAGCAGTGATTATGATTAGAAAGCTTAATCTTTATGAGTGTGAGGGAAAAAAAATTCATCACAATTATAATTTCTTTGATAGATAAATTATAAAAAACAATCTACGTATATTCAGACAAGAGTTCAAAAGAGATATAATCGAAATTTTCCTCAATAATTATTTTCGATTGTGAGAAGAGGGCTTGTTATGGATTATTAATTATTGGTTGCTCTAGGTCTTTCATGCATAGATGGCTTAAATACATCAATCAGTGAGACAATTTTCGTTTATCTATGATGTATATTGCATTTGACTTCTGTCTATATTTTCTTTATGTTGGAATCATTAAATTATCACTTTGAACAGAAATTTAAGATTGTTTATAATTTGTAAAACAAAAAATGTTAAAATAATAATTAAAAAAAACTGATTTTGATTAATTGATAATTTATATTTTCATAATAAATGATTAATAAGCAATTTTCAATTTTCATGATGCGTAGTTTCCTTTTCTAAATCATGATCAGTTAAGAACTATTTTTTTTCCAGTGATTTATGCAATATCTTTTTAGTCCCAAAATTTGAAGTTGTATAATTTTAATCTTTAAAGTTTTTATCTTAACAAATTAGTCCTCGATCTTTTAATTTTCTCTAGAATTAAGACATTTGACAAGAATGCTATAGCACTTACTAGTTGTCATGTTTGCTAAAAGTACAAATAATTAGTGAATTTTATGAGTCATTTTGTTATGGAATGTACTGCATCTAAGGATTGAGAGAATTATTACAGATCATTATTCTTCATGTAATTAGATTTTTTATATTTGATATTTTGTATTAATAAGTTTTTGATGATTTGTTTGATCAGTATAATGCCTAGAAAATGTAAAAATATATCTAAAAAGGAACGTCAACTAGAAAGAAACAAAAAGCAAAGGTATATTTGGAAAGGAAAATTTCATTTGCAAATAAAAAAATTCTCAAACAAAAACAAAATATCCAAACACATTTTTATTTCAAAATTTATAATTCAAATTTTCCCACTCAAATTTCTTTCACATAATTTTAAAAAATTTTATCTCTTTTTTTCCCTCCAAAAAAAATTTTCTATCAAAAAATACTGATCAAAATTTTCACACATTCCAATACAACTTTTTCCATTTGCAAATAGAAATGCCCTTGTCCAAACGGATGCAATCATGTCTAAGGAGAAGAAGCTTGAACTAAATGCAAAGAAAATGGAACGATATTGTGCTGCTATTATTACAAGTACGATTTATTACTCAACTAGACTAATTTTTAGTACAAAAATAATTTTTTTAAAAAATCATACTTATGTGTTTTGTTTCCATTGTTAACAACACTTTCCTATTCTAAAACTAAGGCTTCAGTATTGGAAAAAATAATCAAGCATCCTTCAAAGTATACTTGACCGTGAACATTGTGATGCAAAAAGATTTTATAGGAAACCACCTAAATTTTGTTGTGCAGAAGGAGATGTGAAACTTGCACACACAGAAATGCCAGATAAACTTATAAAATTGTACAGAGTGAATGACATACAACCAGAAGAGTTTCGGCAACATGTTTGCATTCACATCAATTTGTGTCCATTATGACAAGACTCTTTGCAAAAGGAACAATGGTGTGTACACTTTTAGAGCTCAAGGGCATATCTACCATTACATCAACCCGTTGGTACCAAGAGATGGTGAAATGAGCTCTAACATGCAACTTTAGTTTTTCGATGTCATGCAAGAACTATCTCCATCACCATTGTCAATGAGTTTCATTCAGAATGGTGCTACATTTTATGATCAAAAATGAAAAAAACTTTTGCTAAAGACCCTGTGGAAGTGACGAGGCCAAATTGAAAGTATGGAGGCAAAAGAACTCCACCTCCACCATCGCTACTTTCTGGTCGTTGTGCGGAGCCGTCCCTACTGGCTCATATGATTGATTGTCAAAATGATGCAAACGACAAAGACAGAGAAAACAAATCTATGGGGTCCGATGTTGTACAAAGGAAAAGAATATTTTGATGATGGCAGGACAAGGAGCACAGGAAAAGGGCAGGTAGAAAGAAGATCAATTATGGAGGAGACATAGCCGCGGACATCAAAAGGTAAAGCAAAGAAAAAGAAACACCATATGGAAAAGCTGAAATTATTTCATAAAGAAAGTTGAACATTGAACTTATCATCAATCTCTCCCACGATACAAAAAAAGTCTTGTGTCAAGAAATCACGATTTAGATCTCGTTGCCTATATCTATTTGTCAATATATTATCGGATCTCGTTGCCTATATAGTATACCATCTCAATTAAATAGTTAATAGCGCAGAGCTTGTTGTACCTACCCTCATGGAAAGGATAAGTAATTTACAGTAATGATATTTTTAAAAACTAATCATAATGACTGATGTAGCAGGTATAAAAAGACAAAATTTACTTATTGCATTTCTTAAAAAATATAAAATAATAAGAGATAATTTTATCTTTTTATACTTATCACATTACTCACTATGAAAAGTCACTATAAAAAATCATTATGAATATCGTTACTTAGTAATTTATTAATTAAGGAGGGTGTTGTGATTATATTCAAAATTAAAAAAAAATTGTAATATAAAAAGTATGGTTCAATTTAGTAAATTAAGCCTATATCTACTATAAGAACGACCATACTATTATTAATAACTTTAGAAATTGCAAGAATTTTTTTAATATGCATCAATCCCAAATCTTTTGAAACAATTCACCTCTCACCATTTTTGTACTATATCGTTTTACTCTAAAAATCTCTTTTTAAAACCCATAAAACTCTCTTTCAAATCTCAATCATTTGAGAAAAAACCTTTAAAAGTTACAAGGTAAGATTTTCTAAAGGTTAGCATCCAATTCTTAATACAAGTAGGCAACTATATATAAAATTAGGAAATTAAAGAAATTTCTCTAATCCCATTCTAATTTGGAAACAAAATATAATCCCCAACAAATCTCGAACTTGGTTTCTTTCCCATTACAACATTTGCACACTCCTCGAAGGGTTTTTACCTCAAACTGCATGCCTTGACTAAATTCCAAGCAATGCTTTAATTTAATCAATGAAATAATTTAGTCATCATATTTGTTGGATTATTTACAATTCCAATTATTTCTACAAAGACTAACCCTTGAGAGAAAACCTCCCGAACAAACTAATATATATTTGCAATCTATATGTTTGGTTATTTCATGGTATATTTGATTCTTTGTTAGGTGTGTGGCTCTTTAATTATTATAATGGATAGCTGTTTATTTTAATTTCATATTCCAAAAAGTCATAATAAAAAAGTCAGGTTTTAGCTGGCATCTTTCTTATCCGAAAAAAAAATCACTTCTAAAATGTTTGCTAGTTAAAAAAAAAGAAGTCCACTTTTAAATCAAAATTTTAAAATATCTTTACCAATAATGATTATGTATACCCACAATTAAAAAAGTAATAATAAAAATGTAAAACTATACATTTAATGATACATTAAATGCGTTATACCTAATAATTAATAAAATATTAATTATTTAAAACAAAAGGAACTATTTCTTTGGAATAGAGAAAGTGTTGATTAATGTTTATCTTTCTCATTAAAACTAGTTTTTTTAACCCCATGCGAGGTGTGGGGTGTGCCCAATGATAATTTAAAATTTAATAAACATTATTTTTTTAAGAAAAAGGTTTGTTTGGTTTTCCAAATATATAATTTATATTTTTAATTTAATTTATTATATTTATGAACTATAAAGTTCTTTTTTAGTTAATTTAATACTACTTTATATAATTATATTGTTAGTTGAAGTATCATGTAACATATTTTCCTATTTTTTAAAAAAAATCTATTAAGGGCATATAAAAATCTATTAAGGCCACCCTATAAAAATTCTTGATTCAAATCAGGTCGAGTTCTATGCTATTCATGAGGCCTTCCGAGTGTTCTCTGTGTCTAAGTGGATAAGCTCTCATGTGCTTGTAATAGAGAGTGACTCTGTTAATGCTATTAATTGGTTAATGAACTCTGAAAAAGCCCTCTGGCATCTTAAAAATGTCTCGAACCATATAAATCTGTTGAAGGAGAAAATCAGGCAATGGGAGTGTCAGCATGTCCCAAGAGAGATTAATAGTGTGGCCGACAGGTTGGCAAAATCCAGTGTATCCAAAGCAAAGAATCCGTTGGCGGTCATCGAATAATTAGTATAGATTTCTGTCTGGGTCCTTACTTTTCTGGATTAGAGGGCCCAGTAGGTGAGTAGTATCTACTTTTTAAAGTCATGTTTACTTTACTGTAATATCTTCTTTTATTCTCTAATAAAATGCTTCGCCTTGATGGCTTGTCAAAAAAAAAAAAAAAGGCCACCCTATATTTTGACAATGGGGCCAACTAATCATTCGACCTAGAGTTTTGTTTATGAGCCCTATCCGAGTGAGTTATATAGTGTTTCAAACCATAAGTGCTATGATTATGGTAGAACTTTTGGTAGTCTCTAAGATGATCTAGGGCTGCCAATCTGCTCGATTTCTTCAAGATCCCCTAGCCCTTAGTAGCATACAGGATTTCAAATCTCATAGCGTTCAACGGAGTCAAGTCCTTATGTTGAATGTACTCTTGGGCCGACTTTTTCTTCTTTTGCAGAAAGCTCAGTTGATATTGAAGCATTCCCCTTTTGGATTTCGTTCTCTCTATTGGGGACTCCTTTCGTCTTTTACTTCGTCCAAACCCAAAGAACTCTTTTTTCGTTCGGTCCGCCTCTTCAGCCTGGATTGCCTTGGTCGCTCTCTCAATGACCTTTGCGAATGTCTTTTGGCGATCTTCCGTTAGACTTCGATTAAGGTGTTTGGGTTTGACTTCATTGATGAAGGCGGTACGCAGGATTGTATCATCTTTGTAGCTCACTGCTACCGCCTCCTTGTTGAATCGGCTATATATTCTTGTAAGGTCTCGTTTTCTTTTTGTCTGTTGCCCATAAAATTGGTGCAGAACAACTTATAGATCGGTCAAAGGCATCAATGGAATTTCTCGGGAGGTCATTATACCGTTTTCGTGCAGCCTGCCTAAACGTGAAAAGTATGACCAAGCACTTATTGTCCTCGGACAATTTTAGGATGTTTATTGTAGTCATGCAATGGCCAATACGATCTTCTGGATCTCCCGTTCATAAGGCTCCAAATTGGGAGAAGCCTTGAAGCCCCTAGGAAGAGGAGCATCTTGTGTGAATGGGGTTGTAGTGGGTTGCTTCACCAAAACTTTATTGACTGCCTCCTGTATTTGCTCCTCTATCAATTTGCCAAAAGTACCATTTGGATTTCAGCTGGCTCTCCTTGTTGGCGCTTTGATCATTAGAGGGCTCTTTTCCACTCTCTGGTATTGTGCGAGTTTGTCAAGGAGGGCACTCAACGTCTTTCTCCTCATCCTCATCATCAAAATCTACTACCTTCTGCTTTTTCTTCGTCACACATTGCTCTAGTTCCTTCGACTACTCCATACACTGCACGAATTTCTCAAACTTGTCCATATGTTGGATAAAGAAATCCATCCACTTGTTCCTCGTCCACCACAGAGGACCATTGGGATAGTCTCCTTGTTGATAGGGAGGGTTTTCCCCTAGAGGGTCAGGCTGAGATCCAGCCTGAGGATTGCTGTGAGGTGACAAGGTTTTGCCACCTTTGCCTTGAGATCCCTTGCTGGTAGTTTTCATAAGTTTCCACAGATGGCACCAATTGATGAATCAACGATCCGCCATACGATCTCTGACGTCACGAACAACCTGCACAGATGGGGATCGTGTCCCCAAAAATACTTTGATGCTTAAGTTAGTTTAAAGCTGAGAGAATGTCTTTGAGCACAAGAAAAATTTGTTACCTATTACCGACGCATAGTGTGCTTTATATATAAGTACATGTAAACCCTAGTAGAGTCGCAATAGGAGTCAAATTCACATATAATATTATGAAAAGTAATCTTGGGTTAGAAGTTTTCCAAAAGTCTACGACCTCAAGCCTAAGGTCATATCTATATATATATCACACATAATTCAACCTCAACTAATGAATTTGGAGTCTAGTGCAATAATTATGTGAACTAAGAAAGAAAAAATTGATAACAATGTGACTAACTTTTGATTTACTTGCATTACAACTGCCTTTCTGGTAACTAAAATCCGATTTTGTGCTGCAAATGTGGTATGATAGTAAAGCTCCAAGGAGTTCACCCAAAAGTGGTGGATTGCTGAAAATGTAGCAGAAAAACAATAGAAACATGGAATTCTCCACTTTTTTTTTTGTGAACTTTTTCTTTATTAAGCAAAATGATGAGTCTTTTTTTTATTACTGATGAAAACTCTCAAGGTTTACAAGGTTACCACGACATCATACATAACATATGCTACTCAGTCATAAGTAGGATCAAACATTTCCATTTTAAGCCTATAGGCAATCGCCCCTTGGGTTTGGTTCAATGGTTCTATCCCAGGGTAGTGACCTAGTAGACCAGGAATCAAATCCTAATAACGTTGCTATTGTGGTCTTGGAGCAGGATTGCGCAGCCAGGAGGATTAGTCAGTTCAAGGGTATGGACAATGACCCATAGCCGAAGCGAGAGGTCCTTGTGGTTTGAAAAGTAGTGAATGTGAGAATATCTCCTGTGAAAAAAAGAGAAAAAAAGAAAAGTCTCTAGGGAAGAACTACACAAGTTCCATTGCTCAATAATCAATTGGTTTATAGGTGAGGTAGGAGCTCTTTGAGCATATGTATAATTGCTTCTACAACTGAATAAACTCCAATAGATTCTTTTGAAAATATGACTCTGTTCTTGGCCAAGAAAAGGGAAATATTGTTTCAAAAGTTTTAAGTTTCCATTTTGAGTAATAAAAATGTATATGCAAATTTAGTTGAGAATGCTTTCTTTCAAAAAATTCTAACTATACAGCCTTTTAGTATTAGTTTGCAGCCTTTTATTTTGTGGGAAGCCTTTCTCAACTGAAAAATGTAAAAGCAACCATCAATAATCAAACTAATACTAAAAGAAATCTAATATTAAATTTTGAACTGTTTGACATTAGATTTTAAATGGTTAACATTTAAAACTAATAGCTTAATAATTAATGTATCAATTTAGGTGCGTCTGAGTTAAAATTATATTATTGTATCATATTAGCTAATATTAGCTAATATTAGCAAATATTAGGTAGTCGATAGATAAAGCATCCAATATTAGCAAATATTGGATGAAAGCAATCAAGAATTGCCCCAAAAATTTTTCCTCTTGTTAAAGTGTTTGAAGGGACCCGGTCAAGAATTGAGAGGGTTAATTTGACAATGAAACTAAACCTCCATATCTTTTTTTCTGTTTCATAGTTCTCGTATTGATGGGATATTTTTTTCCTTTTTTTAATAATTTGTCTTTATTAATTGACTTCTTTATGAGAAAAAGAAGACCAAAAAGAAAATTTGAAAAAGTTTGGATGAGAGTAGTTGTAGACTTTTGCATGCTCAATTCAACTTGAAAAAGTTGTGATGGGTGCATTAAATACAATTCCTCAGATTACGGGAACTAGACTTAAAAGTACATGTAATTATTAAATTTGACTAAATCCAATGAATCAAAATTGTTGGTGGGTTAGGTTTTTTTGTTTTTTGGTATAATCTCAATTTCTTTATGGGGTGAGAGTCCCGAAATCAGGAGGTTTAAGAAACAAGGGGAGAAAATGTTAAGGGCTTGACCTCTTTTGGCCCCAACTATTTGGGTGGCTAATTCGGATTAGGTTTGATTTGATTTTTTCAACTTTTGTCTTTAAGTGTTCAATCTAAAATCAATAATTTATCTCTACTAGTTATAGAAAAATACTAATCTTGCTATCTTTATAGAAACTTTTTTACAAGTGGGTTGTTTGTTACTAATTTTGAAAAAATTTAGACATCTTAATTACGTTTTAAAACGTATGTAAAAATTGTGAAATAAAAGTTACATAAAAAAAAGAAAAAAAGTAAAAAAATTGTTTTAGAAATCCTAAAAATGTGTTTTAGGCACAATGGATGCGCAATTTTAAAATCTTGAATATTGTTGGGTATTAGAATCAAGTCATGCCCCAGAGCTCTTATACTCTCAGTATATATAGAACTTTCCACTAACCATAAATCCTGAAAACAAAATACATCGGCCAGTACATAGTACTATGTAATTCACCTCCTCCACGAAACCTTTTTGTTTTGTGAATATTTTCTTCCATAGGACATCACAGATGGGAGAGATCGCCGCATTTCTACTTTTTCTTTCAATGCAATACTGGGTCTGGGCTTGTGGGGCTCTGCCACTCAGGCACCGCACTTTCGCCAGCATTCACCACATCACATCACCACAAGGCCGTGGCCAAGACTATTTACGCAGCCACTATAAAAAAATTTACTCACGCTAGTGGCCTGACCTGCACTATTCATGCCGTCATTATCAACTTTTTTTACATTATATTAAAATTAAAAATACATTTAATAATACAACTTTAATAATTTGTTGGACCATTATTAAAAATATTTTTTGGCAAATAAATTTATATTACATGAAAAACTTAAATTTACATTACATGAATTTAAATTAAATATAAAATACGTAAAACAATCAATAGAAAATAAATTTACATTACATTAAAATTAAAATTTAATAATACTCTTAAAAATGAAAATAAATACTCTAAATTTAAAATGAAATACGTAAAATGAAAATAAATACTCTAAATTAAATATAAAATACGTAAAAAAACCAATAAAATTTTTTTTACATTACATTAAAACTAAAAATTAATAATATACTTAAAACATAAAAATAAATACTCTAAATTAAACATAAAATACTTAAAACAAATAATGAAAAATAAATTTACATTACATTAAAACTATAAAGTAATAATATATTTAAAATATAAAAATAAATACTCTAAATTAAACATAAAATACTTAAAACAATGAATGGAAAATAAAAATATCATATTTTACTCTAAAAAAAGAAAGTCAAGTTTTAGAGAAAAATATTTCCTATTTTTTGATAAATTTTGTTTTTTTTTAAAAAATAATAACATTTTGGCCACAGAAACAATTGCACGGCCAGAACGACGCTTTATGCGTCGTTTGGACGCAAAACGGTGTCGTTTTGACCAATAAAACGGAAAAAAAAAATTGGAGCCAGGCTCCTTTGCCTGGCCCGTGCAGAAGCCAGGCAAAGGAGCTTGGCTTGCACTGTTCATTGCCAAGTCAGCACTTTTGCTGACTTGGCATTTTTTCGGCCAGGCCCCAAGTTATAAAAAAAGGGCTATGGTGCATGCCCTCATGAGCATCTCCACAGATGAGTCAGCTCTTCTGGCCATCAAGGCTGAAATAACATATGATCCCCACAACATATTAGCAAGGAATTGGACCATAGGCACCCCAGTTTGCAATTGGGTGGGGATAACTTGCAGTTACAAGCACCAAAGAGTCGTGGCCTTGAACCTATCAAATGGAGGGTTGGAAGGCACCATAGCCAAAGAAGTTGGGAATCTCTCCTTCCTGGTTTCATTGGACATCAGCGATAACAAATTCCATGGCCACATTCCCCAGAGCTTTGGATTGTTAACCAGAATTGAAAAATTATTCCTGCATGACAACCGTCTCAGTGGACCTATACCTCCTGCAATTTTCAACATTTCTTCGTTTCAGGTTATTAATTTAATGGGAAACTTCCTTGATGGGACTCTCCCTAGGGATATTTGTAGTAATCTCTCTAGATTGGAAAGCTTTAATGTCTCGTTTAATGAACTAGGAGGGCCAATTCCAGCTAGTCTGTCTCAGTGCTCAGAAATCAAGTTTCTTGATTTGTCAATGAATGGATTCACAGGTTCTATATCGGGAAACATTGGCAACCTTTCAAAACTAGAGTTATTGTATCTTGGTTTCAACAAATTGACCGGTAAAACTTTTCTTTTTTATGCGATTTTTTTAACATGCTCATGCTTCCTACTACTACTACTACTACTACTATTATTATTATTATTATTATTCACAGGTTTCATACCGGAAAATATTGGTAACCTCTCAAAACTAGAACAGTTGTTTCTTGTTCTCAACAATTTGACTGGTAAAACTTCTCTCATTCCTCTGATTTCTGAACATGCTCATGCTTCCTATTATTATTATTATTACCATTTTTATTTTTATTTTTATTTTTATTTTTATAAAATGATTCCTATGATCAATGTGGTCACCTTGATGCAAATTTTATCGGAATATATTTACTCTCTATTTTCATGCGTACTACCTTCCACACTCTTCAATACATTTTCACCTATGTTTGGATTGTAGTTTATTTGAAATTTTTTGTATTGTAATGGGTGAAAAATAGTGAAAAAATTTTTATAAGAAAAAAATATTTTGGAGGGAAAATAAAAAGTGTATTGAAGAGAAAAAAAAAATTATGTAAGTAGAATTTGAGAGGAAATTTTGAATTTTAAATTTTGAAATAAAAAGTTGTTTGGATGATTTATTTATTTTGTGAGAGAACTATGTTTGGATTGTAGTTTATTTGGGAAATTTTGTATTGGAATGTGTGAAAATTTTAGTGAAATTTTTTTTAAAAGTATTTTGGAGGGAGAATAAAATTTATATTGCATGGAAAAAAATTTTAAATTATCTGAGGAGAATTTGAGAGAGAAATTTAAATTTTAAAATTTTGAAATAAAAATGTATTTAAATATTTTATTTGTTTTCTGAAAAAAATTAATTTTGATATGTAAAACATTGTCCCAACATAGCCTAACTTTTTATGGAAAAAAAATCTATCCAAACGGAGCTGCTTGCAAGTCATATTAATGGGATATCGGGCAGTTTTTCCAAGGATATTTGCAAGTATACCATGAATCTTCAATATTTGTATTTTTTTAAAACTCCTTGAGTGGACAAATTGCTATAGTCTATCGTATTGTCAAGCGTTGCAAAAATTTGATATGGATTACAACAATTTCGAAGGAGGAATTCCAACTGGGATTTGGAATATGTCATCACTTCAGTATTTACTCCTAGCAGCGAACAAATTAACAGGTTCATTCTCATCATCTCTATTCCCCCTTTAACATTCTTGAAAAGATTGATCTTAACTAGTAAATGCTATGTTCGTTGTTTTGGCAGGGGAATTAGACTTAACTTCTGGAAATTCCTCTTCCTTCACGAGTATTCGTTTGGCAGAAAATGGATTCTATGGTAGCTTACCAAAAGATCTGTGCTCCACACATCCAAACTTGGAGGCCTTAGATCTCCTTAACAATCAACTTTTTGGCGAAATCCCTTCTAGCCTTTCACGTTGTAGTGCACTCTCTAGCATTTACTTGGATTCTAATAAATTGACAGGTATCTTTATTTGAACTTCCGCCATTGAATCCAACTGTTGTGCATGAATTGAACTAACTTTCCCTGGGTATGGACGTTAAACAATTTGACTGGGAAGACTTTTCTTTTTCTTGCGATTTTTGAGACTTGCTCATGCTTCTCATTATTATTATTATTATTACTACTACTTCTATTCACTCCATCCCAAAAAATAAAGTCCACTTTAAAAACATTTTTTTCCCAAAAAAAGAGTTCAGTTTTGAACCAAATTCTTAAAGTATCCTTACTAATAATAATTATATATATTTAAAATTAAAAAGTAAGGATAAAAATATAAAATTATACATTTCATGCATTAAATGAGTTGTACCCAATAAATAACAAAAAATTATACCTTAACCAAAGTAGACTCTTTTTATGGAATGGAGGGATTATTATTATTATTATTATTTGCAAGTATACCATGAATCTTGAATTTTTGTATTTCTTTTTTTTTTTTTGAAATCTCCCTGAGTAGACAGATCCCTGATGGGTTTGTCGTATTGTTGATCGTTGCAAAAATTTGATGTGATTACAACAATTTTGAAGGAGGAATTCCAGCCGGGATTTGGAATGTGTCATCGCTTCAAGTTTTAGAGCTAAGAAGGAACAAATTAACAGGTTCATTCTCATCATCTCTATATATTCCCCCTTTTAACATTCTTGAAAAGGTTGATTTTAACTGTTAAATGCTATGTTTGTTGTTTTGGTAGGGGAATTAGATTTAAGTTCGGGAAATTCCTCTTCCCTCAAGATGATTGGTTTGGAATTAAACGGACTCTATGGTAGCTTACCAAAAGATTTGTGCTCCACACATCCAAACTTGGAGATTTTAGATCTTGGTGGTAATCAACTTTTTGGTGAAGTCCCTTCTAGCCTTTCACGTTGTAGTGCACTCAACAGCATTAGCTTGGGTTCTAATAACTTCACAGGTATCTTTATTTGAACTTCTACCATTGAATCCCACTATTGTGCTGATTGAAATAACTTTCTCTGGGTATCGGCATTAATTAAGCAGGAGGCGTACCTGCTGAGTTTAGAAATATTTCCAGGCTTCGATATCTCTCTTTCTCAAAAAATAGCCTTATAGGTATGTGACACAACTACGTTTACTTTGCAAAATGAGGCATCAGTGAGGACACACAATTAATTGGATTACTTTTTTGTTATTGCAGGAGAACTTCCTCTCAGTTCTTCAAACTTCTCTGCATTAATGTATTTTGATGTCCAATTCAACGGATTCTCTGGTAGCTTACCCCCAGATTTGTGCTCCAGACATTCAAATCTCGTATATTTAAACATTGGGAATAATCAAATTCATGGGCAAATTCCTTCTAGCATATCACATTGTAGTGCAATGTGGTGGATTGATTTATCTTCTAACAAGTTCAAAGGTATCTTTTAGTCTTCTATAATGATTTTCTTTAAGCAAAAAGTACAAAATTCCTAATATCTAAGTGGATTTCAGGTAATGTGGGAATTGATATTTGGAGGAACATGTCCGTGCTCCAACATTTGGTACTTAGCCACAACAATTTGACGGGGTTCATTTGATACCTCCATCTCTTGTGGAAAAGTTATAATAAATAAATAAATATGATTTGAAAATAAATGTATAAAATTTATACAAAATTAGAAGTTACGATTCTCAAAATACATATAAATTATGTTTCAAAAAATATTTTTACACTTTTGAAATTAGTAATTATGAAATAAAAAAATATATTAAAAAGTACAAAACTATTTTAAAAGATGCAAAACTACATTTTAAAATTACATTCCATATGCACCCCATTTTTTTACCATATTAGCAATTACCAAAAAAATTGCAATCTGCATTGTACTCAATTTTTATGTTGTTGATGTTTGGTACAAATCATTGCTGCTGTGATAGCGAGGATCTCTGGTTATTAATAATCAACAGCAGCACAAGGCTATTTCATGCGTTTCTTCAAATGGCTATTTCTTTTAAAATAAAAATAACTGGGAAATTTTGTTCTTTCAAAACATATTTTTACTCGTACATAATCCGAAATGATAGAAAGGCAAAAGAACTGCAAACAAAATTTCTCATAGAATTGAAGGGGTCAATTTGACAATGAAACCAAGCCTGTCATGTCATTTTTTTTTTCGTGTTTTCTAGATTATTGGGATTGTTTTTTCTTGTTTATTTGTCTTTACTAGTTGACTGATTTAGTCAGAACAGACTGGAGTTTTGAACTGAAATTGGTCTGGAGAAAAAAAAGAACACAAAAAAAAAAAAAGAAGAAGAAGAAGAGAAAATTGTGAATGGAAGTGATCAAGAAGACTTTTGCATGCTCATGTCCGTTTCTTAAAAAAGGTGTGAAACCGGCACACCCTGAACCGGCCCACGCAAGTGCTCATGTCCGTTTCTTGATTTTGATAGAAGTGCAGTATTGGTTACATGGATTCAACTCCGTTCAGTTTACAGGAACTGGACTAATAAGAGAGGAGAACACAAATCATTTTTTACAGCACATATTCATTGCAGATAATTCAACTTCAACTACTGATGACGAATTTGAAGTCTACTGGGATAATTATTGTGAATTGAGAAAGACAAAGCTGATGGGTCCAACTCCCTTTTAGAGGGGGGCCAGTTTCATCATCAAGAAAAAGGGTCTTAGAAGAGCAGCTGCAGAAGAACAAACAGTAGCAACCTCCTTTCTGCTACAACAACCCCACCCACACAAAGAAAAACAACCCAGATCAAAAGGCCCAAACTTGAGCTTCAGTTTCAGTAACATATCATCTCCTAATCCTCTAGCACCACTTCGGTACTCCGCCACCTGCAACACTACAATCGCTTTGTCTTCCCCCCCCCATTCTCCAAAGTGGAGAATGGGGGAGGTAATCTATTTTTTTTTAGTTATTTTTTTGTTTTTCTTTTCATTACATTAGTAGTTTCTTTGAGGAGATTAATTTCTACATCTGTTTTAGATTTAGATTTAGATCTAGGTACTTTCTTTAAAAAGGAAAAAAAAAAGGAAAAAAAAAAGAAAAAAAAAGGAGAAAAAAATATAGATCGCCATCTTGTGATGATGGTCGGTCAAAATCTGAGATAATGAAGGAGAGGATGGCGAGGATGATGCGGAAGAAGTTGGTCTTCTACAGCATGAGGATGAAGAAAAGGAGAGGATGGACTTGATGATTACGTTGATGAAGGTGGGGAGGGATAAATTATGCTGTTGATGGTGAATATTGTGACTTCCGTATTATGATGAAGATGATAGGTTGTAGATGAAGGTGGTGAAGAGTGATAGATGATGAGTTTCTTCTGAGGCAGAGTTGCTTGGCGGCCAGAAGGGTATGAAAAGGGATCGTGACGGCGCGATCGAGGAAAAAGTTAGGGCAAACTGGTGGTTTTTTTTTTTTTTTTTTTTGGTGTTGCTTGCTCTGTAGATTGGACTCACGCAATGGCATGCGATGCGAGTTAGAGATTGAGTTCTAGTTTCTTTCATCCAGTGCCTTTTGTAGTGGGCTCATTGAGATGAGTAGCACCCATTTTGTATAGTATTAGTGATCCGATATAATCGGGTTTTTGTACTTTTGGGTTGTTCCTAGGTCGTCTAGGTTGTCAACCTTTCCCGCTCGTCGGGTTTCTTCCCGCTAGTCGGGTTTCAATGGTTCTTTTCCCGCTCGTCGGGTTGCCCCTCGTGGGCTTTTTCTGCCCCTTGTGGGCCTTTGGCCTCATGGGTTATCGCGCTGGTATCCAGTTGCAACACCATGAGGATTTATTAGCCCTAGTGGCTATGTAAATTGGCAATTCACGCCTTGTTAAAAAAAAAAAAATAAGTAAAAAAAGAAAGACAAAGCTGATAATGAAGTGACAAACTTTTGATTTACTTGCATTACAGCTGACTTCCTGGTAACTAAAATCCGATTTTGGGCTGCAAACGTGAGGTGGATGGCTGAAAATGTAAGCATTAAAAACTAAGATAGAAAATATTGATGTTACTATTCTTTATACATTTTTTTATCCGGTTCATATCCAAGACATTGAATACAACCTAGTGACTCGGTATATTTTTATCTCTAATTGCAAGTCATGCAATTATAGTATAATTACGAGTATCGTCCCACAGGGAGGTGAACAACTACCAGTTAAGCAATATTAGTTCCTATTATCTAGATCAACATGCAAGGGAGAAGTGGATGTAATAATAAAAACCAATTAAAAGCAATATTAAAAATGTTCAACTAAAAGAATTCAGGTAAATAGACTTTAGGACTCGGGATTTCACCAACCATTAACTATAAATTCCATTCATATAATTATTTTGTGATAAACGTCCTTACAACTATTCACATAATTAAACATTATCTCCTCTCAGAGTATAATATTACTATTCAAATAATAATTATGGGACTACTTTCGTGACTCCAAAATTACTATGAATGCATGATGAACAACAGAATATTATGCTGCAAAAATTGAGAATCTACTATCGTGATTCACAATTAAAGTCTGAAGAATTCACGAACTAATATTGATGTCAGCTGTCGCCTCTTCACCAATACCTTAAACATGCAAATGGTGATCAAGCATTTACAAGAATTAATATCGAATAAATCAGATGTTGGAAAATATCACAATTATATAAATGAAAATTAAGTAATGATGGCTACATCCCAGTCCTAAAGAAAAGAATTTCAGCCACTAAACATGGCTTGCATGAACATAAAACTAAGTCTAAACTATCTCTATTCTATTCTACTCTATTGTCGTCTATGGGGTTCTCTTGTTTGTATTGTGCTCTCCTTCATTTATACTTGTTCTGCTCCATGAAGAGTAGAAGTCCAAGTTGTGTAGAAGTCATTCTCTGATCCGAACGATTTTGAATTGCGTGTTCCTCTGTTTTCCGTAACTCTATTAACTTCCTCAATGCTATGGCATTAGTATCTCAGTGCTTCTTTTCTTCAATAAAATCGTGGCTTTTAGGCAATCTTCGGTCTTATCTTTCTCCAAGCAATCTTTCTCCTACAAAATAGCAATTCAAGTTAGATAAGGCTAAATTCTCCCATAATTGGATAAGATAATAGAGATATCTTATCCTAGAAGTTATCTTTTAGTCCACTTATCACCTAGTCCGCCACTTTCTTTTCTGAACTTTTCCTTTTTTAGGCAAAACGATGAGACTTTTTATTTTTTATTTTTTAATTACTGAAGAAAACTATCAAAGTTCGTAAGGTTACCACGGCAGCATACAGAACATATGCTACTCAGTCCTAACTAGGATCAAACATTTCCATTTTAATTCTGTAGGCAAGAACTACACAAGTTCCATTGCTCAATATTCAATTGGTTTATAGGTGACGTAGGAAATCCCTCCATGTGACTGTGACCTCTTTGAGCATCTGTTTAATTGCTTCTACAACTAAAAAAACTCTGATAGATTCTCTTGAAAGTATGACCCTGTTTCTTTCCGTCCAGATATGATACACCACTGCCGCAAGTAATGAACAGGACACGCCAATGGTAAGGATAGAGCAAAATCCAGCTATAAAAAAAAATACAGGTTAGTGCATGACATTGAATTGAAGACATTTTGGGTGACCAAGATGGGATAATTAAGTGGAACTAATGGAACTACACTGCTTGATCTTATCGCCGTGTATATTTCTTCGAGGAATAAATACTTGCGAGATTCCCTGGACTTTATGAAACCACATAATTGTTTTATTTCAAAATTACCAACAATAGGGATCAGCAGGTCTCCATTCCAAAGCATATAACATTACACAACAATCCTACGTAATCATAGTTCAGAAGACTAGAAAGATGAAGCATAAGTTCGAAACAGCCTAATCTGTAGAAGAAACACGGATACAAATTTAGTTCCTTAGGCCAAATGATGCTGTGATCTCCAGCACAAACATTCAATATCGTGGATACTTCAGTTGCCAGATTGATGTAGTTCTGGTCGCACGAAATTAGCATCTGGCGCTGAAATGTCAACAGTACGTCTCAACTGGGCACACACTTCGATAACTCCATGCACCGGATCTGATAGGAAATTGCTGATGAGATCCTGGTTTATTGGAGTTTTATTATCCACAGCCACAAATGCCTGTTGAGTGAGGACATAATCAAACCGTGGTGCCCACTTCCTTGATCCTAGTCGTGCCGTTGTCAAACAATTGTCTACCATGAATGCAACCCCACGAGCATGCTTGAAAGGATTCAAAGAATCCACAGTTTCAATCACACTTTCATTGATGATCTCTGAATATGAATGGCCTTTCTTCCTCAGAATCTCAATCTATTATATTTTACAGAAAAAAATAAATCAGTCAGAAGATCAGATTCCACTCCATCTAAACTGTCATATAAGATGCACAACTTTTCTAAGAGAAGATGTGTTAACCAGAAAACTTTGGCGGTAATCTAAGCGACACAAATCAACCGTTGACTTCAAAATCTATATGAGGTCCAGAAGATTTAAGCTTGAACAGAGTATAGAAAGCTCACCTGAGTCATCATTAATTCCACAAACACAGCTGAAAGGGTCCGCCCCTGCACCAGCAGTGAAAGGCTACAGAGGACCTAAATCACCAGCTGGCCGTACTGCTCGAACACGCTCACCCACTTTCCACATCCTTGTCTGGTCAATTTTACCCATTGGAAATGCAGGTAAACCATCCTTTTCCTGCTCATAAACCAAGAAAATATTGAAATGTGAAAAATGAAATTGTTTAGCAATCAAGCTCATGCATATGTTGCCTGGAAAAAGGCATCTCAACAAAATGCACAAGTAATGTAGGACAAAGTCATAAGAAAACAAGAAATTTGCTTGTCCGCATGCAATCAAAGAAAAAAAGAGGGCAGTAAAGGGCATACATAAAACCGACGTCCAGCCAAAACAAAAGTATGGATTTCACTCCCAGTGGCCACATCTTCATAACACTCATATAAGATATCCATGCAGGGATAATATGCACTGTAGGCGGCCTCAAAATCCTTCTTTCCCTCTGCAGTCAATGAATTGTAAACTGCCAGCATGTCCTGCCAATAGATCAGCATCACCAATATTGGTTATTTTATTACCGAAATGCTAGAGGTGGGGAGAACAGGAAGGATGGAAAAACTTGAGTGTTCACAAACCTTTGTCAATATGGTTTTAGAAACAATTCCAGTTACACACTCCACAGTATTCTTATAGACAAGATCTTCATTCATTCCGCTCTCGGTATACCTTCTGAGCAATGCCTCCACAAATCAATGCACAGCACCAAGTAAAATGCCTACAGTCAAACAAATTAATACCAGATTCTAAAATGCAATTGAGAAATTGTCATGGATGATCCATTCTCACCTCGCTCTCCGAAAATGTCACGCCTGTATTCCTGTTCCAGCGTAGTGGCAAAAGTAAAAAGGAGAACAAGGGCGACCATCCCAGGGCAAATGCAATACACTTAATTTATAATTAAATATATAATATTATATATTTTTTTTCTTACTTTTGAATTCAAATTATAAATTATCATTATTAGTAAGTAATATAACGATATCACATTAAAAGTAGACCCTTTGTTTTGAATAATTTTTTTTTTGAAATTAAACTTTTTTTTTGGGACAGAAGCAATAATTAAAAAAAATTATAGAAATGGAAAGAATTTCCAAAATTATCATACGAGAAGAGATACACACCATGACATTGAATGGAAATTTAAATTTAAAATAAACTACTATTTATATTTATGTGATTATTTCAAATGAGATTTTTGATAACTTTCTAATGTACCAATATTTTGACCGTATTAATGTTTATCCACTTGTTAAACATCAAAGTATGAAACAAAATATGAACATCAAAGTATGAAACAAAATATGAAACGAAACCATCCAAGTCCAACGAAAATGAGATATAATTCATCATAACTAAGTCATCAATATAGTGTATGTGTCTATGCTGTGCAATAATTAACTTACAAATTGTCTAACAAAACTAAATTTACTTTTTATATGAATTTTGATAATCTATTGTTTGAGATATTAAAACATCCTAGTGGAGTAATTTTGATATGCTCAATTATTCTACCAAATATTTTTAATACAATTAAAGATTAATTGTTTCAAGTAACATGCAAGGATAGAGCCAAACTTCTAATGTAGTATTAATAAATTTTAACTAAATTTAATCACATACTATATTTGTTTAGTACATAACGATATATAGCAAATTAAATTTGTTAAGTTGAAGAGTGTATATAATGATTTTGATAACATATTATGTGTACAAGATGAAAATTAATGGAAGGTCAAGATAAAAGTTTATATATATATATATATATATATATATATATATATATATATATATATATATTCATTCTTACACAATTTGAGTTTTATTGTATTTTCTTTGTGTTTTTAATTTTTAGAATATTTTATTGACTTAAAGCAAATAAATTTGTTTCACTTATTCCTTGAATGTGTGAATGTATTGATGTTATTAATAACATTGGTGGTGCTAGCACTTTTATCTCTAATTCTGCGAATTTTTTCTCATCAACAAGTAAGGAATCTTGACCCATACCCCTCCACCGTTAAATGATGGTTTTAATTTTTTATTGTTAAAAAGATGTTGTAAATAGCATTATTAGTATATTGATTAAATTTTAACTAACATTATTTGTTGAACATGTAAGCTGTACTAATACTACTCGATTCAAATCTTATATTTAATTGGTACTACTTGTTGAACACTTAGGTTATATACACTAATATAGGATCCCAATCGATTTAAATTTTATAGTCTTTTAAAAGATGCAACATGATAATGAACAATTATATCTTCTTATTCTTACTAAATTACTGTTCACTATGACATTTTTTTAATATAATTTTACTAAAAGTATTATCATACTATTATAAATGTCAGTAATTTGCACAATTGTAGCGGAAGATTTAAAATAATGGTGACTCACATTTTACTCTTAAGAACCTATATATGTGTGTGCATTTATATATATATATATATATATGTAGAATATTTATACCCAGTGAAAATTCGAATCTTTACCTTAGAGTATCCAAGTGTTTGTCCACTTTGGAACTTCAATGCCCTGTCAATTAACCAGTAGCAGCTACAATTTTTCCATGAATTAGAATTCAAAGAATGAACAGTTGTGTACAAACGTTGTTAGACTTATTTGTTTAATTCCGAAAAAGAATTATTTGCATTCAGAATAAGTTAGTGAACTACCAGAGTAATTTTTCAAATCTTTTTTCTTTTCTTTTCTTTTTTTTTTTTGAAAATCACTAAATATTATTTAATAACCAAGTTGCATTTACATCAGGAACAGAAATTTGACAACCTAGCAAGCGCTAACATATGTGCCTTACTAACTTGTATTCGCGGAGCTTTGAACATTAAGCAACCTTCTAGATTAGTAACTACCTTTGTAATGTTTTCTGCTAAACTTCTAACGTGTGAGTCAGCAGCATTTGGATTTGCTAGAGCTTGCAATGCTCTCAAGGAGTCAGTCAATAATACCACTTTAGACCAACCTTTCTTGACTGCTTCCACAGTGGCGTCCAAAATTGCCAGTAATTCCACTTGAGTAATTTTTCATCTCTTACTAATTACATTGGAGTTCAATCCATGGTAATGGACAATATGGTACACAATTACACATACTTTGACTCTTTTCCTGAATATTCTAAAGTGTGACAAGTGGCATCATTTTATACTTTTTAACCGTGTAGATGGTTCAGCCCAGGTTGATTTAATGGCAAGTATTATGCTCATAAAGCATCCAGAAGTAATGCGGGTTGAAATCAAATTTCCGCGTTAGTCGTTAGTAGCCAATATAAGGGGCGAGTGCTAGTGACTTAGGAGGATTAGTCACGCGCATCATGTGAGGAATAGTGAATGTAGGGATAATTTCTATTGATAAAAAATAAAAAGAAAAGTGTAAATGGGTTCCAAAAAATAATAAAAATTAAAATAGAAAATAGAGTGTAGTTCTCCCTACCAATGTGATGAATCGTGGCTACTAAAAAGTTCCAATGACCAAGTATTATTAACGGCCCAAAAGTTCGCAAGCCCAATAATACTTTTGGGTTGGGTGAAATAAGGCCCGTTAAAACGAAAGATTTAGTATGTGATCTATTAAGACATTGATAATGGCATAAATTTATCATGTTTTGCGATGAGCGATGAGAGAATTAGAGTTGGCCTTTTAAAACGTATTTTTGTATTTTTTAATAACACTACTAATGTTATTAATAACATCAATATATTCACACATTCAAGGAATAAGTGAAACACATTCATTACTTTAAGTCAAGAAATAAAACTCAAATTTTGTAAGAAAAAATATATAAATTTTTATCATGACATTCTATTAATTTCATTGTGTACGTTAGCAAAATCATTATATACACTCTTCAATTTAACAAATTTAATTTGCTAAATTTTTTATTTTCCAGTTTTTTTTATACTTCAAATTTAATATATATCTTTATGTACTAAACAAATATAGTATGTGGTTAAAGTTAGTTAAAATTTATTCATACTAAATTAGAAGTTTGGCTCTATCCTTTCAGTTTACTTGAAACAATCCATCTATGTTTTGTTAATTGTAAATTTAGTTTCCATCAATTGTATTAAAAACATTTGGTAGAATAATTGTCTGCATCAAAATTAGTCCGATTGAATGTTTCAATATCTCAAACAATAGATTATCAAAATTCATATAAACATTTAGTTGGTAAATTTAGTTTTGTTGTACAATTTGTAAGTTAATTATTGCACAGCATATATTACAGCTATTATATTATCCATCAATTACATCTCATCTAAGTTGGCTGGTATTTCCTACTTTCGTGATTGTTTCATATGAATTGATGCAATTTTATGTTGAACGAGTGGATCAACATTATTGCTACTAGAAGCATTGGTGCATTTCCTAACATTTAAAAAGTTATTAAAATCTCATTTCAAATAGTCGCATAAATGTAAATAGTTGTTTATTATAAATTTAAATTTAAATTTCTGTTCAATGTGTATAGATAGTATCAATCTTTTGTGGTATGATGAATTTGGAAATGCTTTCAATTTTTATAATTATTTAATTCTTTTATTTTTATGTATTAGGTTTCTAATGAAGAACATTAACAAAAAAAAAAAATTATAACTAAATATATAAATTGAAACTGAAAACCAATTCAATCTCAATATTCCATGTCTAAGTGTAATAGAACATAGTAAAAAACATATTCACAGAGATGTTTGGATAAGTAAAATAAAACAAAAAGAGTAAAAAATTTGCAAGAACCCAGTGGCGGGTTGTCTTGGGTAGAACGGTAGAGTAACATATGGAGGTAGTGGTTCATGATTCGGACATCGGATGTGTATGCATTACATTTAATTTCGACTCATTTATAGATTAATTTGATCTTAATATTTGCTTTTTAACAAGTAAAACCACAAATAAAATTAAGTTAACTAAAGCATTTCTTTCCTTTAACTAATGTGTTTAAATTGATGAGAATGACAGATGGTCGATAATCGGTAACTCCTAAGCTGCTAATAGTAAATTTCTGTTGTTATGAAATTTTGGTAGCAAAAATCAGAAGCCTTTTTTTTTTTTTTTAAATGAGATCTTCAAGCTCAAATTTTGCATTAGTAATTATTTTTCTAATTATGAATTAATTAAATGGCTACCATATATTGACATAAAAATCACCTTGCAACATTTGTAATTTTACTGTCACGAAATTATCTTTGCATAATCAAGCTAGTGTGTGTATACATGAAATGCACGTCCTTGATTTAATCTAGTACTCCGTCCTTCCTGAAAAAGAATTGATTTTTGATTTAGTACCATTTTTTTTTTAAAATTACAAAATATAACACACTTAATGTACTATTAAATATATAATTTTATATTTTATCCTTATTTTTTAATTTAGATGATATATTATCATAATAAAGTAAGGATAATATTATTTTAATTTGATTTCAAACTAAAAATTGAATTAGTCAAATTAACTCGAACATTCGACCAAAATTTGAATTTCGTCTTTTATTTTCGAATCAGTTTTCAAATTGGCCATTTTAACTGGGATTCAAGCCGAATTCGAAATTATTTCATTTTTAAATATATATTATTTATATGTATTATTACAATTCAAAAGCCAATTCGAAATTTGGTTTTATTCAAAAATTGATTAAAAAATAAAATAAAAAATCGAATTCGGTTTAGTCAAATATTCAAGTTAATTTGAATATTACCCACCTTAATTAGTGCAACATTTAGGAGCAACTTGACTACTTTCATTCACAAATGTACGTCCGATCACTTATTGAAACAAGAGAGATCCTATACACTTACATCTCTCCCCATTGCTTTGCAAGTCGCTATCTCCTAATTTTTGCCAAGCCATAAAGTTCTACCTGTATGTTCACTAGATTTTACTCAATTTGCTTTTCTTTTTAAATAAAAACTTAGCAATAACTCATATTAGTTTCAATAAACCAAAATCATCAGGTACATATATTTAAATAAAAACGTAGCAACAAATCTTTTGCAAATATAGCAGGTCAATGGTATTTGACCAGGTGAAAATACCACAATGACCCTCTGCGAGTACTTCATTGTTTCACTTCACTTCACTATTCTTGTACAAATTTCTATATTCATTCTTCTTTATTTCTTCATCGATTCAACATCTCATTTCCTGTGTTCTGGCTTGAAAATGGTCGCCTAGTTTGAATGTCCCGTACAGGTATCATGGTTTTGTAGATATTTTGTAAGTAATCATCAAAAAAATGTAAAATAAATCCCGATTGATGAACAAACAAAATTCACTTGTCGCCAACTAACAATTGGGTGTTTTATGGGCGGCATCTTATATAAGTTTCACTGACAAAAATTTGATATTTGTTGGGGTATTTGACATTTATTCAACATTTTGTCCAACAAAAGTCGACAAAACGTTCGACATTTTATTCGACACTTTGTTCGACATTTTGTTTGACAATAAATTCGAGAAGTGAAGTCATTAAATGCCACTCTAATGGTCATTTACGGCCAGCTACATCTTATTAAAGTTGAACTGACAAGTAACAACAAAAATTTGACATTTGTTGGCGTATTGGACATTTATTTGACATTTTGTTCCATAAAAAGTCAACAAAATGTTCGACATGTTATTCGATAATTTATTCGACATTTTAGTCGACATTTTATTCGATAGTATATTGGATAATAAATTCGACTAGGTTAAAAATACGAAAATGCCACCCTATTTGAAATTCGCGCCTGATGTAGTTACGCAACTATTTGTTCTCTCACGCCCATTCGCTATCACTTCAGTCGCTCTCAAGAACGCAACTTCCACTTCAATCGCGCCTAATTGAGACTCTACAAGTTAGGGTTTTGCGTAAAACTGTTCATATATCACATAGTATTTTTTGTTTAAATTTGAACACACTAACGCTAACACTGTCAAAAAGAAAGTCGACAAACATGTTAATGATTAACACTTGTCGAGAAATAGGTCAAGAAATATGTCAACAACAAGTGTCGAAATAGTGATGAATATGTCGAACAATATGTCGACCTTGTCGACAAGAAAACATTATGTCGATATTTGTGTCGAAATATACATCGAACACCTTTCGAATCGACATGTCGAAAATTATATGTAGACTAAATTATCGAAACATATGTCAAACAATATGTCGATAAATAAGTCGACTAAATTGTCAAAACATATGTCAAACAAATTATTGAACAATATGTCGATAAATAAGTCGATATATATGTCGACTACATTGTTGAACCTCCTATTGTTATGTGCAGGAACATCTAAAGAATTATATGGTCGTTTAGGGAGAGTTTTTCGACGCCCAGGTTTCGCAATACTGAAACTACGAAACCAATATGAAGAGGATCCCGTCCAAGTTGACAGAGACGCAGAAGCAAATACTCTGAAGGGAGAGTAGTTTGGTTGAAATTGCTCTAGACTGTGAACATACATTTTGGTGCAAACATATCATACATTCTGTGCTATTGAGGCAACTCAAACCCAACGAGAATCCAATCAGGATAATAGTATATACTTCAACTTTGCATGTAAGAAAGTGAAATTTGGCAAGAAGGAGTTTGCCATCATAACGGGCCTCAAGATAGGCGATTTTGATATTGCATATTACATATACCACGTACCAAATGGTCATTCGGCAATAATCAAGTACATTAAACATCTGGGTTCGACAGAGGAATCCACGTACGATGAAGTGTTAAAGGCTTACGATTGGATAAACTCAATTAACTTAGACGTTGATGTCATTTGCCTGACACTTTTGCTTCTATATACATCAATCAATGGCATGCAGGAGAGAACCAAAATCGAAGACAAGCTACTTCATTTGGTCTGTGATTGGTGTCGGTTCGATGAAATGCCGTGGGGTGAACTATCTTATAGGGCCACCATAGATAGTGCTAGAAAGAGCATGATAAATGTCTTAAAGTAAACTAGTCACCCACAGCACAGGACTTACACTATTGGGGGATTCCCGATTGCATTGGGGGTAAGGATATCGAACGCGTATTAAATTACAGTTTTTGAAGTTGTATAGCTACATATAATAACTTTTATGCTAATTTTCCTTTCAATGTCCCAGGTGTTTACATATCAGGTAATGCCACATTTTGAGCGTTTGAAGATGGTTCAGAAGGTCGAACCCTTTGGGGACAAGCCTAGGATGTTCAGCTGGAAAACTGTGAATGCATAACGTAGAAAACAAGAAAGGAAGAAGGTGTGGGAAAAAAGAACAGCCGACAGGGATGTATGATTTGTGTAATTATTGATTATTAGTATAATCCCACGTTCATTACAGTTTGATGCATAGAGGATCGAACTTTATTATTTCGTGTCCTGTAGAAAGTATTAGTAACACGAATAAAGACAACTCCGGCAGAGCGAGAAAAATTTTTGCAGTGGAAAGACTAGGAGGAGGAGGAGGCAGAGTTGGTAGGAGAATAAACAGATTCCTCAGCTTATTACGTGTCTTATAGGAAGAGGGTCGGAGAAGAAGATGTTTCCGGACTTGAAAAAGGACAAAAAGTACGCCATGAGGATGAAGTAGAGCAAAGAAATGAATTCATTAGCCAGCTGCTTGAACGTCAAACAAAGACTGATGTGGAATTGGCTGAGACAAAAGAGGAATTCAAGAGTCTAAAGGCAGAGATGGATTACAAAGTCAATGGTCTCACTATTCATTTCGAGAAGATAACCACCACCGTCGCACAGCGAAATGCTTATGTACACCACCTGATGGCCAAACAAGTTATGTCCGAACCGGCCAGTACAGAATCCAGTCCTTTGCTAAGTACTGTTAAAGATCATAGTGATGAAGTAGAGAAAGTTGATGATAAAAATGAGATAGGTACAGCCCTTGAAGATAGGGATAGAAAGGACAGAACTTATGATGAGAGTGAAGGGGCCTTTGACAAGTAAACGGCCTAAGTTCGGAGATAACGCAGGGCTGTTCGCGGGTGAGCAATGCATGGAAAGGGATCAGGAAAAAGCGAATATAATGGATATTGTGTAGCAACTCACTTTGGAACACAGTACTCTTTCACTTAAAGGCATCCTACTTGCAGAGAGTGTTCCACCACCACTTATGAAGAAAAGGGAAATCAATTCTCCTATGGATGAAGTCGTTGTGTGGTAAATTTGAAGCCGACTCTTACCCTAGAAACATCCGACCCGGACCAAGAAAAGGCTAAAGATACGGGAGGTATGGGGTTTAGTGTGATAGATTTGCATCCAACTCCCAAATAGGAATTAGAAATGAAGCATTGGATGAGGGAAAGACCAAGCATCTATTTATGGACGCCAATTATTTCATTGGACTCCGAAATGCTAAAGACAATGTGGACAAAATGTTTTTGGCTCACTGATCACGTAATATTTGATTACTATTATTTTTTCCTACTCACTTCATTACTGATGATTATCTCCTAAGCTTGAACCTTTTTTATTTTGCAGCAAATTGATTTGTATATGTCCATGCTACGGACCATTAAGATAGGACGCGAAGATTTATCCATTATGGAGTTATATTTTGATGTAAATTTTGTCTATCATTGAAACAATATATTAGATGTGTAGGAACTCACCCGGCCACCTACTATATATTAACTAACTGTAATTTAGTCTATTACATCATTGGTTTTTGATGTGTTCATTTCATGAGTTGCTTATTCTATTTGCGTTAGACTGGCATGAAGATGATACATGCAGGCCATTGAGATGCAAACGTCGATGATATGGCGATGAAGCAGTTCATTGGTGATTGTCCATTTGCACACGACCTAAGGAAGTTAGATTTCGTGTTATTCCCCTGCCACATATATGGCAACCATTGGATGCTGGTAAAGATGGATTTATATGCATAGACATTTCATGTGTATAACCCATCGCCTCAAGGATCAATTGTAGTTACGAAATTAGAGTTTCACATTTTAACAATGCTGAAGATACTCGAAGCGTGTGAGTTTAACACATACTACGCCAAAGAATAGCCAATGGGGGACAAATGGAAAGTGGTGGTCGAGGACAATTTGGTGCACCAAGAACCGACGTAAGTGTCTACTAGATTGTATACATAATGTTCCATCACAGGGTCGGACCTATAAGCTAAATTTATGTTTCATGGTTATTACAGGAGCGGCGACTGTGGTATTTACGTATTAAAATGGGTTGAATGCATTATCCATGACCTGCTGTTTAATACAATTACACCGACGAATGCTTTGAAACTGCGTACCATGTACATTAAGCCTTGTGGTGTATATCAAACTTGTTTATTCATTACCAACCTTTCCACTTTAACTAACTTTAACCACTTACTATATTTGTTTAGTATATAAAGATATATAGCAAATTAAATTTGTTAAGTTGAAGAGTGTATAAATGATTTTGATAACATATTATGTGTACAAGATGAAAATTAATGGAAGGTCAAGATAAAAATCTATATATTTTCTTACTCAATTTAAGTTTTATAGTATTTTCTTTGTGTCTTTCATTTTTAGAATATTTTATAGACTTAAAGTAATAATTTTGTTTCACTTATTCCTTGAATGTCTGAATGTATTGATGTTATTAATAACATTGGTGGTGCTAGCACTTTTACCTCTAATTCTGCGAAATTTTTCTCATCAACAAGTAAGGAATCTTGACCCATACCCCTCCACCGTTACATGATGGTTTTAATTTTTTATGTTAAAAAGATGTTGTAAATAGCATTATTAGTATATTGATTAAATTTGAACTAACATTATTTGTTGAACATGTAAGCTATACTAATACTACTCGATTCAAATCTTATATTTAATTTGTACTACTTGTTGAACACTTAGGTTATGTACACTAATATAGGATCCCAATCGATTTAAATTTTATAGTCTTTTAAAAGATGGAAAATGATAATGAACAATTATATCTTCTTATTCATATTAAATTACTGTTCACTATGACATTTTTCTATATAATTTTACTAAATTTATTATTATGCTATTATAAATGTCAGTAATTTGCACAATTGTAACGGGAGATTTAAAATAATGGTGACTCCACATTTTACTCTTAAGAACCAATATATGTGCGTGTGCATTTATATATATATAAAGATTTTGTCCTTGTGAACCAAGTCTCTAAAATCCCTAAAGCTAAGAGCTACAAGAAAAGAACAATAGATCACACCAACCGACGGACACAAAATTGAAGTGTTTAAGCAACGACCTCTTCACCTTCAGTTTACTAAGTTCAACTTTTGTCTTTCTATAAGAGTAGAACAAGTGTTAAGTTTTTGCTAGAAATTCATATTTGTAAAATTTGGTATATATGTGGTATAAACTCTATTTTTTTCTATAATAAATAAATAAAGTGTGTATAAATTACATTTTAAAATATTATGTGTAAAATAATAAATAAAGTGTGTATAAATTACATTTTAAAATATTATATATTTTTACACTTTTCAATATATAACGTGGTAGAGCTTCGCGAGTGACCATGGAGGAAAGAGGAGGGCTCCGTCGCGGGGGGCTGCGCTTTTGATTTTGTTGCATGAGGGTCGAGATTGTGTGGCGGTGGAAGAGCAAATAGAGGCTGTGACTTGGAGTTGCATGTATTCACGTACTCCGCACAATTATACAGTTGAATATATATTGAATTAATTTGGGAAAAAATGTATAAATTAGTCATTCTTGAGAATATGAACAAAAAGGCATGCTGGTTGGGAAATCCGAATGAAGTATTTTAATTAAATAAAATACTTGTTATTTAGCAATTATATATATATTTGTCATAGTGTACCAGAACGCCTCCTGGCACCTTAAAAACGTCTCAAATGACTTAAACCTACTCAAGGATAAAGTCAAGCAATGGGAGGGACATCATATTTCAAGAGACATTAATACTGTGGCTGACAGGTTAGCAAAGTCAGGAGTGTCCAGAGTGCAAGATTTGTTGGTGATCATGGAACAATGAGTGTTTGTATTTGCTATTTCCTATCTTTGGTTTGTATATAGACCAAGTAGGAAAGTTACTTGTACTTATTGCTATCGACTCCTACTTTGTAGACTTTGCTCTATATTCTTAATAATAAACTTTGCCTTCTTGGCTTGTCAAAAAAAAAAAAAGAATTTCTTTCATATGCATGTACCTTTTAAAAAAAAAAAAAAAAAGTATCCCCGGCCGTAACGACATCCATAATCATTGGCATACTATATCCGGAACGTAAAATGCATTACGTGGATTGGCATACTATAAATGCTCCAAAGTGGCTTGGGGGATTGGGTATGATTGACTTCCATTTAAAAAACTCGGCCTTGTTATCAAAAAGGCTATGGAGGTTTGGTAATGAGGTGAATTCACTATGGAGGACTTTTATGGTGGAAAAATACGGGCTTGACAAGAAGCGTCTCCTCCCCACTTTTTGTAATAACAGATTTGCCTCTAACTCATGGAAAGCTATTACTGCCCCCCTCACCCCCTCTAACAAATTCTATGATGTAGTTTCAGCAGGAATGAGGGCGTTGCTCGGGAAGGGAGACAATATTGTTTTCTGGCATGATGAATGGATAGAAGGTATGATACTAAAACTGTGCTTTCCTCGCATTTTTGCTCTATCTGTGAATAAGGGTGGATATGTGGCTGATTTCGGAAAATGGAGGAATGGTCAATGGGAATGGCGGATTGATCTTCGTAGGAATGCTCTCGATTGGGAAAACCAGCAGTGGGAAGATTTGTTAAATACTTTGAAAGGGCAATATCCCAACCGAAACTCCCAAGATCGGATCATTTGGCGAGCGGTCCCGAATGGTATGTATTCCACTTTTTCTTTTTACAAATCTGTGTTATTGCCTCAAAGGCAAGGGCAAGTTAATTGGAATCTAGTGTGGAATGGGTATGGTCCACCTAAAGTGGAAGTCTTTGTCTGGCAACTAATCCACCAAAAGCTTCCTGTGAGAAGTTGTCTGCTTAGGAGGGGTATTATCAGAGCTGAGCTTGCAGTGTGCCCGTTATGTAATGCTGAGTTGGAATCTGTCCAGCACCTATTCTTCGACTGTTGGTGTAGCTGGTTGGTGTGGACTAGGTGTTTGGAAACTTGGGGTATCACCTGGGTCTGCCCGGGAGATCCTTTTATATTCCTGAACAGTTGGCAGCAGTCCTCCCCGGAGTTTAAAGGAAGACAACCTTGGAGTCTACTATTTTATGTCATTACTTGGTCTATCTGGCTGTGCAGGAATCAGATTACATTCAATAATAAGAGCTTTGATTTCGCGAACCTCATGGACTTGATCTTTATCAGATTTGCAACTTGGTTTAAGGCAAGATGGCTATCTTCTCCAACATCCATTTCAGACATATTCCGACAGCCGAATAGTGCAGAAGTGAGACAGGCACTCGGATGCAGGATGGAAAGTGTCACCTGGTCTCGGCCTCAACCTAGTAGAATGAAATTTAATGTAGATGGTTCAGCAATCGGGAAACCAGGCAGGGTTGGGATTGGAGGAATTCTAAGAGATGAAATAGGTAAAACAAAGGCCGTGTTCTCTAAGCATGTTGGAATTTTGGATTCAAATCAGGCCAAGTTCCACGCTATTCGTGAGGCTTTTGTGGTTTTTTCTGAGTCTATTTGGAAGTGTTCCCATGTACTTGTTATTGAAAGTGACTCGATTAATTCAATCAGCTGGCTAAATAATCCAGGAAATGCCCCCTGGCACCTAAAAAATGTCTCAAATCATTTACACCAGTTGAAGGAGAAAATTAAGCAATGGGAGGGTTACCATATTCCAAGAAACATAAATAGTGTGGCTGATAGGTTGGCAAAATCAGGAGTATCCAGATTGTAAAACCTGTTAGCGGTTATCGAGAAATGAGTGTATGTCTCTGCTGCATACGAGTTTTTATCTCCTGTTTTTAGAGTAGCTTGCTGAATAGGATATGTATTTCTTAGCTACAGTCCTCTTCATTGTAATCTTTGCTCTAATTTTCTAATAATAAACTTTGCCTCTTGGCTTGTCAAAAAAAAATAATCATTGTATTTTTGACGTTTATGAGAGGGAGACATTTGGGCATTTAATCTTGAATAATAATGCATTGTTATGTATGAAAATGTACTCTTCCCACCCAACTTTTCCCAATGCATGATCGCCAACGCTGAGTTCCGGATCTGTTGGTTTGATAACCTTAGAAACTCCATAACCAATAATTACCTGAAGAAATTGTGAAGAAGAAAAAAATCAAAGACATATTATGGATTAATGTAAGATATAAATATCGGTTCCCACTTCCCAGGATGATTTCCGTTAATAAACAAAATGATTTTGCAATTTGGGGAACAATTCTTTAATTTCAAACTCTTCGTATTCAATCATAAAAAAGGAATTAATTGAAACTCAGGAAAAAATATATATTCCATTTTTTTTTATTGTATCTGCAATACCCTATATTTAGTGTAGCAAGTGAACTATAAAAAGGTTGAATTAAGTCTTAAGTTTCTACTAAATAGATCTCCATATTTCTTTTAATCCCAGAAAAAATTCCTAGAAATCTTACAGATCCAGCAGGTTCAATTTAGTTATCAAAATTGGTAATTTACTTTTAATTTGTCCGTGATCAATTCAACCATCGGTTAAATTATTCATCAAACCATATTAAATTGAAGGATTTTTAAGCCATAGAATCCAATTTGCATTCATTTTTTTTTTTCGATTTTGTATGATTGGGTACATTGAACTTCATCCCCTTATATTATTATTCGTAAAAAAATATTAGCTATATTTGGATTGTGATTTATTTGAAAATTTTTGTATTAAAGTATGTGAGAATTTTTTGTAAGAAAAAATAGTTTTGAGAAAAATAAAATTTGTATTATAGAGAAATTTTTTTAAAATTATGTGAAAAGAGTTTTAGAAAGAAATTTTAAATTTTAAAATGAAAAAATATTTAAATATTTTATTTGTGTTGTGTACTTTTTGTTTAATTGTGATGACCGTCTTTGTCACCAAAAAAAAAATTCAAAAAAACAAAAACTCATAGTCAACTCCCGCCCGAAAATGGCAGGTCTGATGTGACAAAGGAAACTTCGCGCCAACTGCAGGATAACTTGGAGGATTTTCATGGAAGCTGCAGAAAACCCTGTATATAACTATATATAAAGAAGAAGATTCTAGCAGATCACAGACGCAAGACATGAAATTGAGCTGTATCTCGAATTCCTCCTGAATGGACAGAAAAGCATCATCATCATCTCCACTTCATCAACTGGATGAGGTTATTTTTGCAATTACATTTCTAACAGCCTTTGCCCTCTTGTATCTTCCCTATGATCATATAAGGAATTCAAAAATCCCAGTTCCGAGGGTTGTTTTCAAGGATAATCCATCCTTATTTCACGCATTTGTCTTAGCTCTAAACTTTGCCTTCACGGGAACAGTGATGGCGATTTGTTCCCGCAAAGGATACCCGAAGATGGCGAGAAACAGTCGTGGATTATCAATCTTTTCGGCTGCAGCAGCGCTCGGAATATTTACGTATGCAGTGGTTGATGTCCGCCATAATTAAAGCTTTTTTGGATGGATCGTACATTGTTGAATTCTAATGTTCGCCATTTGGGTCGCACCGAGAAGGGGCCACGCGCGGAATACTTTTCAGCCAAGCTGTTTGTAATATATTCATGTGAGTTTCCATAACGATTGTAATTTAACTGTATTCAAGTATGTTGTTTGTGGTTTTTTTCTTTAGACTAAGAAAAAACTGCCTGAGGATGATGGGGATATTAGTTCCAATGGGCATCTAAACTATGGTTAGGTAGCAAAATTTTCTAGTTTTAATGGGCATCTAAAAAAAATGGGCATCTAATGGCATGGGAGTTATTGGCCTCTCATACCCATTAAAAATACTTATGAAAATATATGAGATGAATGATACTCATAGTAATTAATTGTAGTTAGTATTTTATCATCTACACTGATGTGTAATTCCAACCTAGCCCCTTATGCACTCTTTAAAAAAAATTAAAATTCCATGTCATTACTCCTTAGAAAAAAGGAAAAAGGAATTAGAAAAGAAATTAATAGATAATGATAAGTTTATTTATTTTTTAAATTTTAATACATTATATATATTATTAATATATAAATTTGAAAAAAGTTTGGAGTGTGTTGTATTTGAGAAAAGTTATATTGGAATGTGTAAAAATTTTAGTGGGTATTTATTTATAAAAAACGTATTTTAAAGGGAAAAATAGAGGAAAATTTTTTAAAATTATGTGAGATGAATTTGAATGATTTAAAATAAAAATGTATTTAAATAATTTATTTTTATTTAAAAAAAATTAATTTTTTTATTGATTTACAAATAAAAATGCATTGTACAAAGCCTTACTTTTTTTTTATCTTAAAATCATGTTGGTCTTCGATGGCCGACCACTACCAATGACCGCTAGTCGATTGCAGTTCGGGCATAATGATCCAAAGTTGACCAAAATTTCAACCAATGGGCTGTCACTGGTGATGGCCTGTCAGCAGGCAATGCGATAATGATCCGCTATAAAAGACGACTGTTCAAATTTCAATAGAAAATTTAATGAAATTTTTCAATAAAAATTAGAAAATATTTTATTAAATTATATTCGCATTCAACCCCAAAATTTAATTGTAAATCCATTTTTCATTCCTAATTTTTTTTTACTAATTTAAATCTTAGCAATTCCTTCTCAGTTGCCACACCTCTATATATATATATATATATATATACACACATACATATACATATGGATTACATTTTAAAATATATTATTACACTTTTTAAAACAATTTTTTATAATTCTAAGAAAACTTTTATCTCAAAAAGCATAAAAAGACATTTTGAAACGTGATATATGCATACCCAATATTTTTAAGAATGGGTTTTGAAAATGTGTAGAAAAGTTGCATAGTACTCCCTTGGCCGTCGGAAAAAAAAATCACTGTTGATTGATATAATTTTTTAAAATTATCAAATATAATACATTTAATACATTATTAAATGTATACTCTTATATTTTTTATTCTTATTTTTTAATTTAGATAATGTATTGTCATTATTAATATGAGTAATATAAGAATTTTATATAAAAAGTAAATTTTTTTAAAAACAAATAAAATTTTTGAAACTTGACTTTTAAAAAAAAAAAAAACACGGAAGGAGTACATTTTAAAGGTGCATTCTTGCTTTTGATAATCAATTGTTGGAGTAAAAAAAAGGAAAAAAGTGTTAGGCCTTGTTTGGATTTGATTTTCAGTTTGAGAATGAGATTACAATTTGGCATTGGTTTTTGAGAAGACAAAGTCTTCGGTCAAAAAGATTAGATCCCACGCGTAGAAAAAAGGGACCAAGGCAAGAGGGTAGTTTTCTGTATTTTGTTGACGGATTACTTTAAAATAGTCCATCACATATTGGTCAATTAATTTTTTAATTTATTATTTTTAAAACGAGAAAAAATTATTCATAATATTTCATGAATGTAACTTTTGGGTTATCTGTCAATATTCTGATAGAAAAACAAATAAAATAATATTGGAAAATTAAAATGATATATTCATGAAATATGAGAGATTATTTTTTTCTTATTTTAAAAATAAGAGACTAAAAAACTCATTAACCAATATGTGAGAAACTATTTTAGAATTATCTCTATATTGACATTGACAAAACTCCCCAATTTACACGCATCTCTCTATATCTCCACGTATATCCATTGACCAAAAAGTCAAGAACATAGTCGTTCCTTGAGTTTCTTTGGTTTAGGAGAAAGTCCCTTTGCGTGTTTATTGAGTTTCTTTGCAGCCATTGAATGGTGGAAAAGTAATACTTATAACTCATTCAATATTGGCGTGCCTCCTTTATCTAGAAGAAAAAAGACAGTTTACTTTCAATTCTTTTTTTTTTAAAGTTTATTTTTGAACAAAATTGAATGAAATTACTAGAATATCCCAACTAATAGTGATTATCGATGGCCTTTCATTAAAAATATATGGATAAAAATGAAAATTTTTATATCTAATAGTGTATTAATAATATTATATTTTATAATTAAAAAAGAGTTGCACCTAATTAAAAATAAACTCTTTTTTAAAAACAGGGTTGGCATATATTACCAACTTAGCATATTCACTGTTACCTTATAAGGTTCTCGAATCCATTAATTTTTATGTCACATTTAGTATTCACTTGTTAAATGATTATAAATGGTAAACTTGTTATAAGTAAATGGAGAAGCATTTTGTTAGTGAATTGTTGTTTGCCTTGGAACCTTTTTGAGTCACATCTGAGTGTTTTTTTTTTTAAATAAAAAAGTATTTTAAAAAGTAATGGGAGAACGTGTATTTTTAATATATTTTATGGGAGACAGAATAGCCTAATTGGCTATTGAAAAAATTGAGGTGAACACCCCATACCACCAAAGTTAAAGTGATTTTGGGATTTGATCTTAGTCATCTGCATGGATTGTTTTATCATTTTGCATTTTCATATGTTTGAGATAAAATTAGTGAGACAAAAATTATCTCTGAACTATAAAAATGCAAAACAAATTAGCTATCCGTATAGTATTATTTTAGGAAGGACTAACTCCTTTCTCAGCAACAAACTAAGGTTTTTAGTGTCTCCAAGTATAAATTTAGGAGGGACTAACTCCTTTCTTAGCAACTAAAGGTTTTTCATGTCCCCAAATATATCGCTACCGCCATCTAAAAAAAAAAGTTTGCTTTGGTTTAATTACAATTTTTTGTTAATTATTAGATATGACATATTTAGTATATTACTAAATGTATAATTTTAGATGTTTATCCCTGTTTTTTAATTATGGGTATATATAATTATAATTAATAAAAATATTTTAGTAATTTGGTTTAAAAGTATATTTAAAGGTGAGCTTTTGTTTTAGAACAGAGGGAATAACATATATTCAATTGTTGCGACAAAAAAAAAAAAAGATTTCTCCAAATATATTAACAGATAACTAAACTTAATTTGGGTACATTATAATCTAAATAGGCTGTAATATTTTAAAACGAACCATAAATTTTAGAAGCTTCTTCGGTGGTGTCTACTTTTTCGGCACCAGGAATTTGTCAAACCTTATGTTGTCGTTGACAAACATAATGCTCCCATGTCTTATATACGTGTCAAAAGAATGGGCAACCGACCAACCGTCCAATGTGGTTGAATTATCCATATCGATGATGAAAAACAAAAATTAAATGTGAATGGTAAACAAATTAAATGTAAATGCATTCACACTTGGGAGGAAGTGAGGAAATTAATGTCAATTGTATTTTGATCATCTAGGCTAATTATTGAAAAGAATCCCATTGCCCGAGTTGGTTCAATTGATTTTTTTTAAAAAATTAAATTTTGAAACATTTAAAAATCTAGAGATTAATTCCCGTGACTATCGTTGCTGAACAAATTTAAGGGATGAAGTCTGCTGAATCTAAGAGATTAGTCCTATACCCAAAATGTGTGGTGAAAATTCATAATTAGTTGAATGAGATACCTTCAGTGTTAAAAAAAAATTCAATTCAAATGAAGCCAAAAAAAAAAAAGTGTCCAATTTATATAAAAGTTGGCATTCATTCCACTCATGCAAGCTCTTTTTCAATTAAAAAGAAAGCCCGACGGGCAAATGAACAATATCTTGCATGACAAAATGCAAATATTTTGCACGTAATAACTACAATTCGATTATTTTTCCAGTAAATCAAGAAGTAAACTATTTACCACATCATAGCAGAGTAATGAATTTCTGAGTGTGTATACATATAGTTTTTTTTTTAACAATTTTATTCTATTATAACTGTTTAAATATAACAGTATATGTCTCACACGATATGGGGTGAGACTCCCGTGTTTAGCTATTTTTTTTGACAATCTTATTCTATTACAACTGTATTAAATATAATAGTATGTGTCTCACACAAATAGCTTTTTTTTTTTTTTGAGAATCTTATTCTATTACAATTATATTAAATATAACAGTGTGCGCCTCACACAATATGAAGTGAGCATGGAGGATGAGAGGAGGGGAATGACAGAGACAGGTTCGAATCCCTGATCTATTGGCCTCAACAAAGGTTGGGTGGCCACAGGGTTTGACCTAGTGGTTACATATAGCTATTTTAAACTGTACTTAGAACTATAAAGTTAGAGATTCATCATAGCCATATTGTGTTTTCTTAAGACAAGAGTCCAATGAGCAAATGAATAATGTGTTACATGAGAAAATTAAATAAACTTGTACAAGCCTCACCACTCAAAGACTACGAAGTCTCTCGTTAATAAAGCAAATGAAAAAGAGTAATAATATTTTTATTAATTTTTTCATATTAACAAATCATAACGATAGATGTGATAAGTACAAAAAAAAAAAAACTTATCACACTTTTTAAAAAATGTAAAATAATAAAAGATAACTTTGTTTTTTCATATTTATGACATTGATCACTATGGATTTTCACTATAAAAATATCATTACTCAATGAAAAATATTATGTACCTAAGAACTATAATGCAATTATTTTTCAAGTAAATCAAGAACTACAATTATTTCTAGATCATATCAAAGTGACTTATATATGTATAGATAGTATATGATTACATGATGATTTGTAAAATATGTGGGCTAGGCGGTCCTAATGCCCAAATAGCAACTCCAGAAAAAGGGAAAAAGAACGATAAGAAAAGAAACCCACGGAATCCAGAGTAGGTAATTTGGCAAAAATGTGCTGATCAATCCAAAGACTGCCATAAGTACCAAAGCAGCTCCAATTTGCTCCATAACATTTGCGTGCCTTGGAAAAATATTGCGCAGCAGAATTCCATTCCAAAGAACAGCAAAACCGATACTGAGCGACAAAAACACCAATGTTCTCACTAGCGAAGAAGTTGGAGCATAAGGAGATAAGAAGGCCGCCGCCACCGGCATCACAAAACCGACGATCGTCTTCCCAAGTTCTTGTTCTTTAAAGATTTCCGCTATTGGGCTCAATCCTTGTGGTGGTGGCGCTGCCGAAGAGTACTGGTTGCAATTAATGGGGAGAGGTGAAGAATAAGAGGAAGATGATTGGCGGGTAAACAAATGGAGTAGTCCTTTTTGTGGCGCGAGTGAAGATCTTTGGCTGGAATTTATGGAGATAGCAGAACAATGTGTCGGCTCCGGAGATGACGTTTGCTTAATGTCGTCTTGGGCATAAGCTGTTGCTGGTTGGAAGTGTAAACCAGCTTCAATATCCAATATGACCGCCTCTGGTTCTGCTTGAGAAGTGGTTGAAGCTGCTAAGGATTCAGTATTTGGGTATTTTTGACCATTATTATCTTGAATGTCTCTTTTAAAGAAGAGGGATAGGGATTTGAACCATAAAAGGGCAGGCTGCATGTACAAAAAAGTAGTCCAAGATTGTGCCATTCAAAGCTGGAATTTATGGAGATAGGAGAAGAATGTGGCGGTGCCGGAGATGATGTTAGCTTAATGTTGTCTCAGACATAAGCTGTTGCTTGTTGGAAGTGTAAACCAGCTTCAATATCCACCTCCTCTGGTTCTGCTTGAGAAGTGGTTGAAGCTGCTATTATCTTGAATGTATCTTTTGAAGAAGAAGGATTGGGGTTCGAACCAGAAAAGAGCAGGCTATGTGTTGTGGATAAAAGTAGTCCAAGATTGTGCCATCAAAGCCAGCCAGTGGGGGTGTGCCGACTTCCATTTTATAGGGAAGATAATGACTTTCCGTTAATTATTATTATGATTATTAATTTCTTCTAGAACTCAAGCATGCATGCTGACGAGAACACGGAAATCAAAACAGACGTCATAAATGGTCCAAAAACAATTAAATTACTTACCTCCATTGATACCACAGTACTGCACTTATCAAGAAGTGAGTTAAAAAACACAAGGGAAGCAGAAATTAAAATGCTGCTTGTGTTGTTCCAAATAAAAATTAACTAAGTGACTAATTCACTGTTTAAAACTGGATTGACTCAATTTAACCCTTCTTGTGAAAGTTCAATTTGTCATCACGATTTGACTAAAAAGTTTTTTAATATAAAATAGGATAAAAACTCATTTCGTAGGACAAAGTGAATTCTTTTAAAATACCAAAATAATACTCTGCAAGTGACCTTGTTCCTCTAAAATGTTATCATACATAAGAAAAAAGAAGGGTTTTCTCTTTGAATAAGTATCTTGGCTTAATTTGCCTTTACAACCTATAATTATAGTCTTATAGATAACACATTACACGTGAACATTCTGAGATGACATATGAGAGCAACAAAAAAGATCACTTATAATTGCATCCTAACCTCATACTTTAGACACATGACACATATATGTGACGAACTCAAAGTTGTTCTCTAAATAAATACTTATAATTTACTGCAGCTTCTATGTTAAGTAGCTCATTCTTACAATCACATCTTCCACCATGGCAAACCCTCGTGTTTTGCACTGAGAAAGACCAAACTTTCCTTACTTGCCATGCAATATAGAAATTATTTGTTCAAACAAATGATATATCTCTTATATTCCTTGACATCATTCCTGAAGAGAGCAAGAAATCAACTCTGATTTATAATCACCATCACTGACAATTATAGAAAATGTTTCTGTAAAAATTTTTTTAGAGGTAATTTCCTGTTTTCTTCCATGTGTATGAAACTAGAAAACCTTTAGATGAACGATATTGCTGGTTTCTTCTGTTTTTGGATGGATTTATTTTTGTATTTTACGTTAGTAAATTAGATATTATGCCAATTAATTTTTTTCAACCAAATTTAAAATTTCAATTTATGCAAACACTATGGTGATGTTTAAATTTTCAAATGGACTCTTCCCACACTCATCAAATATATCAGGATATATAGACGTTACCAATTGATAAAAATTTTCAAAAAAAAAAAAACACAGAGATTTTTAAATTGTTAATGTTGTAAAACAATTATTCCCAATTAATTAACTATATAAGGTAGCCCCTCACCGGAGGCAAACACAATTCACAAACAACGTGCTTCTTCATTTACTTGTAAAAAGTTTATCCCATACATCCGTCCTCACCATTTAGCTAGTGAATACTAAATATACTACTTCTTCCGTTTTAAAAAAATTAATTTACTTTAAGTGAGGTATAATTTTTTTAATTATAAAGCACAATATATTTAATTTACTATTAAATGTATAATTTTTTTTAATCTTTATTTTTTTAAGTACAAGACGTATATAATTTTTATTAATAAAAATAATATAAAAATTTGTTTTAAAAGTGATATTTTTAAAAAAGAAAAAAAATTAAAATAATTTTTTTTTTCAAGAACGGCATAAAAATTAATAGATTCAAGGACCTACAAGGTACCTGTGTGTCTGCTATGTTGGCCAAAATGAGTATGGTAATAGGAATATATACATGATAAGTCATATCCATAATGAATTTATATATTTTTTTTCCACATAAAAAACAATTTGTTCGAGTAAGCTTCGACGTACGAAGAGAGAAAAATGAAGCCCCGGGGCCCGCACTGAATTTATTTATTTTTGCATGAACCAGTTATTTCCTGGCCACTTGGTCAATACATATACGTGAGATGAACAGGCAGGAAATACGTTTTTACAAGCTAATCACATCAATCAATGAGTGTAAGTTGGGGGATTTTGTCCAAGACTCCAAGTCAATAAACTACAGAAAAACAAAAAGAAAAAGAAAAGCATAAAAGTTGTCATACGAACGCAGTGACCAAAGCATAAATTAAGTATATTCTCGAATTCTGGTACTTCACTTTCCAGTCTAATACTCCTTCAAAACTAAAAATGTACAAATTGTTGAGATTAATGGGTTATTTTGTAGCAATAGTGGGTTGAGCCAAAACAAAAACGCTGTCACTAAATTAAGTGTTTATTTAATTTATTTTTTTCTTTGAATAATTAGGAGGTTTTCCTCTTCTTATCATCCGATTCAATTCCTTTGACTAAAATGATCCTTGATCCCCTCTTTCCTATGCACTGAACTCTTACTTTCAAACAAAGACACATGCTCGAATCATGTTCATATAAAATGCTCGAGATGTGCTTGACAAAAGCTAGAAAATGAAATTACACATGCTCAACACATGATCGAATCATGTTCGAATAAAATGCTCAATATATGCTCAATACATGCTTGGTAAAAGAATTACACATGCTCGACACATACTTGACACAGCCTTATCATATGAAATGAAACATTTAACATAACTTACATCAAAGTGTGTCTCCACAATAGATATATCTTTGCGTCTCATTACACCAATCCTCTTTCGCAGCATGAACATATACAAATCAATATGCTAAAAAAACTAAAGCATGTTTGGTTAGGAAATAATCATGTGTAATAATTCACAAAAAGAAAAAAAAGCATGAAAGTATTACCTAACTTGTGAGTCAAAAAAAATTTTCTTGACATTGTCTTGACCAAATCAAAGAAAAAAGTGGCGTCCGCAAATATTGACGTAGTTTCCTTCTCAGCCACTTATTCATGTCTTTAACATCTTCAGTCCCTGGTTAGAAATCTTGGATATTGAAATCAGAGTCAGTAATCTAATTTCAGGTCTGATTGCTCTATTCAAGGTCAAGAGTAGGCCCCAAGTTACTCTATCTTCATAGTACTCTTCTCATTTTCTTTGATAAGTGGTGGCGGAGTACTCTCAAATGGTATGATGGGAATGGACGGAGTAGTGTATTCTGCAGTGATTTGATGAATAATAGTCATTACATTCACTGAGTCATGTTCTTTTTCCATATGTTGCTTATTCTTGTCCTTCCCATAATGTTGTCTCTCATCTTCTTCATCCTTCTTATCCTCCTGGCCATTATTAGCAGTTTCTCTCGCTTCTTTTTCCTCCGCATTGTCATTATTATTGTTATCGTCACCATTCTTTTTGTCGCCAAGCAAATGCTTCATATTCCCTTCTTGCTGCTCACCACATTTATCATTGTCTTCATCCTCCGTCTTGTCATCATATCGGCAACAGACGATTCTTCGTCCTCACTACCTTCTTCTTCATCTGCAATGGATTCTTCATATTTACTTTTTTTTGCACTTTTTTTGGCCAGCAAATGCTCGATGTTAGCAGTCAGCTGCTTAACGGTAGTAGTCAGATGATTGACTTTGTTCTTCAATTCGACTACATGAGCATCGCTTTATATAAGTTTATCTTTTGTCTCTTTCAATTTAAACTCACACTTTTCCTGCTGTTCAAGAATCTGTCTCAACCAGCCCATTCTTCTCTCCCATCTCTCTTCCCTATTTAACATTTGTTTCTTTGTAGCGTCCTCATCATTTTCTTCTTTGACTCTCTTCTTGTGAGACATTTCATAAATAGTGCTTTCCATAACTCTCTGGACTACATATTCTTCTTCAAACTCAATCTTGTCCGCAATTACACATGTTGATTCCCATTGCAAAAATTTTGCTTTTTCTTCTGGAATTGGCGTGATTGGAGTCACTTTCACTTTCTACAATACATGAAAAGGTAAATCCAGTTGGTTGAAATGCTCAAAAAATAAACAATACAAAAATTCTAATGGCCACAGTGCTCGAGACAGGTTCAACTACGTGCTCGAAAAACCAATCAATTCACATATGATTTGGACTTAGTGTTCAATACTAGCTTGACTACTTGCTCGAAACCACACACTTTACATACTCTCTGTTCATATTGCTCGAGACAGACTCGACTAAAGTGTTCGAAAACCACGCAATTGACAAACTCTCTGGAATTAGTGATAGATAAGATCTTATCTCGAGCAACATAGTAAACATAGACTGGAACTAATGCTCGATAAATGTTTGACATAATGCTCGACAAACACATTCCCCGATCCTAGTGCTCAACTTGTGCTCGAAATAAAAAAGATAGCCTATTGGATGTAATGTGTGCTTGAAATATAAAAGAAAACACTCTAGTGGGCGTGCTGATAGAGTAATTAGCAAACATTATATAATAGACAATTCGTACCTCCCCGTTGATAGTTTTTTTGTCCCACACCTGTTTTTTTTCTTGGTCTGTACGATGTGTATTCACTCTTTTCCAACTAAACATCTTGGACTTTCATCCAGAGGTTTCAACCTTATTGACTAATGAGAAACGCTCCAAATATGACTTTAGCTCATATGTGAACACCTGAGATTCATAAAAAGAAAAAGAACATAATTAATGCTATGAACTTAGAGCATCAACAAAATTAAAATTTAACAAGCGTTTGAAATCCTTACTTCTAAAACAACAGAAAATCGACCAACAGTGTACATCATGTTTTCTAGATCCTTCTACTGCTTCAAGGTATTGATTATTGTCGATTTAGCACTATCATCTGTGGCCTTATAATATAATTTGCCCCAAGGCATTTCATCAAATTGCCTCCAATTACAAGCCAAGTGAACCACCTTATCGTCTATCTTATTTCTCTTTTGTGCCCCATTGATGGATGTGTATAAAAGCAACAAAGTCATGGACACAACCTCATCGTTTAAAAAACTTGCGGCTATACGGTCGTATGTCTTAAAACCTTCATCATAGGTGATTTCACAGGTAGAACCTTGGGGTTTCAGGTACTTGGTTATGGCATTAGGACATCAGGTGCATGAAATTTGGCATATTCACTATCATAGTCTCCTATCTTGAAACCTGTGATGAATGTAAGCTCTTTCTTGTCAAATTTCACCTTCTTACCCACAAAGTTGAAGAAGATGCTATTGTCCAATTTGGGCCCCTCGTCTGGTTTAAGTTGCCACAATAACATACTGTGGATTATCTGTTTGTACCAAAATGTATGCTGATGGTCAAGAGCAATTTTAGCAAGACAATTCTCTTTTCTGAGTATTTCCGTTTGAGTCTCTATTAGTTTGGTCTTAATTCTCTTCATATTGGCATCATAGTAGCAGTACTAAGAAACCTAAACATTGAAAAAATCATCGTGAACGACTATTTGATTATTGAGAGAGTCTTGCACGAAATAAAGCAAATTAGTATATTGCTCAATGTAACAATGAAATTGTTAGACATAGTGCTCAATACGTGCTCGATATAGTGCTCGACAAGTGATGATGCTCTATATAAGTTAACTAAGTGATCGACAAGTGCTCGACAAGTGATAGACATAGTGCTCGATATTAATGATGCTACATCACAACTAAGTGCTCGACAAATGTTCATCATTCAATCGTGCTCAATTGTTTTGAGCACGTGCTTGAAATAAGATGAAAAATTATCGACTCTTTTTCAACATATGTTTGAACAATTTTTTAGGCAAACCCATTTCAAATTTAAACAAACAACACTCTATGTGATCGGATATGCATAATTTTAATATGTTCGAACCTATCAATCATCAAATAGCACACAAAACTCTATTGCAATCATATTTTTTCTAAAATCTATACTCAATATGCAGATTAATTAGCAAAGCATCTCTTATATATGCTAGGTTTATGCTAGCCGCTATAGCAAATACGAAGATTAAAGTTTCTAGGCAAATTTTCACTGATATTGTTCCTGTTCATCGGATTTAGAGTTTTCTTCTCTATAGTGGCGGATTTTTTATTTGAAAACGGTCAGCTCCTTGTGTGCATGCTATTACTGTAGACGAGAATGAATTTTGTGAACGAAAATATTAAATCAATGAAGAAGGAAGGAGGGGATGAGAAATTCTAATCGGCACGATGAAAGACACAGTGTTGAAGTGAAGAAACTTGAAACGATGCTTTTTGCGCGATAGTTCTCATCTTTTGTACATAGAGGAGTATTTAGGTTTTTTCAAGTGGTCAAACTCTCTTGATCTACTATTTTGGCAATAGAGTTTTAGCAACTAATATATTTCAACTATTCAACACAAAATGTGTTATTTTTGTAAATTTCCCCTAAAACAAGTCACAGGCCTCCGGGTGCTCTCTCCACTTGGTCCCTTCTTTCCTATGCACTGAACTCTTATTTTATTTTCAGACAAAGACTTGGTTTAGTCAAAATCAAGAGTAGATTGCCTTCTCAAACGAACAATCAAAACTAAATAAGGGCCAATTAATTTTTTGTTCAACTATTGGCCATTTCCCAACAACCAAGAAACTAGAAATATACTAAACAAATAGGCCAAACATTTTTAAACCATTTCAATCATCAAATTACCCTTTAATTATAAACAAATGTGTGTATAAATTTAGTCACTAAATTATTTTCCACGTTCAAGGAAGTATAGTATGTAATGCTCATCTCATTAACTAAATTTTAACTAAGAAATAAAATGAACCCTTATTTCCCACTAAGTTGAGACCAAAAAAATAAAAAATAAAAAATTGTTGTTACATAGGACTATATATTTTTTTTCTTTTCTCTGAAACGATAGAATTTTATTAAATTGTCAATGACAAAATATGTACAAGATTTAGCCAAAAAGGTTAAATGATCTTCATGGTTTGACAGTAGATGACTGACCTATGAAGGAAAGTGCATAAGAAGACAAGAGAAATAAAAAGATTTCGCAAAAGAATTAATGTGATTAGTGCACAGATCACATCAATTGCAATCAAGGCACCTATACAAACTAATTGATTGCCATCTACTAGAGAATCATAAAAATGCATGAAACTAAGGGAAACTGAACTATACCCCGAGCGTCGACCCGCGTCCCTAACAGTTGCTCCACGCCTTGTATGATTCTACCGCATACGTTGAATAGTTCGGAAACCAAACTACTGCCGTATACGTTGAATAGCCCTGCAATCAAATTAGAAACAAAAGATCCCACAATGGGGGAAAAAACCTCACATTGGAGGAACAAGACCCTCTCAGTAGAGGGCACCAAAAAAAAAAAAAAAATTCGGTGCGGCATTCGCACCGCAATTCGCGCGCGGACTATGTAACGTGCGTTTGTTTTTTGCCAAAAATCGCACCGTGCGAAGGTTCCAAAAAACAAACGCACTTTACATAGGGGCTATGTGGTACCTTAATTTTCAACACTCACTCATTCTCTTTCCTCAATAGTATGCGACTATTGATAGCTACTTATTCAATAACGGAAGGGAAATACACAATCATCAATGTTACATTAATAAGGGATCAATTCAACAATCGGTTAAATTATTCATCAAACCATATAGAATTAAAGGATTTTTAAGTCATAGAATCCAATTACTGCATTCTTTTTTCTTTTTTTTTATTGGGTAAACATTGAACTTCATCAACTTATATTATTATTCGTTAAAAAATATTGGCAATGTTTGGATTGTGATTTGTTTGAAAAATTTTGTATTAGAATATATAAGAATTTCGTTAAGAATTTTTTGTAAGAAAAAGTATTTTGTAAAAAAAATAAAATTTGTATTAGAGGAATTTTTTTAAAAAAAATTATGGGAGGAGAATTTTAGAGGAAAATTTTTAATTTTAAATTAAAAAAAAGTGTTCATAAATTTTATTTGTGGAGTGATAAAAAATTAACTTTTTGTTTAATTTTGACGACCATCTTTGTCAAATTTTCTTGAGTAAATTACATATAGCCCATGAAATTTTTGTTTACTACAAATTGAACTTTACTGTCTGTCAAAACTACCAATATTTTCCAAATCTTAAAAATATTTAACATATAAGTATTTATGAACAATAGTATGGCAGTAAAAATTTTGAATATTAGAACAAAACTACCATCATACTTTAGCTATTAATTTAAATGACAAAAATATTCTTAACTAGCATTTACCTTAAAAATAAAATTATAAATTATAAATATTCATTTGCACAAAAAATAGAATACGCAAGATGAAAATAGAAGTAGAAGTTGACTTGCATCCAAAAATTCGAATTAATTGAATATTGAAATGCAAATCTATCGATGAAGAAAAAAATATATGGTATGAATGGAAGAAAGAAATTTCCAAATCAAATATATTACTAAATTATACATGCCATATTTTCTTTCTTCCTTGATAGGTTTGCTTATCAATTTTCAATTAATTTGAATTTTTGGGTGTAAGTCAATATTCTATTTTTATTTTTTTCTAACGTATTGTGTTTTTGATGTAAATGAATATGTATAAATTTTATTTTTATTTTTAGGGTAAATGTTAGCTATGGATATTTTTGTTATACAGATTAATAGTTTGAGTATGAGGGGTAATTTTATCTTAATACTCAAAGTGTTTACTGCCATAGGACAGTTCATAATGAAATTTGTTCATAAGGACTTACATGTTAAATGTTTTTGAGATGTAGAAAAATATTAATAGTTTTAACAAATAATAAAATTAAGTGGGCAGTAAATAAAAGTCTCATGTGTATATACCCAATTTTCTGTTTTGGAAAAATTATAGTCAACTCCCGCCTCCAAACAAAAGGCTGCAGATGGCAGGTCTGATGTGACAAAGGAAACTTCGCGCCAACTGCAGGAGAACTTGGAGGATTTTCATGGAAGCTGCAGAAAATAGAACTATATATTCCTAGCAGATCAGAGACGCAAGACATGAAATTGAGCTGTATCTCGAATTCCTCCTGAATGGACAGAAAATCATCATCATCATCTCCACTTCATCAACTGGATGAGATTATTTTTGCAATTACATTTCTAACAGCCTTTGCCCTCTTGTATCTTCCCTATGATCATATAAGTAATTCAAAAATCCCAGTTCCGAGGGTTGTTTTTAAGGATAATCCATCCTTATTTCACGCAATTGTCTTAGCTCTAAACTTTGCATTCACGGGAGCCGTGATGGCGATTTGTTGCCGCAAAGGATACCCGAAGATGGCGAGAAACAGTCGCGGATTATCAATCTTTTCGGCTGCAGCAGCGCTCGGAATATTTACGTATGCAGTGGTTGCTGTCCGCCAAAATTAAAGTTTTTTCTGGATGGATTGTACATTTTTGAATTCTAATGTTTGCCATTTCGTACGCACGGAGAAGGGGCCACACGCAGAATACTTTTCAGCCAAGCTGTTTATAATATATTCATGTGAGTTTCGATTGTAATTTAACTGTATTCAAGTCTGTTGTTTGTGGTTTCTTTTCTTTAGATTAAGAAAAAACTACCTGAGGATGGTGGGCATATTAGTTCCAATGGTTTTAGGACTTTTTTGTAAAAGAAAAAAAAAACGGAAGGAGTACATTTTAAGAGTGCATTCTTGCTTTTGATAATCAATTGTTGGAGTTAAAAAAAAGAAAAAAGTGTTAGGCCTTATCTGGATTTGATTTTCAGTTTGAGAATGAGATTACAATTTGGCTTTGGTTTTTGAGCAGACAAAGTCTTCGGTCAAAAAGATTAGATCCCACGCGTAGAAAATAGGGACCAAGACAAGAGGGTAGTTTTCTGTATTTTATTGACGAGATCACTTCAAAATGTTCTTAATCAATTTTTAGTTTTTTATTTTTAAAATAGAAAAAAATAATTTTTAATATTTTATTAATGTAATTTTTTTTTGTTATTTATCACTATTTTGATAAAAAAATAAAATAATAATGAATGATTAAAGTAATATATTGTGAAGAATTATTATTATTTTTTTAAATAATAAATTAAAAAATTTATTAATCAATATATGAGAAATCATTTTAAAATTATCTGTATATTGACAAGGACAAAACTCCCCAACTTACAAGCATCTCTCTATGTCTCCACGTATATACATTGACCAAGAAGTCAAGAACATAGACGTTCCTTCCTTGAGTTTCTTAGCAGCCATTGAATAATTATTCCGTGGGGAAAATTTTTCTATGTGATGCTTCATTTTTCTCTCCTTATACGTCGGTGCTGACCTCAGCGAATTCCTCTTTTCTTTTTTCTTTTTTTCTTAATGTGGAAAAGTAATACTTATTCAATATTGGCGTGCTTCCTTTATCTAGAAGAAAAAAGACCGTTTACTTTCAATTCTTTCAAGCTAGAATTGTAGTTCTCTTAGTTAGTTATTAGTTCGGAGGTCCAAGTCCCTAATTTAGCTAGGATTGTATTGAAATTTGCCAGTTCCGTTTTACCGAGGTTAGGCGTTAACCAATATCTATAAGGATAGATTAGTTGTGTTAGGACATATCCATTAAAGGCTCGTCTTTTTATGGACCCACTATGTATTATGTGATTTGAAATTTTTCATGTTTATCATATTTATCTCAGGTTTTGTAGAAAATATTTGTGTTTACTGCAGAATCAAGCCTCTTTTTAGAGTTGAAACAAAAAGTCTCATAATTTTTGTTAGAGAAGATGGGTCTTGTTGTAGACCCATTAAAACTACAAAAAGATGGAAGAAGAGTTTTTAAATTCAATCGTGTATTTGGCCCAACTGCTACTCAAGGTATTATCATGTGCTCGACATGGTGCTCTCATGGTACTCGACATGTGCTCTATGCGCCCCTTTAATGTTCGAATTTCCTTGTCCCTTCTTTTTCTTTCTTCATCGCTTCGACATCCCATTTTACACAATCCATAGTTATTTTTCTAAAATATATTCTTTAGAAATGAAGCAGTCGAGCACCATGTTGAACACATGTTGAGCACCATGTTGAGCACTATGTGCTTGACATAGTGCTCGACATAATGCTCAATATAATGTTCAACAAAACTCTAACTTATAGTATTTCTCTCAAATTTTGTACAAAATATTCATATTTACTGTAGAATTAGGCCTCTTTTTAGAGTTGAAATAAAAAATCTCATAATTTTTGTTGGAGAAGATGGGTCTTGTTGTAGACCCATTAAAACTACAAAAAGATGGAAGAAGAGTTTTTGAATTCAATCGTGTATTTGGCCGAACTGCTACTCAAGGTATTATCATCAGTTCTCCTAACATCTAAAATTGACTGTTCCATTTCCAGAGAATGTATTTGAAAAACAACTATGGATTGTGTGAAATAGAATGTTGAAGCGATGAAGAAGGAAGAAGAATAGACAAGGAAATTCAAATAGCAACGGTGAAGTGAAGAAGAATGTCATTTAAGTCTTTTCACATTGTCAAACTACGTTGACTTGCTATTTGGCAATAAAGTTTTAGTAGGTGCTATTCTTCAACTATGCCAATGAAAAAGTGCTATTTTTGCAAATTTTTCTATTCAATAACTGAAGGAGAATACACAATTGTCAATGCTACATTAATAAGGGATTGTCTAATTATTTAGTTTTGGACCCATTTGAAACATTAATCTTTTTTTTCCCAAGAAACGATCTTTATATTAATTACCTAAAATTGTTACATATACAATTTTGTCCACTAGCAATGAGGACCTTAGTAGGCTAAGTGAGATAGCCCCTTAACCCGATGTATTGAGTAAGGCAATATCCTAACTATATTAGTTAAGACAAATAAAGAACAAAAAATAAAAAAACCTAACTTATCAGCCTCTACTTTGGCATCGCAAGCTGCATACCACAAAAGGAATTGAACTCATTATCTGGTCCTTAATTCTTGCTCATCTCATTCTTGACACTGCCTTGTACATTAATTGCCCCTCCTTCCAAGTTAGGACACAAACACCTCCAAGAAGGAAGACAAAATCCTAATAAATAGGGACCTAAACCCTACTTACTAGGGACATACTAAGAGTTAAAAAAAATCACACCGTTGATCACACCTTTTTCACCCACAAGAATAGTAAATTTCTGGAGAAACAGGCTTCTAGCACTTTTTTTTTATGATGCATTTGAAACATTAATCGACTCAAAGAAAGTAGCCCCTCTTCTCCCATCTCAAATCTTAAAGTGCTAACGTTTCAAATCACGTTTTCACTTATTTTGAATTAGTAATTGTAAAATAAAAAATATATTAAAAATTACAAAAATATTTTTAAAAATTCAAAAATGTATTTTGAAAACTCTGTTCATGCAAAATCTTTAAAAATAGTTCAACATATAATTATATCATGTTAGAATATATTTAGAATTACATTATGGAACAAGAGATTTAGTGAAAATATTAATAATTTGATCAAAAGATGAAATTGAAAGAAGCTAAACTGTGCCTTGAGATACATGATGACGTACAAAATAACAATTGATCTCAATATGTTTGGTGTGCTCATGAAAAACATCATTATGTGCAATTTGCATGGCATTACGACTATCACAGTAAAGTAGAATAGTTGAAGAATGAGAGATGCCCAAGTCTTGAAGTAGCCATAGTAACCACAAAAGTTTAGATCCAGTGTCGGCGAGAGCACAGTACTCAACTTTAGTACTAGAACGAGAGATTATGGTCTGCTTCTTACTATGCCAGGAAACAAGAGAGTCACTCAAGAAAATGCAATAATCTGTGGTAAAGTGTTGATTTGCAGGGTCACTAGCCCAATTGGTATCCTAGTAGACACGTAAGGCAAGATTAGAAGTATTTGAAAAACGAAACCCATGAAACAAGATGCCTTTAAATTCTTTGCGTCACCGCGGTGATGCAATGTGCATACCTCACGCCCAGCTTGCGCCTTTCTCGCAAGCTAAGTGCTTTTCTTGCGTTGGCCACACTCCCCCACGCGAGCCATGCTTACTTCGCTTTGCAAGCGCGCACATCTCATGTGTTCCGCACCAACCGATGCCCGGCTTGGGCTTTCCCGAAAAACACTGCGAGTATATGTGAGGACAGCAGCAACTCCTGCAATGATAAAGCGTACCTGGACATAATTGATTACTCAAAATCGGCTGGCCCGTACCCAGAAAAAAAATTGAATCCTCCAAGGTCGGCCAAAACAAATAAAACAAAGAAAAGGATGGCCACTCACAAACAAATAACGGAGGGCAGATTGAATATGGGAAAATTGGCCGTGTGGCTTTTGTCTTCAAATTGAGGGTGCCGCACGGCTTTTCCACAGCATGACGGCTCTGATAGCAAGTTAAAATGGGAGAGGGAAAAATAAATAATTATATTTTGTATATAATATAATTCTATATAATTATCTTATAAATATAATAATAAAAAATATGTATATATAAAAAAATTAAATATGATTTAATTATAATTAAATATTACTTAATATGACATATTTATAAAAGAATATTTAAAATATATTCTAACAATATGATCATGGAAGATACACAAGGGCATAAACTATGAGAAACTTGGTTGGGGATAAAGTTCAATATCATATATTGGCTTCAGTTATCTGCGGCAATCTTCTTCTCTACGTCTTACAAGGGCTGCTGCTTCTTCCATGAAATTCCTCAACATAGCTTTCAGTTGCCTCAAACTCACGTTTGTCGCCATCAAACTTGCATTTAAATCCATATTTTTCACAGAGAATACAATGGAATAATTTATCATTGATTATACATGTAATGACGAATAAAGAATAGTATCAATCATATAAATTATGAGTTAATTATATCCACTTCAGTGGAAATTTGATAAATCTATCAATAACTCCCTAAAATTTGTCAAAACTATCAATATCCAGTAAATTTCTCAAACCGTAAATACTAAATAAATTACTCAAACCTTAATATTCAACATTCTGAAAATCATGTTAACAAAAAAGAAAAAAATGTTATATGAACATATATGTCTGTTAACATTTTTTATTAATTATTTTATATAAAACTTTACTTACAACTTTTTTTTAAAAAAAAATGCAAAATAATCCTCGTATATGATTGAGTAAGTAACTTTTTTTTTCTATATTTAAATTTGAGTTTAAAGGTTAAAAAATTAGTGTATGATAAAAATATCAATAAAAATTGAAATTTAAAGAAAAATTATAAAATTTCAATGACCATTTCAAAATCACATTATTATATACTCCCTTCATTCCAAAAAAAAAAAAAAAAAGAGTCTAGTATTGAAAATTTTGTTTGTCCAAAAAAAGAAAGATTCCACTTTTAGTATAAAATTCTTGTATTGCCTTTAATAATATGATAATGTATAACTTAAATTAAAAAGTAAGGATGAAAATGTAAAATTATACATTTAAGGGTGCATTAAGTGTGTTGTACCATGCAACTTAAAAAAAGTTGTATAAAATTAAAATGGATTCTTTTTTTAGGACATAAGGAATAATATTTATGATCAAATATCATAAATTTTTTCACTTTTAATATTATGTTATTTTTTATTTGCAATTTTAGTTTAGTAAATTAATGAGTATTTTAGTCTTTTTATAATTTTCAATGGTTGGCTTTAAATTAACTTGATAGTTTTCTCAAATGATAGAAAGGTATTAGTAATTTTATGAAATCTTGATTAAGGTAAATGAATATTTTTTTAACGGTAATTATGTTTAGTTTTTTGAAAAGTCTAAATGAAGTTGTAATAATAATCAATTTAATTAATTTAATATTTTTACCCATTTTTACGTTTTGATTGTAGATTAATTTGTCAAGTATTTGCTTTAATAAAACATTATTATGTCGAACGTTAATTTCCTCAAGGACCATCACTAATCTTTTGTCAAAATATAGTTGGTTTCCACATAAAAAAAATATAGGATATCTTGTGGAATTTATATCATTTTAGGTTTTTCTACCTCACAAACTACCTTTTGAGGTGGGTTTTTCTAAGATCCATTACATCTTTGTTGTCAAATATAGCACAGAAACACACAGGCTTGTTCGGTTGGTAAGAAAGTAAAATTATGTAGGAATATGATTTTTAAGAATCTAATTATGAGGAAAATGAATACTTTCTCAAAAATTTAAATCCTGGGAACTTAATTTTGGGGTTTTGGATGCTTACCTATGTTTGGATATCTAAAAATATTTAGAGGAAGTTAATATAATTCATGTTTCACCGTTTCATTTAGATGGATGAATCATTAATTTATTTTAAATATGATTTATTTGACATATACATCTATCGTTATTATTCTCCTTATTTTATATCACTAATAGAGATAATTTTTTTGTTTTTTTAATCAAAATATAATTTAACATTTTTTTTTATCAATCGTAACATATAATAGTATTTAAACCCAAGAGAAATAAAACTAATTTTGTAATAATTATATGCATAAGCATATCTTTATAGTTAATAAAGAATACTATCACAATACATGTCTATACTAAAAAATAATGAAAATTAAAAAAGATATGTACAAACTAAAGAAATAAAAGTATGAAAAAAATATAAAAGAATAGTGTAATGAAAATTTAAAAAGGATTAAAAAATTAAAGAAATATAAATAAGAAGAAAAATATGAAGTGGGTGGCTCCAATAACAAATGTACAAATAAATTATATTTTCATTAACAAAAAAATCAACAATGATGATATTAGTAATTTAGTTGCAACATTGCCCATATAAATACCCTCATTTGGGACTACAATTCAAAAGATTTAATGTGAAAAATAGAAAATTACATAATTTTTAATTTTGAATAGAAAATTAAATAAAATTACATAATTGAATAGAAAAAAGTTTTAAAATAAAAGGTTAAAACTAATAATAATTAAAATAAATATCACATGAGTAATACTTAAAAATAAGAGATTTATAAGAGTTAAAAAGAGAAAGAATAGATGAAATAAAATTAAAAGTTGATAATATGTTTATTTAAACTAAAATTTTTAGGAAAATAATTGGAATAACTACTTCCAATAAGAATTCAAAATTTTAGAATGTTGTACTTCTTTTTTTTGTTTTCAGAAATTTAATTAATTTTTAAAAAAAATTAAAATTGAAACAAATATTTAAAAAAATTACTTTTCCAAACTAATCAAATAATAAAATTTAAAAATCAAAAAATAAATTACTTTTCAATCTTAAATTTCGTGCCAACCAATCGAGGATTAAGTTTTATGGGCTCCTGTGGAAAGCCTCTATCGTGTTGGTGGAAGGCCTCTATCGTGTTGGACTATTAAGGGCATATCAGGCGGATTAACTTTTAGACTTGGGTATAGCCCATTTTCCTAATCCAATCTGTCGAAAAATTTGGTCTAAAAGTGTGGAAATAATATATAGTATCAGGCCATAGCAAAATAGATTGGGCCAATTTGTAGTTTCTTTGTTGGGGCAACTTAGTAATATTAGTTTGCGTTTAGGTTTAAATCGTATAGAATAACAGTGCCTTTCTTGAGCTCATCTAACTCACGCAATACAAACGAGATATTTACATGACAAAAGTCATTAAATAATATTTACTTTTTTTTTTTTTTGGTAATGAAGAGAATATTGTCACCGGATCTAAAGTAGACTATTTTTTTAATCTTTCGATTGAAAATAAACTTACAAAACAAATTTTGAAATGATTCATGGGATAAATATTTCGATATTTATATTAATTTTAAAGTTGTTAAATAGCTGAAAGTAAGAAAATACAAAAATTAGCGTTTCACTCTTTTAGAGTGATTATAGTATATTCATACTTGAAATTCAAAGATGATAAGCAAGTGTTCTCAAAGTTTGAGATTGAAATTAATTATATTTGTTAACTGCAGAATTTTTATGAGTTGAATCTGATGAGTATGCCAAAAATCCAATACCCATCATTTCGCAAAAGAGGAATTGTTTGCTCCCATAACTTCACAAAATTTAGTAAGTCTCAATTACATGATTGATAATTTGATATGACCATATTTTTAGATTCCACATATCCAGCATTCAATATTTATTCAGCGGAACAGTGCATCTGCTGTTCCATTTTTTATTCGATCTAATAGGTACATTTCTTCGGATGGTTCTTAATCTTTTAAAAAATAATAATAATATATTATTTTTTTATTTTATTTTGAATTTACTGCTATCCACGGATCTTAAGAACGATTAATTCTTGCGTGATACACTTTGAATTGAAAAAATAGATTAACTCTAATTAATTTTTCTTTTGAATGGAAATTTCACTCAAAATACAATTGCTACATCATTTTTTTTTTGGTTCGATTAATCAAACTCGTGGAATTCATTTGGGAAATTTGCAAAAGTAGCACATTTTCATTAGAATTTTTGAAATATAGCGGCAACTAAATTTTTTTTTGCCAAAATAGTAGGTCAAGGTAATTTGACTAAGTGAAAAAACTTAAATGACATTTTCCTTTATTTCATCGTTTCACTTCACTTCATAGTTGCTGTTTGAATTTTCTTACCCATTCTTTTTCATTTCTTCATCGATTCAATATCTTATTTCCCACAATCCATAATCATTTGCATCAATAGTAGGTACGTGAAAAGGATCGGCGTCTTCAAGCAAAAAAGCTTATGCCATAAAGAAGAAATCGCAAAAAATCACCAAACTAGAACAAGGTATATTGAGCATTTTAATCTTCGTATTTGCTATATTGGGCATAAACCTAACAAAAATACTGATTTTTTTGCAAATTATAATTCATTTGATTATAAATTTTGGACAAAATACGATAAATTTGAGTTTTGTCGAATACATGTTGAACACATGAATTATGTCAAATTCACATCGAATTCACGTCGAGCACATGTCAAATTCACGTCAAATTTGACATGTGCTCGACGTGAATTTGACATAAAAATAAAATTAAAAATTATATATATTCGTTTGTATCAAATACAGAGTACGCAAGAAGAAAATAGAAATAGAATGTTGACTTGTATAAAAAAAATTTGAATTAATTGAAAAGTAAAAAGTAAATCTATCAACGAAGAAAGAATGTATAGTATGAAAATTTTTATAATTTATTTCAAAGTCAAATCCACCAAACCAACAAAAATGAAAATACACACACACACATATATATATTCATACCATACCATACATTATTTATTTGTTGATAAATTTACTTTTTAACTTTCAATTAATTTAAATTTTTGAATGCAAATTAAATTTTTACTTCTATTTTCTTCTTGCGTACTCTATCTTTGGTACAAATAAATATGTATAATTTTTACTTTTATTTTAAAGGTAAATATAAGCTATAGGTAATTTTTTTATATAAATTAATAACTAGAGTATGAGGGGTAGTTTCGTCTAAATATTGAAATTTTTACTGTTATGATACTATTCATAACGGAATTTATTTTCATAGAGGTAAATGTTAAATATTTTTAAGATTAGGGGATGTTGTTAGTTTTGCCAAATAACAGGGCTCTATTTGTAATAAATAAATATTTCAGGGATATATGTAATTTATTGTATGTAACTCTATATAAAGAAATGATTCTCCGAGATCATAGACGCAAGACATGATATTTAGCTGAGCTGTGTCTCGAATTCCTCGTGGGTCAGAAATGGACAGAAAATCATCATCATCATCTCCACTTCATCAACTGGATGAGATTATTTTTGCAATTACATTTCTAACAGCCTTTGCCCTCTTGCATCTTCCCTATGATCATATAAGGAATTCAAAAATCCCAGTTCCGAGGGTTGTTTTCAAGGATAATCCATCCTTATTTCACGCATTCGTCTTAGCTCTAAACTTTGCCTTCACGGGAGCAGTGATGCCGATTTGTTGCCGCAAAGGATACCCGAAGATGGGGAGAAACAGTCGCGGATTATCAATCTTTTCGGCTGCAGCAGCGCTCGGAATATTTACGTATGCAGTGGTTGCTGTCCGCCATAATTAAAGCTTTTTTGGATGGATAGAACGGCAGAGTAACATATGGATTATTTAATTGATTTCGACTCATTTATAGATTAATTTGATCTGAGTATTTGCTTTTTAACAAGTAAAGCCATAGATAAAATTAAGTTAACTAAAGCATTTCTTTCCTTTAACTAATGTGATTAATGTTGGTTGATTTCACACGCAAGTGCACGTGATCGTTAACAAGTAATATAAAGTGAATATAAATTATCGTTCCCACAAGGACTAATTGTTTATCAATTACCGAAATTTAGTTAATTCTACCTCTATTTGAATGATAAAAAGATATTTTATGAATACACTAAATTAAAACTGAATTTAAAACTTGAATTAAAAACAAAACTAAATTTAAAACAAAGAAAAGCAAAGTAGAGTAATGAATCAAATTGGTTAAAGCTCTAGAGTTTTCGATTTCACCATAACTATTCCATCTTAATATTCATCTATTTCTATAATCTAATTTAATTTCCTGGTTGATAGTCGAGATTCCCTAATTTATTTACTAGTCCCTCCCGAGATCTAATAAAAATCCTCCTAATTGCTAATTCACTATATTCCTATGTGAATTACAACAATTATGAAGTCATTAATTTTTATGGATTCTCATATAGCAACTACACAAACCATGTAGGTATATTCCTATCCTACATGCAATTTATGGCATTTATCTCAATGAACTTGACACATAACTCCTCTTCCAATTCGTTATGATTAACAAATCATCTAATTAGTGATCAAGTAATTAGAAGCATTAAGCACAAAGATAAATACTCAACCATAGAAATTTAAATCAAATTATATTAATAGAAAAAATAGTAAGACTTCATAGTTAGGCTACATCGAAACCCTTGAAAAAGAATTTAGTTCATATTAAAATAGAAGAACAACACCAATTTCTTAAACATAATTGCACAAAGAAAAAAATATGAAAAAAAAAAAAATTAAATTCCAACAAAACCCGTAGGTGGTAGCCACTCCCCTCTTTGTTCTTTGATTTTTGTCTTCTCTACCGTAAACTTTCAAAGAGAAGGTTCATTGCTTCCTTTGTATCCAAGTCAAGCTTGGCTTTTGGAAGAACAACAAAAGGAAGAAGAACAACAAGCTGAGAAAAACAACAAGCGGCGAAAAAACAACAAGCGAGAAGAAATTCTGCACCAAAGTTGTTCCTAAACTCTGAAAACAAAACAAAAGAAAATCAGGTGGCTGCTCTTCTTAGACCTACTAAACTACTAAAACAAGCAAGAAGAGAATGACTGAAATTGTGGGAGAAACATGAAGAAGACACAAGAGAAAAGCGAAATTCTGTGCAGAAAACCGAGAAGAAAGCTAGCTAAAACTGAATACAAACTAAAGGAAGGAAAGAAAAACATGAAGGAGGTGCTACTACTACTCCTAAACTAATGAGAAGAAAAGAAAAGAAATACTTGCTAAGAATGGGATTAAGTGAAATTGGGATGCTCTCCTCCGTTTCCAAGGCGCTATTTATAGGCAAGCCTTTGTCAGATTTTTCTTTTCTTGTTTCTTTCTTTGTTCTGCGAAGGTGTTGTGTTGTTGTCATCCATGTGCTTGTCATCTTTTACAGCAAAGAAAGCAGCCCAAGCTTTGCTTTCCAAATGTCATTCTTGCTTCCGAAGCTTTCCTCTCCTTTTTCTTTTTCTTTCTTTGTGTGCTTCACAATTTGTTTCTTTCTTTGTTCAGCCACAAACATGTGTTGTTGTCTTCCATGTGCTCAGTTTCTTTTACAGCAAAGAAAAGGATCCTTTGTAGCTGATCTCCATAAAAGAATTGTTGAATGCATGTTCTCTCTTCATGCAGAAAGAATTGTTCGGATGGCCCAAGAAATGCGGCTGCTGGAATTTTTTTTCTTCTTTCTTTCGGCAGCCTTCTTTATTTTTTTCTTTTGCCTTTCTTTTGCCCATGTGAGACTGCATTTTGGAGATACTTTCTTGCTGTCCTCATGCAATTTTTCTTCAGAAAAAGAAAAGAATGGCAGCTGGGTTGTTTCCTTTGCATGTGCATTGTTTTTCCTTTGCGGTGGGTTGTTTCCTTTCTTTCTTTCTTTCCCGTAGTGCAGCAGACTTTTGTTGCTAATCTTTCCTTTCTGCTTTGGCTGAGTAATAAGGCTTCTTATTACTGAAACTTACTATCAATTTGTGCTGCAAAACGTGAAGTAAACTGCTGCAATAACATGAACCCGTAGCTGAAGGAAATTTCAGAAAAAATCTTCAAGTTTCTGTCCAGTTTTGGTCATTTTTCTTCCAGAATTTGAGAAAACTTTCTTCATGAAAGTTTTTGCTCTCTTTCTTAGCTTTCCATATCATCTTGAATCATCTCATTTGGACGTATGTATCAAGAGTTATGAACTCCGGAAGATGAGTGAGTTTTCAAAGGATAATTTGGCCAAAATATGTAAAAACAAATTAAAACACAAGCCAATTTCTAACCAAAATGAATAAGAAAACTCTATATAAAATAGAGTTATCAAATTACCCCCAACTTAGATTAAAGCTTGTCCTCAACCTTTTACTAGATAAATATCTTTCTTTTCTTTCCATACCCTTTCTAACTCACTCATAAATAATGCCAAATTATTTTACATTAAAAATTCAAACTGGAATAATAAGCCAAAGAACAAGTATTCATAGCCCTTTTTAATCTAAACAAAATACACATCTCATTAATTCCAACAATTAAGTGAAATCAAATGCACAAATTTTGATAACCTCTCATAAGTTGCACTCTAATCACTCAAAGTGTTTAGGGGTTTCATTCAACACTCAAATCAAAAATAGCATGACATTGCCATAAGCTTGCTTATATATCACATCTCCACCACTAATAAATATGAATCCATGCAATAATCAAGGGGTCTTATTAAAGGTTGTAACGGGCTTAGGTAAGTAGGTTGAAAGATAGGAAAATTTAGGTTTTCACAAATCAAGATATGTATAAACTTCCTTGCATGACTATAAAGCAACAAATAGCACATTAGAACCAATTTTTTTTTTTTTTCAAGTAGCATACATCCCTTTTAACAACTTCAACATATAAATTGGACCATCTTGTACACAATTAACTTTGTCCAATCTTCGTAAGGAATATTGCTCACTCTTCTCTTTTTTCTTTTTTTTTCTCTTTTTTTTTTTTTTTTTCAATGGTTCTTTTCTTTGGAATCTGGCATTTTATCATGCAATTAATTCCCACATACTCTTGACATAGGTTCCAACATCATAAACAAAAACAATGGTCTGAGGCTAACGATGTGGTGTTTATAACAAAGAAAGGTTAAGGCGCAAAATTGGTTGACTAGGGGTATATGTAATGGGATTGCTTTTATGAAAGTTAACAATGGTTAATCCTAAGTGCCCTTATTATCTCAAAGCATAAATTCATAATGTGATCTCAACATGCATAACAAAGCAAGTTCTAGAATGAACATACCATATTTGACAACACTCGACAAAGAAATATGTGAGCAATGTAAATAAAATGCTCATAGGCTCAAATACTCACAATGGGTTCAATGTATATCAAATCTTGCACATTCTCATTCAATTCAATCATTAAAATCAACAAGATGCTTTAAAATTTTTCAAAACAAAGACTAATCATTCTTGCCTCATTCATACATTCCAACCCAAATCTCTAATGCATATAACTCAAAATTATTCTAAATGAGTATCAAAAGAGTGAGGAATTTCAAATAAGATATCAATAAAATTAAAAACTTGGAAGGACTTTCCTTTTTAACCCAATAAAATTGAAATCTTGCAAAAATTTTGACAAAAATCCAGCACAAAATTTCATGTATCCCACCCCCAACTTAAAATTTAGCATTGTCCTCAATGCAACAAGAAGCAAGATCAAGTATAGCAACTAAAGAGAACAAAAGAAAACGAAAAGTGAGAAGCGCCTGTTTTGAACAACTGTTGAAGATGAATTTCGTTCAGGTACCAAAACAGCTCCAAAAATTCTGAAATTTTGTGGACATGAACCTGGTTGAATATTATACCTTGCTGTAAAATTTTAGCACAAAAATCCAACGGAAAGGCCTTGAACCGGATTTTTCTTCAGACTGGTGCAGCAAAAAGGTGAAACAGAATTTCAAATAGTAATTTTTTTTTATAAGAAAAAAAAAAATAAGAATAATAATAATAAGAAGAAAAAATAAAAGCAATAAAGGTAAAAGAACTTGGGTTGCCTCCCAAGTAGCGCTTGCTTTATAGTCTTGATGGACTTTCTCTATTCGCCTCAATTTGCATCCACTAGGGTGATAATGCACTTTTGAAAGTCTACTCCACCTTCGATATAAGCCTTGAGTCTCTGACCATTTACTTTGAACCTTCTATCTTCGCCTTGAATTTCAACAGCGCCATAGGGGAACACTTGCACAACTGTAAAGGGTCCAGACCACCTCGATCGAAGTTTCCCAGGGAATAATTTCAACCTTGAGTTGTATAGGAGTACCTTACGGCGGATGAAATTCTCGATGCAAAATGTGCTTGTCATGCCAAGCCTTTGTTTTCTCCTTATACATCTTAGCATTCTCATACGCCCCTTGAATTCATCTATCTCATTTAATTGGAGTAACCTTTTTCACTGAGGTTGCCAAGTCAAAGTTAAGATGCTTGATGGCCCAATAAGCACGGTGTTCCAGTTCCACAGGTAAGTGACAGGCTTTACCATACACCAATCGATACGGAGACATACCAATAGGTGTTTTAAAAGCTGTTCTATATGCCCACAAAGCATCATCAAGCTTCCGAGACCAATCTTTCCTATTAGAACTCACTGTCTTCTCCAAAATCCGTTTCAACTCCCTATTGGATATCTCCACTTGGCCACTGGTTTGGGGATGATAGGCAGTGGCAATTTTATGTTTTACCCCATACTTAGCCAAAAGAGCAGCTAACAATTTATTACAAAAGTGAGTTCCCTCATCATTAATGATTGCTCTAGGAGTCCCAAAACGAGTGAAAATATTTTTCCTCAAAAAATTTACTACCACTTTTGCATCATTGGTAGGCAAGGCAGTTGCTTCAACCCATTTGGACACATAATCCACAGCCACAAGAAAACGATTTAATTTCTTTTATTTTGTTTCTTATATATATATATTGCATCTTTCATATGCATATACCTTTATTTTATTATTATTATTATTTTTTTTTGAGTTTTGAGTATCCCCGGAACGACATCCATAATCATTGTATTTTTGAAGTATATGAGAGGGAGACATTTGGGTATTTAATCTTGAATAATAATGCATTGTTATGTATGAGAATGTACTCTTCCCACCCAACTTTTCCCAATACATGGTCGCCAACGCTGAATTCAGGATCTGTTGGTTTGATAACCTTAGAAACTCCATAACCAATAATTACCTGAAGAAATTGTGAAGAGGAAAAAAATCAAAAACATATTATAGATTAATGTGGGTATAAATATCGGTTCCCACATCCCACTTCCCACTTCCCACTTCCCACTTCCCAGGATGATTTCCGTTAATAAACAAAATGAATTTGCAATTTGGGGAACAATTCTTTAATTTCAAACTCTTCGTATATATATATATTTTTTTTTACTGAAATGATAGTAGATTAAAAGTGGCACAATAGCCAATGTACAGAGCCACTAGGGCGAAGAGTTTTGTGGTGTTGCAACTGAAAACAGCGCTATAATCCACGAAAACAAAGGCCCTCAAAGGAGCAAAAAGCCCTCAAAGGCAAAGACACCCGCAGAGCGAGACAAAAGCCGCAAAGCGGCAAAGCTTGAAAACCTAGACAATCTAGGATTAACCAAAAGTACAAAAGCTCGGTTATATCGGGTCACTAATATTATACAAAAATGATACTACACACCTCAATTAGCTCATTACAACTGGCCTGTGGTGAAAGAAACTAGAACTAAATCTGAAAATCTCTAACTATCACCTCATGGCGATGCGTGCGCTGCCGCCCAACTACTGCCGCAAAGCGTTGAATAGCCAGACAGTTCTGCTACTATCAGTTGGAGAGACGGCAATACTTAAAAAAAAATTCAAATATTTGACCATTGCACTGTAGCTACAGTGCAACGGTCGCACCTTCAATTGCACCGAAATTCGCCCACAGGAACAGTGATTTTGGCTTTCCTTTAGTCTTTCGTTTTTTTTTTTTTTAAAACTCTTCGTATTCAATCATAAAAAAGGAATTAATTGAAACTCAGGAAAAATATATATATTCTATTTTTTTTATTGTTTCTGCAACACCCTATATGTAATGTAGCAAGTGAATTATAAAAAGGTTGAATTAAGTCTTAAGTTTCTCCTAAAATAGATCTCCATATTTCTTTTAACCCCAGAAAAAAAATTTATTAATTGAAGAAATCCAAGAAATCTTACAGATCTAGTAGGTTCAATTTAGTTATCAAAATTTGCAATTTACTTTTAATTTGTCCCTGGTCAATTCAACAATCGATTAAATTATTCAACAAACCATATTAAATTGAAGGATTTTTATGTCATAGAATCCAATTACTGCATTCATTTTTTATATATATTTTATTTTGTATGATTGGGTAAACATTGAACTTCATCCCCTTATATTATTATTCGTAAAAAAATATTGGCAATGTTTGGATTGTGATTTATTTGAAAATTTTTGTATTAGAATATGCAGGAATTTTTATGAGATTTTTTTGTAAGCAAAAGTATTTTGGAGAAATAAAATTTGCATTAGAGGGAAAAAATTTTAAAATTATGTGAAAAAAATTTTGAATTTTAAATTTTAAAATGAAAATGTGTTTAAATATTTTATTTGTATTGTAATAAAAAATTAATTTTTTGCTTAATTGTTACGACCATCTTTGTCAAATTTTCTTTTTCAAAAATAAAGTCATAATCGCCCCTTGAGGCTGGAGTAGCTGGCAAGGCGGAGGACTCAGTTTGGGCACGTCCGGTGTTCGCATCTATCCAGTGATGTACTTGGCAACCAGTTCCAGGCTAAACTACTCCACTGATTGGAGGTAGGGATGGCAAAATAAACCCGCCCCGACGAGTTCCCCGACCCCGACCCCAGTCAAAACCTGATTGATCGGGTTTTTTCGGGTTCGAGTCGAGTTTGAGTTTAAATTAAAACCGAATTCGGGTTAGTCGGGTTCGGGGTATCCATACATGACCGACCCGAATATATTTATAATTTTGATAATTATATATTAAAATAATAATAATAATATTAATATATTAAATAAAAAAAGAAATTTATTAAAAATGTAAAAATTATTTTAAAATATGATAAAATAATTCAAAAAAATAGAGAAAATAATATGTAAAGATTTATTAATTGATCATATTAATATAAAATGTTATATTAATTGACTAAATTTTGTATCAAAATATGAATGATGCAATTGAAAAAAATAAATATATTTTGAAGAAATAAATGCATTTAAAAAAATATTTTACATTTAATACAAAATACTATTTTTAAATAGTAATAAAATAATATTTATGAGTTTGGGGTTCGGGTTCGGGTATTTTAATCGGGTTCGGAGTTCTCGCGGGGAACCCGAAACCCGATCGGGGACGGGGATGAGTTTTAGAGTTAAAACCCGATTGGGTTCGGGAACGAATTCGGGGACAGGGTTAAATTTCAGGTTCGGGGATGGGGTTGCAACCCCCGACCCCGAACCCGAAAATTGCCATTCCTAATTGGGGGAGGGGGAATGGCCCGTGGATGGATGGTATTTACATACCACCATAAGTATTAATGAATGTGGGATACTTTTTGGTCTAGGCAAAAAAAGAAAAAAGCAAAAAAAACTCATAGTCAACTCCCGCCTCCAAACAAAGGTCTGAAAATAGCAGGTCTGATGTCACAAAGAAACTTCGCGCCAACTGCAGGCTAACTTGGAGGATTTTCATGGAAGCTGCAGAAAACCGTGTGTATAACTATATATAAGCAAGAAGATTCTCGCATATCAGAGACGCAAGACATGAAATTGAGCTGTGTCTCGAATTCCTCGTGGGTCAGAAATGGACAGAAAATCATCATCATCATCTCCACTTCATCAACTGGATGAGATTATTTTTGCAATTACATTTCTAACAGCCTTTGCCCTCTTGTATCTTCCTTATGATCATATTAGTAATTCAAAAATCCCAGTTCCGAGGGTTGTTTTCAAGGATAATCCATCCTTATTTCACGCATTTGTCTTAGCTCTAAACTTTGCATTCACGGGAGCCGTGATGGCGATTTGTTGCCGCAAAGGATACCCGAAGATGGCGAGAAACAGTCGCGGATTATCAATCTTTTCGGCTGCAGCTGCGCTCGGAATATTTACGTATGCAGTGGTTGCTGTCTGCCATAATTAAAGTTTTTTCTGGATGGATTGTACATTTTTGAATTCTAATGTTTGCCATTTCGTACGCACAGAGAAGGGGCCACAGGCAGAATACTTTTCAGCCAAGCTGTTTATAATATATTCATGTGAGTTTCAATAACGATTGTAATTTAATTGTATTCAAGTCTGTTGTTTGTGGTTTCTTTTCATTAGATTAAGAAAAAACTACCTGAGGATGGTGGGCATATTAGTTCCAATGGTTTTAGGACTTTTTTTTTAAAGAAAAAAAAAACGGAAGGAGTACATTTTAAGAGTGCATTCTTGCTTTTGATAATCAATTGTTGGGGTTAAAAAAAAGAAAAAAGTGTTAGGCCATATTTGGATTTGATTTTCAGTTTGAGAATGAGATTACAATTTGGCTTTCGGTTTTGAGCAGACAAAGTCTTCGGTCAAAAAGATTAGATCCCACGCGTAGAAAATAGGAACCTAGACAAGAGGGTAGTTTACTGTATTTTATTGACGAGATCACTTCAAAATGTTCTTAATCAATTTTTAGTTCTTTATTTTTAAAATAGAAAAAAAAAATTTAATATTTTATTAATGTAATTTTTTTGTCATTCATCACGATTCTGACCAAAGAAACAAATAAAATAATGATGAATAATTAAAGTGATATATTGTGAAGGATTATTATTATTTTTTTAAATAATAAATTAAAAAATTTATTAATTAATATGTGAGAAATCATTTTGAAATTATTTCTATATTGACAAGGACAAAACTCCCCAACTTACAAGCATCTCTCTATGTCTCCACGTATATACATTGACCAAGAAGTCAAGAACATAGGCGTTCCTTCCTTGAGTTTCTTAGCAGCCATTGAATAATTATTCCGTGGGGAAAATTTTTCTATGGGATGCTTCATTTTTCTCTCCTAATACGTCGGTGCTGACCTCAGCGAATTCCTCTTTTTTTTTTTTTTCCTTAATGTGGAAAAGTAATACTTATTCAATATTGGCGTGCTTCCTTTATCTAGAAGAAAAAGGACAGTTTACTTTCAATTCTTTCAAGCTAGGGTTGTAGTTCTCTTAGTTAGTTATTAGTTCGGAGGTCCAAGTCCCTAATTTAGCTAGGATTGTATTGGAATTTGCCGGTCCCGTTTTATCGGGGTTAGGCCTTAACCAATCCCTACAATGATAGGTTAGTTGTGTTAGGACATGTCCATTAAAGGCTCGTCTTTTTATGGACCCACTATGTACTATGTGATTTGAAAATTTTCATGTTGATACACTCAGTTTGGTTTGAACAAAATAAATAAATAAATAAATGAAATTACTAGAATATCCCAACTAATAGTGATTATCGATGGCCTTTCATTAAAAATATATGGATAAAAATGAAAATTTTTATATCTAATAGTGTATTAATAATATTATATTTTATAATTAAAAAAGAGTTGTACTTAATTAAAAGTAAATTCTTTTTTAAAAATAGGATTGGCATATGTTACAAACTTAGCATATTCACTGTTACCTTATAAGGTTCTCGAATCCATTAATTTTTATGTCACAAATTAATGTAAATGCATTCACACTTGGGAGGAAGTGAGGAAATTAATGTCAATTGTATTTTGATCATCTAGGCTAATTATTGAAAAGAATCCCATTGCCCGAGTTGGTTCAATTGATTTTTTTTTAAAAAATTAAATTTTGAAACACTTAAAAATCTAGAGATTAATTCCCGCGACTATTGTTACTGAACAAATTTAAGGGATAAAGTCTGCTAAATCTAAGAGATTAGTCCTATACCCAAAATGTGTGGTAAAAACTCATAATTGGTTGAATGGGGATACCTTCAGTGTTAAAAAAAAATTCAATTCAAATGAAGCCAAAAAAAAAAAGTGTCCAATTTATATAAAAGTTGGCATTCATTCCACTCATGCAAGCTCTTTTTCAATTAAAAAGAAAGCCCGACGGGCAAATGAACAATATCTTGCATGACAAAATGCAAATATTTTGCACGTAATAACTACAATTCGATTATTTTTCCAGTAAATCAAGAAGTAAACTATTTACCACATCATAGCAAAGTAATGAATTTCTGAGTGTGTATACATATAGTTCTTTTATTAAAACAATTTTATTCTATTATAACTGTATTAAATATAACAGTATATGTCTCACACGATCTGGGGTAAGACTCCCGTGTTTAGCTATTTTTTTGACAATCTTATTCTATTACAACTGTATTAAATATAACAATATGTGTTTCACACAAATAGCTTTTTTTTTTTGAGAATTTTATTCTATTACAATTATATTAAATATAACAGTGTGCGCCTCACACAATATGAAGTGAGCATGGAGGATGAGAGGAGGGGAATGACAGAGACAGGGTTCGAATCCTTGATCTATTGACCCCAACAAAGGTAGGGTGGCCACAGGGTTTGACCTAGTGGTTACATATAGCTATTTTAAACTCTACTTAGAACTATAAAGTTAGAGATTCATCATAGCCATATTGTGTTTTCTTAAGACAAGAGTCCAATGAGCAAATGAATAATGTGTTACATGAGAAAATTAAATAAACTTGTACAAGCCTCACCACTCAAAGACTACGAAGTCTCTCGTTAATAAAGCCAATGAAAAAGAGTAATAATATTTTTATTAATTTTTTCATATTAACAAATCATAATGATAGATGTGACAAGTAAAAAAAAAAAACTTATCACATTTTTTCAAAAATGTAAAATAATAAAAGATAACTTTGTTTTTTCATATTTATGACATTGATCACTATGATTTTTCACTATAAAAATATCATTACTCAATGAAAAATATTATGTACATAAGAACTATAATGCAATTATTTTTCAAGTAAATCAAGAACTACAATTATTTCTAGATCATATCAAAGTGACTTATATATGTATAGATAGTATATGATTACATGATGATTTGTAAAATATGTGGGCTAGGCGGTCCTAATGCCCAAATAGCAACTCCAGAAAAAGGGGAAAAGAACGATAAGAAAAGAAACCCACGGAATCCAGAGTAGGTAATTTGGCAAAAATGTGCTGATCAATCCGAAGACTGCCATAAGTACCAAAGCAGCTCCAATTTGCTCCATAACATTTGCGTGCCTTGGAAAAATATTGCGCAGCAGAATTCCATTCCAAAGAACAGCAAAACCGATACTGAGCGACAAAAACACCAATGTTCTCACTAGCGAAGAAGTTGGAGCATAAGGAGATAAGAAGGCCGCCGCCACCGGCATCACAAAACCGACTATCGTCTTCCCAAGTTCTTGTTCTTTAAAGATTTCCGCTATTGGGCTCAATCCTTGTGGTGGTGGCGCTGCCGAAGAGTACTGGTTGCAATTAATGGGGAGAGGTGAAGAATAAGAGGAAGATGATTGGCGGGTAGACAAAGGGAGTAGTCCTTTTTGTGGCGCGAGTGAAGATCTTTGGCTGGAATTTATGGAGATAGGAGAACAATGTGTCGGCTCCGGAGATGACGTTTGCTTAATGTCGTCTTGGGCATAAGCTGTTGCTGGTTGGAAGTGTAAACCAGCTTCAATATCCAATATGACCGCCTCTGGTTCTGCTTGAGAAGTGGTTGAAGCTGCTAAGGATTCAGTATTTGGGTATTTTTGACCATTATTATCTTGAATGTCTCTTTTAAAGAAGAAGGATAGGGATTTGAACCATAAAAGGGCAGGCTGCATGTGAAAAAAAGTAGTCCAAGATTGTGCCATTCAAAGCTGGAATTTATGGAGATAGGAGAAGAATGTGGCGGTGCCGGAGATGATGTTGGCTTAATGTTGTCTCAGAGATAAGCTGTTGCTTGTTGGAAGTGTAAACCAGCTTCAATATCCACCTCCTCTGGTTCTGCTTGAGAAGTGGTTGAAGCTGCTATTATCTTGAATGTCTCTTTTGAAGAAGAAGGATTGGGGTTCGAACCAGAAAAGAGCAGGCTATATGTTGTGGATAAAAGTAGTCCAAGATTGTGCCATCAAAGCCAGCCAGTGGGGGTGTGCCGACTTCCATTTTATAGGGAAGATATTGCTTTCCGTTAATTATTATTATGATTATTAATTTCTTCTAGAACTCATGCATGCATGCTGACGAGAACACGGAAGTCAAAACAGACGTCATAAATGGTCGGTTTGGGTCCAAAAACAATTAAATTACTTACCTCCATTGATACCACAGTACTGCACTTATCAAGAAGTGAGTTAAAAAACACAAGGGAAGCAGAAATTAAAATGCTGCTTGTGTCGTTCCAAATAAAAATTAACTAAGTGACTAATTCACTGTTTAAAACTGGATTGACTCAATTTAACCCTTCTTGTGAAAGTTCACTATGTCATCACGATTTGACTAAAAAGTTTTTTAATATAAAATAGGATAAAAACTCATTTCGTAGGACAAAGTGAATTCTTTTAAAATACCAAAATAATACTCTGCAAGTGACCTTGTTCCTCTAAAATGTTATCATACATAAGAAAAAAGAAGGGTTTTCTCTTTGAATAAGTATCTTGGCTTACTTTGCCTTTACAACCTACAATTATAGTCTTATAGATAACACATTACATGTGAACATTCTGAGATGACATATGAGAGCAACAAAAAAGATCACTTATAATTGCATCCTAACCTCATACTTTAGACACATGACACATATATGTGACGAACCCAATGTTGTTCCGTAAATAAATACTTATAATTTACTGCCGCTACTATGTTAATTAGCTCATTCTTACAATCACATCTTCCACCATGGCAAACCCTTGTGTTTTGCACTGAGAAAGACCAAACTTTCCTTACATGCTATGCAAGATAGAAATTATTTATTCAAACAAATGATATCTCTCTTACATTCCTTGCCATCATTCCTGAAGAGAGCAAGAAATCAACTCTGATTTATAATCACCATCACAGACAATTATAGAAAATGTTTGTGTATAAATTTTTTACAGGTAATTTCCTGTTTTCTTACACGTGTATGAAACTAGAAAATATTTTGTTTTCAATTAATTTGAAGGTTTTGAATAATAGCTAACGAATCCTCTTGAATAATTCAATCTCTAAGACTTCACACACTCTCCCTCTCTTTCTTTTGCCATAAAAAATATGGCTGTGTTGTAAAGAAAAGTAGTCCAAGATTGTGCCATTCAAAGCTAGCCACTGGAGGTGTGCCGATTGCTAGGGATTCATACTCTCTCAAGTGAAATAGCAAACAAAGAAAAGAAAAGCATAACACAAAAAATTTGTTAATAGGATTCCCCCATCCCCTTCGCATAAGCGGAGAGAGAGAGGAATGCCGTGGTACGAACCACTTTATGTTCACTATGTCGGCATGACTTGACTAAGTTTCTAGATTGAATAACAATAAAGAAAATAAATTTATAAGTTTCATATCTTGTATCGCCAAAGAAATATTCGATTGCATAAAATTAACAAATGAGCTAATTGACAATTCTTTTTTTTTTTTAATTACACTGGAAGTATTTTCATATTCATTGTTTTTCAAATTTAGCTTTGACTCTTTACACTCCCAACGGCATGAACCTTAAATTATTTTTTAAAATTAAATAAAAGAAATTTGAGTAAAAAAATTTTAATTTTAAAATAAAAATATGTTTAGATATTTTATTTTTATTTTAAAAAAAATTTAACTTTTTATAAATAAAATTTTTGTTCAAATAAAGCCTTAGTCAAGTCATGACAACACGGTGAACATAACTTGGTTCGTACCACGGCACAGTGAACATGTAGTTGATTTTAATTTGTTCACGTTCACGTACGATGCCATACGGCTCGTTATCATAAAATTTGGTGTTTTCTGTTTCTGAATGATTGACGTGTCGAGCTTTATGCTTTATCCTCGTCATCCTATAATTTTCTTTTTTTTAATCCTTATTTCTTTAAGTACGAGACATGTATAATTTTATTAATAAAAATTACATAAAAATTTATTTTAAAGTGAAATTTGAAAAAAAAATTAAAATAAACTTTTTTTTTCAAGAACGACATAAAAATTAATAGATTCAAGGAGTATGCTAAGTTGGCCAAAATGAGTATGGTATTAGGAATATATACATGACAAATCATGTCCATGATGAATTTATATATATTTTTCCACATAAAAAAACAATTTGCTCGAGTCCGCTCACATGGGTGTTGGGAGCAAGTTGTAGGGGTGGCTGTTCGAAGTTGAATACTTTTCGAAGCTTGTGTTAATGACCGTGTGAATCTTTTGCAGTCCTGACCAGGGCCATTTTTCTGTCTGAATTCATTAGCTTTGTAGTTGCTTTGAAGTTAGGTGAAGATTGATATTAATGTACAAGTTATACTAAGTAAACTAAGTTAACAAAAGGTGTTTGAAATTAGTTTTGCAATTATAGTATGTGACATTAATCTTTTGGTGTAATTTTTTTAGATAAAATAGATTTTGTTTTGTAAGGAAAGTATGGAGTAGTGTCCAATTTGGAAATTAGGTATGATATGTTCTATCATTTTCTTTCGTGGCTACAATGTCAGTCAAAGGAGTGCATCAGCCGGTATCTCTGACTAAATCATGTATAATTTTATTCATTGAATGATATGACTCACGTTTGAAAAATAAACTACAAAAATAAAAAATAAAAATAAAAAAGAAAAGCATAAAAGCTGTCATATGAACGGCCGTGACCAAAGCATAAATTCAGTATATTCTCTGGAAGTTTGGCAGAAGATATTGCAAAGGTAGTGCTTTTCAAAAAAAAAAAAAAAAAAGAAGAGTATATTCTCGAATTCTGGCACTTCACTTTCCTTCAAAACTAAAAATGTACAAATTGTTGAGAATAATGGGTTATTTACTAGCAATTGTGGGTTGAGCCTAAAAAAAAAATAAAAAAAAAAGGCTGTCACTAAATTAAATGTTCATTTATTTATTTTTTTTTTGTTTGAATAATTAGGAGGTCTTCATCCTCTCCTTGTCATCCGATCCAACTCTTTCGACTAAAATGATCGACTAATCTAAAGATATACTAGTACCTTGGGAGAGGGAATTAAAAAAAAAATAGAGGAAAAATAGAGGGAATTTTCCATCATAGAATATCTCTAAAACAAATCACCAGACCTCCGTGTGCTCACTCCTCTTGATCCCCTCTTTCCTATGTACTGAACTCTTATTTACAGACAAAGACTTGGTTTGGTCAAAATCAAAAGTAGATTGCCTTCTCGAACCAAAAATGAACACTAAATAAGGACCAATTAATTTTTTGTTCAACTATTGGCCATTTCCCAACAACCAAGAAACTAGAAATATACTAAACAAATAGGCCAAACACATTTAAAGCATTTCAATCATCAAATTACCGTTTAATTATAAACAAATGTGTGTACAAATTTAGTCACTAAATTATTTTCCATTTTCAAGAAAGTATAGTATCTGATGCTCATCTCATTAACTAAATTTTAACTAAGAAATAAATATTTCTCTCTAAGTTGAGACCAAAAAATAAAAAATTGCTGTTACATAGGACCATATGGTACCTTAATTTTCAACACTCACTCATTCTCTTTCCTCAATGGTATGTGACTATTGGTCGCTACTTATTCAATAACGGCAGGGGAATACACAATCATCAATGTTGCATTAATAAGGGATTGTCTAATTATTTAGTTTTGGACCCATTTGAAACATTAATCGACTCAAGGAAAGTAATCCCTCTCCTCCCACTTCCAATCTTAAAGTGCTAACGTCTCATACCGTGTTTTCACTTTTGTCGAATTAGTAGTTATAAGATAAAAAATATATTAAAAATTTAAAAATATATTTTGAAAATTTTATCCATATAAAATCTTTAAAAATAATTTGACATATAAAAACTCTAGTACGTGCGAGATTTAAAGAAAAATGGAGCTATTAAAGTTTAATATGTAAAGTTTTATCTTGTGTTTTTATAAAAAAAAAAAAACACTATATTTACTACTTGAATTAAATATCTTATGGTCACATGGCAACTTTCTGTCTAGTCTTGAAAATAGTTGAATTAAGAAAAATGAACAATTATTAGGAAACATACAAAAATATACATACACAGCTTGGCCGACAAGTAGTCAATCCTCTGTACTCACGAAGTAGCATTCGAAATCGAGCAACCACGCATGATCCGTTCAAAAGCTTTAATTTTGGCGGACGGCCATCACTGCAACTGTAAATATTCCTGCCGCTGATGCAGCCTAAGCATCTATTAATCCGCGAGTGTTTCTCGTCATCTTCGGGTATCCTTACCGGGTACAAATTGCCATCACTGCTCCCGTGAAGGCAAAGCTCAATCCTAAGACAAATTCATGGAATAAGGATGGTTTATCCCTGAAAATAACCCTCGGAACTGGGATTTTTGAACTCATTATATCCATCATATGGAAGATACAGAAGGGCAAAGGGTGATGGATTGCTTTTTGCCTGTTTCTAAAGCTATGAGAAACTTGATTGGGGATAAAGTTCAATATCATATATTGGCTTCGGTTATCTCTGCGGCAATCTTCTTCTTTATATCTTACAAGGGCTGCTGCTGCTTCTTCCATGAAATTCCTCAACATAGCTTTCAGTTGCCTCGAAGTCACGTTTGTCGCCATTAAACTTGCATTTAAATCTATATTTTCCACAGAGAAGACAATGGAATAATTTATCATTGATTATACATATAATGACGAATAAAGAATAGTATCAATAATATAAATACTAAACGGTTGTCATTTTCTTTTATGAGTTAATTATATCCACTTTGGTGGAAATTTGGTAAATCTATCAATATCTCCCTAAAAGTTGACAAAACTATCAATATCCACTAAATTGCTCAAACCGTAAATACTAAATAAATTACTCAAACCTTAATATTTAACCCTCTAATGATCATGCTAACAAAAAAGAAAAAAGTGTTATATGAACATATATGTCTCTTCACATTTTTTATTAATTATTTTATATAAAACTATACTTACAACTTTTTATTAAAAAAAAAATGCAAAATAATCCTTGTGTATGATTGAGTAAGTAATTTTTTTTTATTTGAATTTGAGTTTAAAGGTTAAAAAATTAGTGTATGATAAAAATTTAAATTTAAATAAAAATTATAAAATTTCAATCACCATTTCAAAATCAGATTATTATATACTCCCTTCATTCCAAAAAAAAAAAGAAAAAAAAGAGAGTTTAGTATTGAAAATTTTGTTTGTCCTCAAAAAGAAAGAGTCTACTTTTCATGTGAAATTCTTATATTACCTTTACTAATAATGATAATGTATAATTTAAATTAAAAAGTAGAGATGAAAATGTAAAATTATACATTTAAGGGTGTTTTAAGTGTGTTGTACCTTATAACTTGAAAAAAGTTGTATCAAATTAAAATGGATTCTTTTTTTAGGACATAAGGAATAATATTTATGATCAAATGTCATACATTTTTTTCACTTTTAATATTATGTTATTTTTTATTTGCAATTTTAGTTTAGTAAATTTATGCATATTTTAGTCTTTTTATAATTTTCAATGGTTGGCTTTAAATTAAATTGATAGTTTTCTCAAACGATAGAATGGTATTAGTAATTTTATGAAATCTTGATTAAGGTAAATGTAGATTTTTTTAACGGTTATGTTTAGTTTTTTGAAAAGTCTAAATGAAGTTGTAATAATAAACAATTTAATTAATTTGATATTTTTACCCATTTTTACGTTTTGATTGTAGATTAATTAGTCAAGTATTTGCTTTAATAAAACATTATTGTGTCGAACGTTAATTTCCTCAAGGACCATCACTAATCTTTTGTCAAAATCTAGTTGGTTTCCACATAAAAAAATATAGGATTTTCTTGTGGAATTTATATCATTTTAGGTTTTTCTACCTCACAAACTACCTTTTGAGGTGGGTTTTTCTAAGATCCATTACATCTTTGTTGTCAAATATAGCACAGAAACACACAGGCTTGTTCGGTTGGTAAGAAAGTAAAATTATGTAGGAATATGATTTTTAAGAATCTAATTATGAGGAAAATGAATACTTTCTCAAATATTTAAATCCTAGGAACTTAATTTTGGGGTTTTGGATGCTTACCTATGTTTGGATATCTAAAAATATTTAGAGGAAGTTAATATAATTCATGTTTCACCATTTCATTTAGATGGATGAATTATTAATTTATTTTAAATATGATTTATTTGACATATACATCTATGGTTATTATTCTCCTTATTTTATATCACTGATAGAGATAAATATTTTGTTTTTTTAATCAAAATATAATTTAACATTTTTTTTATCAATTGTAACATATAATAGTATTTAAACCCAAGAGAAATAAAACTAATTTTGTAATAATTATATGCATAAGCATATCTTTATAGTTAATAAAGAATACTATCACAATATATGTCTATACTAAAAAATAATGAAAATTAAAAAAGATACGTACAAACTAAAGAAATAAAAGTATGAAAAAATATAAAAGAATAGTGTAATGAAAATTTAAAAAAGATTAAAAAATTAAATAAATATAAATAAGAAGAAAAATATGAAGTGGGTGGCTCCAATAACAAATGTACAAATAAAATTATATTTTCATTAACAAAAAATCAACAATGATGATATTAGTAATTTAGTTGCAACATTGCCCATAAAAATACCCTCATTTGGGACTACAATTCAAAAGATTTAATGTGAAAAATAGAAAATTACATAATTTTTAATTTTTAATAGAAAATTAAATAAAATTACATAATTGAATAGAAAAAAGTTTTAAAATAAAAGGTTAAAACTAATAATAATGAAAATAAAGATCACATGAGCAATACTTAAAAATAAGAGATTTATAAGAGTTAAAAAGAGAAAGAATAGATGAAATAAAATTAAAAGTTGATAATATGTTTATTTAAACTAAAATTTTTAGGAAAATAATTAGAATAACTACTTCCAATAAGAATTCAAAATTTTAGAATGTTGTACTTCTTTTTTTGTTTTCAGAAATTTAATTAATTTTTTTAAAAAATTAAAATTGAAACAAATATTTAAAAAAATTACTTTTCCAAACTAATCAAATAATAAAATTTAAAAATCAAAAAATAAATTACTTTTTAATCTTAAATTTCGTGCCAACCAATCGAGGATTAAGTTTTATGGGCTCCTGTGGAAAGCCTCTATCGTGTTGGTGGAAGGCCTCTATCGTGTTGGACTATTGAGGGCATATCAGGCGGATTAACTTTTAGCCTTGGGTATAGCCCATTTTCATAATCCAATCTGTCGAAAAATTTGGTCTAAAAGTGTGGAAATAATATATAGTGTCAGGCCATAGCAAAATTAGACCTTTAAAATATATTGGGCCAATTTGTAATTTCTTAGTTGGGGCAACGTATTAATATTAAATACATGACAAAAGTCATTAAATAATATTTACTTCAATTATTATTAGCCACATGTATGTCTACTTGGTCACTATAAAAATTATAACTTCTGTTTTTTTTTTTTTTTTTGGTAATGAAGAGAATATTGTCACCGGATCTAAAGTAGACTATTTTTGAATCTTTCGATTGAAAATAAACTTACAAAACAAAATTTGAAATGATTCACGGGAAAAATATTTCGATATTTATATCAATTTTAAAGTTGTTAAATAGCTGAAAGCACGAAAATACAAAAATTAGCATTTCACTCTTTTAGAGTGATTATAGTATATTTATACTTGAAATTCAAAGATGATAAGCACGTGTTCTCCAAGTTTGAGATTGAAATTAATTATATTTGTTAACTGCAAAATCTTTTATGAGTTGAATATGATGAGTATGCCAAAATCCAATACCCATATTTTCGCAAAAGAGGAATTGTTTGCTCCCATAACTTCACAAAATTTAGTAAGTCTCAATTACATGATTGATAATTTGATATGACTATATTTTTAGATTCTACATATCCAGCATTCAATATTTATTCAGCGGAACAGTGCATCTACTGTTCCATTTTTTATTCGATCTAATAGGTACATTTCTTCGGATGGATCTTAATCTTTTAAAAAATAATAATAAGATTTATTTTTTTATTTTATTTTGAATTTACTGCTATCCACGGATCTTAAGAACGATTAATTCTTGCGTGATACACTTTGAATTGAAAAAATAGATTAACTCTAATTAATTTTCCTTTTGAATGGAAATTTCACTCAAAATACAATTGCTACATCTTTTTTTTCGGTTCGATTAATCAAACTCGTGGAATTCATTTGGGAAATTTGCAAAAGTAACACATTTTCATTAGAATTTTTGAAATATAGCGGCAGCTAAAAATTTTCTTACCAAAATAGCAGGTCAAGGTAGTTTGACCAAGCGAAAAAACTTAAATGACATTTTCCTTTATTTCATCGTTTCACTTCACTTTGCCGTTACTGTTCGAATTTTCTTATCCATTTTTCTTCATTTTTTCATCGATTCAATATCTTATTTCACACAATCCATAATCATTTACATCAATAGTAGGTACGTGAGAAGGATCGGCGTCTTCAAGCAAAAAAGCTTATGCCATAGAGAAGAAATCGCAAAAAATCACCAAACTAGAACAAGGCATATTGAGCATTTTAATCTTTGTATTTGCTATATCGGGCATAAACCTAATAGAAATATTGATTTTTTTGCAAATTATAATTCATTTGATTATAAATTTTGGACAAAATACGATAAGTTAGAGTTTTATCGAATACATGTTGAGCACATGAATTATGTCAAATTTACATCGAATTGAGCACATGTCAAATTTGATGTCAAATTCACGTCAAATTTGACTCGAATTCACGTGAATTTGACATGTGCTCGACGTGAATTCGACATAAAATAAAAGTAAAAATTATATACATTCATTTGTATCAAATACAGAGTATGCAAAAAGAAAATAAAATAGAATGTTGACCTGTATAAAAAAAAATTCAAACTAATTGAAAAGTAAAAAGTAAATCTATCAACAAAGAAAAAATGTATAGTATGAAAATTTCTATGATTCATTCATAGTCAAATCCACCAAACCAACAAAAACGAAAATACATTTATTTCTTCTTTTTTTTTTTCCATACATGTCATACATTATTTATTCATTAATAAATTTACTTTTTAATTTTCAATTAATTTGAATTTTTGAATGTAAGTTAACTTTTTATTTTTATTTTCTCTTACGTACTGTGTCTTTGGTACAAATAAATATGTATACTTTTTACTTTTATTTTAAAGGTAAATATCAGTTATGAGTATATTTTTTTATACAAATTAATAACTAGAGTATTAGAGGTAATTTTTTGTCCAAATATTGAAAATTTTTATTATTATGGTACTATTTATAACGAAATTTATTTTTAGAAAAGTAAACATTAAACATTTTAAAGATTCGAAGATATTATTAATTTTGACAAATAACAAAGCTCGATTTGTAATAAATAAAAATTTCAAAGATATATGAAATTTATTGTACGTAACTCTATATAAAGAAAAGATTCTTCCAGATCATAGACGCAAGACATGATATTTTGGCTGAGCTGTGTCTCGAATTCCTCGTGGGTCAGAAATGGACAGAAAATCATCATCATCATCTCCACTTCATCAACTGGATGAGATTATTTTTGCAATTACATTTCTAACAGCCTTTGCCCTCTTGCATCTTCCCTCTGATCATATAAGGAATTCAAAAATCCCAGTACCGAGGGTTGTTTTCAAGGATAATCCATCCTTATTTCACGCATTCGTCTTAGCTCTAAACTTTGCCTTCACGGGAGCAGTGATGGCGATTTGTTGCCGCAAAGGATACCCGAAGATGGGGAGAAACAGTCGCGGATTATCAATCTTTTCGGCTGCAGCAGCGCTCGGAATATTTACGTATGCACCGGTTGAGGTCCGCCATAATTAAAGCTTTTTTGGATGGATAGAACGGCAGAGTAACATATGGATTATTTAATTGATTTCGACTCATTTATAGATTAATTTGATCTGAGTATTTGCTTTTTAACAAGTAAAGCCATAGATAAAATTAAGTTAACTAAAGCATTTCTTTCCTTTAACTAATGTGATTAAGTTGATGAGAATGATAGATGGCCGATAATCTTTAACTCCTAAGCTGCTAATAGTAAATTTCTATTGTTATAAAATTTTGGTAGCAAAAATCAGAAGCCATTTTTTTTTTTTTTAATGAGGTCTTCAAGCTCAAATTTTGCATGAATAATCTTTAAAGGTACATTAAGTTAGTAATTATTTTTCCAATTATGAATTAATTAAATGGCTACCATATATTGACATAAAAATCACCTTGCAACATTTGTAATTTTACTGTTACGGAATTATCTTTACATAATCAATCTGGTGTGTGTATACATGAAATGCACGTCATTGATTTAATCTAATTAATACTCCCTCCATCCTAAAAAAAATGAGCTATTTTTTATTTGATATAATTTTTTTTTTAAATTACAAAATATAACACACTTAATAGGGGTGGCAATTTACGACACGACACGAAAACCCGACACGAACCTAACACGTAATTAGCAAGTACAGGTTTATCCTTTAATGGGTTCGGGTCGAAATCAAGTCGGACCCGTTTGACACGTAAAATAAATGGGTCGTGTTCGGGTCAACCCGATGGGTTGGCGAACTGACCTACTTAACCCGTTAATAAAATAAATGGGTCGTGTTCGGGTCAACCCATGAATTGACCTGATTAACCTATTTAACCCATTTAGTAATATAAAAAATTATGTTAGGGTAATTTTGTAAAATTCGAAAAACTTATACTAACCCTAATCTTCACTCTCCCATTTCTTTTGCTTTTGATTTTGAGTTGCCCGCCGCTCGGTTCCTTCCTTTCACTTAGCCAGTTAGCCGCTTTAGCCTTCTCCTGCCGTCGCCATAGCGCAGTCTCCTTTCGCCCGCTAAGACTATCGCGGCTGGCGCCAGCGGCGGTGCTGCTTCATTGCTTCTACTTCGCTGACGGTGCTGCTGGCTATTTCTTTGCTTCGCCGCTTCGCGGCCGGTCTGCTTATTCGCTCCGCTTCGCGACGGTCTTTGCTTCTTCTGCTGCTTCGACCTGCGACGGCCAGTCTTTGCTTCTTCACTGCTTCGCATGACGGTCTTCTGCTTCGCTTCGCCTGCGACCAGTCTTCGCTTCCAGCGGCGAGTGTTCTCGCTATTTCTCTGGGAATGCTTGTTTTGTAGAAGCCGGGGAGGATAAGAGTAGAAGGGACCAGAACAGAGTTACTGAGAAGGTAATTTATAGATTTCATGCTAATTTTTTTTGTTTTGTTTGTGATTGAAAAAGCTTGGAAGTTAGACTAAATTGCTTGATCTTGGGCCACGGACACCATCATTTGTTCTTGTGAGGCCAATTGGCCAAGTTACCATATTTTGATTTAATTACCAAAAAACAAAAAGAATAAAAATCCCTTTTTGCCCCCAAATGAAACCAATAATCACTAAATATTGTTGTTCCCTGCCAACAATCTTCATCTATAACAACAATTCATTCCAACATATGGTATTAAACTGAAGAATTTTCCATTTGCTGTCCCAAATGGGCATTTACGAAAGGAAAAGGACAATTTTTTTCTATTTTAATCTTTGAATGAAAAAGGCCTTGGGAAGGGGCAGCTCAGGAACAGACTCTAAGGGGACAACCAAATAATTTGCGATATTTACAATGAAGATAAATAAGCAGGGGCATGTTTATAATTAATTCCCGTAAGTAAATGTAGTGTCTCTACTTAGTTTATAATTTTACATGTGCATTTCTGATTCAAAGATAACTCTTTTTTGTAGTATTGTCTGATATTATGAATATAAGCTAATTCATGCTTTCATGATCGGAGTAGCTAATCTTCAAACTTATGTGTTTGTTTCTCTGTTTCCAATATCCAGTTAGGCACTTAGGCAGAGAGACAGCTTCAATTTCTTTGGCATATTGCATTGTTCTCCTGTCATTCAACTGTATCCCTCTGGTTATGAATTTAGGATACTATAGGCTTCTTTGCATCCCAATGTTTACATAAGCCCACTATTTATATGTTTTATTTTGAAACATGTATAATTTATAATTTTCATTCTCTTGTTGTAGAAATGTCAAAAATTCCTCTAGATGAAGTTACTGAAGATATCATGGGTCCAAATGCCAACAAGAGTGATGAAATTGAAGCAGACATTGGAGAAGTTTCAAGAACGAATTTGATTATTATTTGAATGATTTTTCATTGATGTTGGTTGGTGAGTTAATATATGAATACTTGAATTTTTTTTTATTGACTATAAATAGTTAATCATACCATATCTTATAAGTTTTAATGGTTTGCTTTCAGATCACTTAAGGCGGAATGAAGGATGAATATGATTTAGAATTTTGATTATGATTAAATTATCTCAACAATTTAGGTTGTGTGACTTTGGATTTGGATGCTTGGTATTTGGTTTGTAATTTGGGAGATGTTTTGGTTTGTATGATTTTGGACTTGAATATTGGAGAGTTGATTTGTGTAATGTTAAATTTGGATATTTGAGGTTTGGTTTGTAATTTGTATGACTTTGGACTTTTATATTTGAGATTTGATTTGTAATTTGGGAAATGTTTTGGTTTGTATGATTTTAGACTTGAATATTGGAGAGTTGGTTTGTGTAACTTTAAATTTGGATATTTGTAATTTGTAAGACTTTGGATTTGGATATTTGAGATTTTGTTTGTAATTCTTGACATTTTATTTGATGCTAGTGCTTGAATTGTAATTTGGAAAGTATTTTTATGACTTTTTGGCTTGTAATATCTTAAATTTTAGTTGGAAATAATTTTCAAATTTTAATTGGTATTTTTAGATTTTTTTGGTGTGTTAAAGTTTAACAAACAAGTATTTTCGTGTTAAATAGGTCATCAATTTCGTGTTAAATAGGTCATTAATTTCGTGTCGTGTTAAATGGGTCATTATCGAATTAAACAGGTTTTTTAGGTTTTTCGTGTTATGTCGTGTTAAATAGGTCTTTTCGTGTCGTGTTAAATGGGTTGTTATCGTGTTAAACAAGTTATATAGGTTTTTTAGGTTTTTTCGTTTTAAATAGGTCTTTTCGTGTCGTGTCGTGTTACTCGAAAAATGAACAGGTCGTGTTCAGGTCAAGTTTTCTAACACGAACAGGTTCGCGGGTCGTGTTCGGGTCCGTGTAAAATCTATAATACCCGTGTCAAAACACGACCCGCGAACCCGAAACACGAACCCATTGCCACCCCTACTTAATATACTATTAAATGTATAATTTTATATTTTTATCATTATTTTTTAATATGGATGATATATTATCATAATAAAGTAAGGATAATATTAGAATTTCACACCAAAAGTGAACTATTTTTTATGAGAAACAAGATTTTTGAAACTGAACTTTTTTTTTTTTTTGGAAATGAAGATAGTATTAATTTTTTCACTCATAATAATCTGCAATATCTATTCTAATTTATTCTGTATATAGGGATGGGAGCCCAATTTCACTACTTGAGATAAGAAATTTGATATTTTGTACCATGGTGCTTACAATTTTTTTTTTTTTGACAAGCCAAGGAAGCGAAGTTTTTTATTAGAAATTTAGAGCAAAGTTTACAATGAAAAGGACAGCAACTAAGGGATGCATACCCTATTTCGCATGCTACTGTGAAAACAAGAAATAGTAAGTTACTTGCAACCGAGACATACACTTATTTCTCAATAGTCGCCAATAGATTTTGCAATCTGGACACTCCTGACTTTGCCAACCTATCAGCCACTGTATTCATGCCCCTTGGGGCATGATAGCCCTCCCAGTGCTTAATTTTCTCCTTCAGCAGGTCTAGATGATTGGAGACATTTTTTAGGTGGCTGGGGACATTTATTGGATTGTTCAACCAGTTGATTGCATTAGCCGAGTCATTTTCAATCACAAGTACATAGGAGCATTTCCAAATGAACTCAGCAAATACCCGAAAAGCTTCACGAATAGCATAGAACTCTGCCTGGTTTGAGTCTAGTATTCCAACATGCTTAGAGAACACGGCCTTTGTTTTACCCAATTCACCTCTTAGAATTCCTCCAATCCCGGCTCTACCTGGTTTCCCGATAGCTGAGCCATCAACATTAAACTTCATTTTACCAAGTTGAGGTCGAGACCAAGTGACACTCTCATTCCTACATTCTTGTAGCTGCTTGACTTCTGCACTATTCGACTGTCGGAATATGTCTGCAATAGATGTTGAAGAGGATGGCCACTTCGCCTTAAACCAAGTAGCAAATCTGATAAAAATAAAATCCATGAGCTGCACGAGATCATAGCTCTTATTGTTGAATGTGACCTAATTCTGGCACAACCAGATGGACCAAGTGATGACATAAAAGAGTAGAATCCAAGGCTGCCTTCCTTTGAACTCCGAGGAGGACTGCTGCCAGCTGCTCAGGAATATGAAAGGATCTCCCGGGCAAACCCAGGTGATACCCCAAGTTTTCAAACATCTAGTCCATACCAACCAGCTACACCAACAGTCGAAGAATAAGTGCCGGACAGATTCCTGCTCAAAATTACAAAACGCAAGCTCTGCTATAATAATACCCCTCCTAAGCAGATAGCTTCTGACGAGAAACTTTCGATGGATTAATTGCCAGACAAATACTTCCACTTTAGGCGGACCATATCCTTTCCACACTAGGTTCCAGTTAACTGGCCCTTCTTTCTGAGGTATTAACATAGATTTGTAAAATGAAGAAGTGGAAAACGTACCATTCGGGACCGCTCGCCAAATGATCCGATCTTGGGAGTTTCGACTGGGATATTGCCCTTTCAGAATATTCAACAAATCTTCCCACTGCTGGCTTTCCCAATCGAGAGCATTCCTACGAAGATCAATCTTCCATTCCCATTGTCCATTCCTCCAGTTTTCGAACTCAGCAACATAGCCGCCCTTATTCACCAACAGAGCAAATATGCGAGGAAAGGACATTTTTAGAACCATTCCTTTAATCCATTCATCATGCCAGAAAACAATATTGTCTTCCTTCCCAAGCAATGCCCTCATACCTGATGAAACAACATTATGAAATTTGTTAGCGGGGGTAAAGGGGGCCGTGATAGCTTTCCATGTGTTAGAGGCAAGTCTATTATTACAAATGGTGGGAAGGAGACACTTCCTGTCCAGCCCGTATTTTTCCACCATAAAAGTCCTCCATAGCAAATTAACCTCATTGCCAAACCTCCATAGCCTTTTTGATAGTAAAGCCGAGTTCTTTAAATGAAAGTCAATCATACCCAATCCTTCGAGCCACTTTGGGGCATTTACAGTGTGCCAATCCACATAATGCAATTTATGTTGGTGATCCGAACTGCCCTAGAGAAATCTCCGTATCAATTTATCCATGTCATTTTTAACACCACAAGGCAGCTTGAAAACCGACAGGAAAAAGAGCAGCAAGCTTGACAAGATGGAATTAATTAACGTCACTCTACCACCCATTGAGAGGTACCTTGCTTGCCATTCAGCGAGCTTTGATCTCATTTTATCCAAGATAGGACTCCAGATACTTTGGCCGCTGAGTTAACACCTAAAGGGAGACCAAGATATTTAACCGGGAAGGTTTCAACCTTGCAAGCAAGATACACAGCCCAACCACTCTCTAGGCCCTCATCCACCCCAATACCAGTCAAACTGCTTTTGCTGAAGTTGACCTTCAAACTAGACTCCACCTCAAAACATCGGAGGATTCTTTTAACATTCAAGACACTTTTAAAATCAGGTTTAATGAACATAAGAGTATCATCTGCATATTGTAAATGAGCTAACTTGAAGCTTCCTTGCCCTATGCTTACCCCTTCGTACAGCCCTAAAGACTCCCCTTTTTTCATGAGGACACTGAACCCTTCTACCATGATATTAAAAAGCATTGAAAAGAGGGGGCAACCTTGGCGAAGACCTTTTTTAATGCCGAACTGCTTAGTTGGAGAGCCATTGATCAGGATTGACATTGATACAGTGGCCACACAGAAACGGATCCAACTCCTCCACTTCCTTCCAAAATTCATCTTTATCATAACAAGATCCAAAAAATCCCGATCAACATTGTCAAAAGCTTTCTCAAAGTCCACCTTCATCAAGATGCCACTCCTGTTGTTTTTCCTGAGGTAGTCAACAGCTTCATTGGCAATTAAGAAACAATCTGATAGTTGTCTATTTTTCAGGAATGCAAACTGATTGCTTCCGATCACCTCGTTAATCACCCTTTTCAGTCTGATCGCTAAAACTTTGGCCAATATTTTGTAAATGCTCCCCACAAGGCTAATAGGCCTATAATCTTTTAAATGAACAGGATTTTCCATCTTTGGCACCAAGGTGATAAAAGAAGAGTTAACTGCCTTGTCAAAAGTCTCAGTTTCAAAGAAGCTTTCTAGGAAGGTCATCACATCTTGTTTTACTGAGCTCCAATGATGCTTGAAGAAATTCATGTTAAACTCGTTTGGCCCAAGAGCCTTATTACCATCACACTACTTGATAGCTTCCCAAACTTCGGTTTCTGAAAATGGAACTTCAAGGCTATCCCTTTGTTCATCGGATATGCTTTTGAACTGGCAGTCAAATTCCAATATCCCTACTGCCGACACCTTGTTGTAAAAATCTGAGAAATACTTTGCAACTGCATCTTTCAACTCTTTTGGCTACGACACCCTTCTTCCATCAAAGACCAGATTACTAATAAGATTCACCCTTCTTCTTGAGGAAGCCATTAGGTGGAAATACTTAGTATTCCTGTCTCCTTCCTGAAGCCATTTACCTCGGGACTTCTGCAACCAAGCTCTCTCCTTTACTCGATACAAGCTCCATAGCTGGGCCCGCTTATTGGCAAGTTCAATTCTTTTGTCAGCCGATAACCCATTTGATGCATCTTCCTTCTCCAACCTATCGATCTCCTCCTCCAATCACTGGATGAAATGAGGATCTGCCTCATTGTTCTGAATTTTCCACCAGTTGATGAGAGGTTTAAATCTTTTTAGTTTTAGCCATAACCCAGCATTATTCCTAGATTGAGCTGCAATATCTTTCCATTCATTTCGAACCATAGTGTTGAACCCTTCTTTGTCAAGCCAGTGGTTGAAGAACTTGAAGGGTCTAGGGCCCCAATTGATCTCCTCTGTGTCTAGAAAAATGGGATGATGATCAGATAAAGACCTTGGCAAAACTGGCTGAACCACCGATGGCAAGGTGTCCAGAAATTCACTCGAGAACAAAAATCTATCCAGCCGACTTCTAACAGGGGGATTGCAGTTATTACCCCAGGTGAATTGTCCATCCACCAAAGGTAAGTCAACGAGCTGCAAAATTTCAATAAAGTCATTGAACTCATCCATGGCTGACATATTTCCTGCTTGGCCACTTCTTTCTTCTGGCGACCTCGTCACATTAAAGTCTCCTTCGAAACACAATGGCATTTGCCAGTTGGTTACTCTGTTAGATAGCTCAATCCAAAGGCCTCTTCTTTGGTTATCACAGTTTGGAGCATATACAGTATAGAAAGCACATTCAAAATTAGAACCCACCAATTTACCTCTTAACATGATGAATCTCTACTCTAGAATAGCCTCAACACAATGAAAAAAATCATCATTCCAAATTGTAATCAGACCTCCCGCACGCCCAGCAGAGGGAACCCACTCAAAACTATATTTATTGCCGCCCCAAAATTGACCCACACCACGAGCATCCAAACTCTCCAATTTAGATTCTTGGAAGAAACCCATTCCAAATTTTTTCCTTAACACAAGTTTTCTAACGGATCTTTTTTTCTCCCTAGCTCCTAAACCCCTTACATTCCAAGAAAGTATCCTCATTTACCACAAAAAAGAACTCAAAAAACAAATAGAGCAGGAAGAGTAGGGTCGTCTCTAACCTGCTCGTGTTGCCCGGTGTTCCTTCTCCATTTCGGCAAAATGACCAACCATAGCATCCTGTTGAAGTTTGAAGACAATCCCCAGCTGGGAGCTCACTTCCCAAGTTGATAGTGCCTCCTTTAGAATGCTGTTGTGGTGGGCGATATCTTCGTCCGTGAGGATGAATTCAGCTAAGTCCCTAGGTTCACTGGTTTCAATTAACCGACTGGAGCAAGCAGCTTGCAGATTTCTAGAACAATTCGTGCCTTGGCTTGCTGATATTTTCCCTTTCTTAGAGCAGAAAGCAGCTTTCACCATGGCAAGCAGCTTTCACCATGGTGCTTACAATTAAGAAATTAATTGAACAAAATATGGAGCAAATGAGAAAGGAAAGCATATAAGGCACAAAAAGATTTAATTTTTTTTATTTTGTTTCCTATAGATATATATATATATATATATATATATATATTGCATCTTGCATATGCATATACCTTTATTTATTTATTTATTTATTTTGAGTATCCCCGGAACGACATCCATAATCATTGTATTTTTGAAGTATATGAGAGGGAGACATTTGGGTATTTAATCTTGAATAATAATGCATTGTTATGTATGAGAATGTACTCTTCCCACCCAACTTTCAAATGATCGCCAACGCTGAATTCAGGATCTGTTGGTTTGATAACCTTAGAAACTCCATAACCAATAATTACCTGAAGAAATTGTGAAGAAGAAAAAATTAACGACATATTATGGATTAACGTTGATATAAATATCGGTTCACACTTCCCAGGATGATTTCCGTTAACAAACAAAATGATTTTACAATTTGGGGAACAATTCTTTAATTTCAAACTCTTCGTATTCAATCATAAAAAAGGAATTAATTGAAACTCAGGAAAAAAATATATATTCTCTCTTCTTTTTTTTTATTGTATCTGCAATACCCTATATGTAGTGTAGCAAGTGAATTATAAAAAGGTTGAATTAAGTCTTAAGTTTCTCCTAAAATAGATCTCCATATTTCTTTTAACCCCAGAAAAAAAAATTATTAATTGAAGAAATCCAAGAAATCTTACAGATCCAGCAGGTTCAATTTAGTTATCAAAATTTGCAATTTACTTTTAATTTGTCCCTGGTCAATTCAACAATCGATTAAATTATTCATCAAACCATATTAAATTGAAGGATTTTTATGTCATAGAATGCAATTACTGCATTCATTTTTTTTTATATTTTATTTTGTACGATTGGGTAAACATTGAACTTCATCCCCTTATATTATTATTCGTAAAAACTTATTGGCAATGTTTGGATTGTGATTTATTTGAAAATTTTTGTATTAGAATATGTGAGAATTTTTATGAGATTTTTTTGTAAGCAAAAGTATTTTGGAGAAAAAAAAATTTTGCATTAGAGGGAAAAAAATTTAAAATTATGTGAGAAAAATTTTAGAAGAAAATTTTAAATTTTAAAATGAAAAGGTGTTTAAATATTTTATTTGTGTTGCGATAAAAAATTAACTTTTCGCGAGGCGGAGGACTCAGTTTGGGCACGTCCAGTGTTCGAATCCATCCAGTGATGTACTTGGCAACCAGTTCCAGGCTAAACTACTCCACTGATTGGGGGAGGGGGAATGGCCCGTGGATGGATGGTATTTACCTATCACCACCGTATTAATGAATGTGGGGATACTTTTTGGTCTAGGCCAAAAAAGAAAAAAACAGAAAAAACTCATAGTCAACTCCCGCCTCCAAACAAAAGTCTGAAAATAGGAGGTCTGATGTCACAAAGAAACTTCGCGGCAACTGCAGGCTAACTTGGAGGATTTTCATGGAAGCTGCAGACTAACTTGGCGGATTTTCATGGAAACTGCAGAAAACCGTGTGTATAACTATATATAAACAAGAAGATTCTCGCATATCAGAGACGCAAGACATGAAATTGAGCTGTGTCTCGAATTCCTCGTGGGTCAGAAATGGACAGAAAATCATCATCATCATCTCCACTTCATCAACTGGATGAGATTATTTTTGCAATTACATTTCTAACAGCCTTTGCCCTCTTGCATCTTCCCTCTGATCATATAAGGAATTCAAAAATCCCAGTACCGAGGGTTGTTTTCAAGGATAATCCATCCTTATTTCACGCATTCGTCTTAGCTCTAAACTTTGCCTTCACGGGAGCAGTGATGGCGATTTGTTGCCGCAAAGGATACCCGAAGATGGGGAGAAACAGTCGCGGATTATCAATCTTTTCGGCTGCAGCAGCGCTCGGAATATTTACGTATGCAGTGGTTGCTGTCCGCCATAATTAAATCTTTTTTGGATGGATCATGGATCGTACATTGTTGAATTCTAATGTTCGCCATTTCGTACGCAAAGAGAAGGGGCCACACCCAGAATACTTTTCAGCCATAATATATTCATGTGAGTTTCAATAAGGATTGTAATTTAACTGTATTCAAGTCTGTTGTTTGTGGTTTCTTTTCTTTAGATTAAGGAAAAACTACCTGAGGATGGTAGGCATATTAGTTCCAATGGTTTAAGTTTTAGGGCTTGTATAAACTATGGGTAGGTAGCAAAATTTTCTAGTTTTAATGGGTATCCAATGAGTATGATAGTTATTGGGTCTTTTGTACCTATTAAAAATACTTATGGAAATATATGAAATGAATTTTATTGAAATAAGGTTTTAGTAAGCTAAGATATTCATGGGTTTCAATAAAAAAAGATAAATAGGTAATTATTGACTAGAGTAATAATACTTATAGCGATTAATTGTAAATGATTTTTTATTTACTCTAATGTTTAATTTCAATCTAGCCCCCAATGTCATTACTTTTTAAAAAAAATAATTAAAACTCCATGTTATTACTCTTTAAAAAAAAAGGAATTAGGAAAGAAATTAATAGGTAATGATAATTTAATTTATTTTTTTACGTTTTAATACATTGTATATATTATTAATATATAAATTTTACTTTTTTATTAATACATTATATATATCAATCTTTTCGGCTGTAGCAGCGCTCGGAATATTTACGTATGCAGTGGTTGCGGTCCGCCATAATTAAAGCTTTTTTGGATGGATCGTTCATTGTTGAATTCTAATGTTCGCCATTTCGTACGCACAGAGAAGGGGCCAGACGCGGAATACTTTTCAACCAAGCTGTTTGGAATATATGTTGGGATTAATTATATTAAATTCTAAATATATGTTTTAATATAATTAATAATAAGTGAAGATTTGTTATAAGTTAATTGGGTAATAATTTATTGATAAATATAATTTTGGATAACTGTCTATAAGGTCTGCTGGGGGCAGTGATGGGTATTTTACATTCTGATACCTAATTGTAATGCCTTAAGCACCATTGTCTATTTTCTCTTTACAAAAAACAATCCTGTCCCAACAATATATTCATGTGAGTTTCTATAACGATTGTAATTTAACTGTATTCAGGTATATTGTTTGTGGTCTTTTTTCTTTAGACTAAGAAAAAACTACATGAGGATGATGGAGATATTAGTTCCAATGGTTTAAGTTTTTTAGGGTTTGTATAAACTATGGATAGGTAGCAAAATTTTCTAGTTTTAATGGGTATCTAATGGCATAGGAGTTATTTTATCCACGTTGATGTGTTATTTCAATCTAGCCCCTTATGTCATTACTTTTTGAAAAAAAAAACCAAAATTCCATGTCATTATTTTTTTAAAAAAAATGGAAAAAAATTAATAGATAATGATAATTTTATTTATTTTTTAAATTTTAATACATTATATATATTATTAATATATAAATTTTACGTTTTTTTTTCTTTTAAAATCATGTTGGTCTTCGATGCTGGCCGCCACCAATGACCGCTAGTCGATTGAGTTCAGGCATAATCATCCAAATTTGACCAAAATTTCAACCAATGGGCTGTGGTTGGTGATGGCCTATCGTCAGAGAATGCGATAATGATCCGCTGTAAGAGACGACTGTTCAAATTTCAATAGAAAATTTAATGAAATTTCAATGAAAATTAGAAATATTTTATTTAATTATATTCGCATTCAACTCCAAAATTTAATTGAAAATCCATTTTTTATTCCCAATTATTTTTTACGAATTTAAATCTTTGCAATTCCATTTCAGTTGCCACACCTAACTATGGATGTATATGGATTACATTTTAAAATATTTTTAAATTTTCAAAATAATTTTTTATAATTTTAAGATAACTTTTGTCTCGAAAAGCATAAAAAATATTTTGAAACGTAATGTATGTGTACCCAATATTTTAAGAATGGGTTTTGAAAATGTGTAGAAAAGTTGTGTAGTACTAGTACCCTTGGCTCCCCAAAAAAAAATCACTTTTGATTGGATATAATTTTTTTAAGTTATAAAATATAATACACTTAATGTATTATTAAATATATATTTTTATATTTTTTATTCTTATTTTTTAATTTAGATTATGTACTGTCATTATTAATAAAGATAATATAAGAATTTTATACAAAAGTAAACAAATAAAAATTTTAAAACTGAATTTTTTTTAAAAGAAAAAAAAAACGGAAGGAGTACATTTTAATGGTGCATTCTTGCTTTTGATAATCAATTGTTGGAGTGAAAAAAAAAAAAAAAAAGTGTTAGGCCTTATTTGGATTTGATTTTAAGTTTGAGACGGAGACTACAATTTGGCTCTGGTTTTTTAGCAGACAAAGTCTTCGGTCAAAAAGATTAGATCCCACGCGTAGAAAATAGGGACCAAGACAAGAAAATTTTTCTATAGGGTACTTCATTTTTCTCTCCTTATACGTCGGTGCTGACCTTGGCGAATTCCTCTTTTTGTTTTTTTCCTCTTTAATGTGACAAAGTAATACTTATTCATTATTGGCTTGATTTGCTGTGCTTCCTCTATCTAGAAGGAAAAAGACAGTTTACTTTTAATTCTTAAAAAAAAATTAAATGAAATTAGTACAATATCCCAACTAATAGTGATTATCGATGGCCTATCATTGAAAAATTGAGAATAAAAATCAATTTTTTTACATCTAATAGTGTATTAATAATATTACATTTTGTAATTAAAAAAGAGTTGTACTTAATTCAAAGTAAACTCTATTTTAAAAACATAGTTGGCATATATTACCAACTTAGCATATTCACTGTTACCTCATAAGGTTTTCAAATCTATTAATTTTTATGTAACATTTAGTATTCACTAGTTAAATGATGATAAATGGTAAACTTGTTGTAAGTAAATGCATGGAGAAGCTTTTTGTTAGTGAATTGTTGTTTGCCATGGAACCTTTTTGAGTCACATCTGAGTGTGTTTTTTTTAAATAAAAAATTATTTTAAAAAGTAATGGGGGAACATGTATTTTTAATATATTTTATGGGAGCCAGAATAGCCTAATTGACTATTTAAAAAATTGAGGTGAACATCCCATACCACCAAAGTTAAAGTGGTTTTGGGATTTCATCTTAGTCATCTGCATGGATTGTTATACCATTTTGCATTTTCATATGTTTGAGATAAAATTAGTGAGACAAAAATTATCTCTGAACTATAAAAATGCAAAACGAATTAGCTATCTGTATAGTATTATTTTAGGAAGGACTAACTCCTTTCTTAGCAACTAACAAGGTTTTTAGTGTCTCCAAGTATAAATTTAGGAGGGACTAACTCCTTTCTTAGAAACTAAGGTTTTTTATGTCCCCAAATATATCGCTACCTCCATCATAAAAGAAAAGAAGTTTACTTTAGTTTAATTATAATTTTTTTTATTAATTATTAGATATGACATATTTAGTATACTACTAAATGCATAATTTTAAATGTTTACCCCTATTTCTTAATTATGGGTATATATAATTATAATTAACAAAAACATTTTAGTAATTTAGTTTAAAAGTATATTTGAAAGTGAACTCTTGTTTTAGAACAGAGAGAATAACAGATATTCAATTGTTACAACAAAAAATAATAATAATAATAATCTCTCCAAATATATTAACAGATAACTAAACTTAATTTGGGTACATTATAATCTAAATAGGCTGTCATAATTTAAAACGAACCATAAATTTTAGAAGCTTCTTCGGCGGTGTATACTTTTTTGGCACCAAGAATTTATCAAACCTTATGTTGTCGTTGACAAACATGTCTTATATACGAGTCAAAAGAAATGAAGAAAAGGGCAACCGTCCAATGTGGTTGAATTATCCATATTGATGATTAAAAAAAAAAAAATCCATATCAACGACTGAATGTGAATAGTACACAAATTAAGTGTAAATGCATTCACACTTGCGAGGAAGTGAGGAAATTAATGTCAATTGTATTTTGATCATCTAGGCTAATTAATGAAAAGAATCCCACTCAAATGAAAGCCAAAAAATGTGTCCCATTTATATAAAGTTGGAATTCATTCCACTCGTGCAAGCTCTTTTTCAGTTAAAAACAATGCCCGATGGGCAAATGAACAATATCTTGCACGAGAAAGTGCAAATATTTTCCACGTATTTTTGTTTTCTATTTTTCTGAATTTTGTGTGTGAGCCTTGGACTGAAAACCACTTCAAGGTTTCTGAAGTGGGGGTTTGGAGTGGAAATGGAACTGAAATACAACCAGCAAAGCGCAAAAATGGAGACTAACAAAAATCCAAAAAAAAAAAAAATAGCAGCAACGCCGGTGGCAATGTGCGACGGAAATAGTGAATTTTGCGCTTGGGTAGAGACTGCCAACAAAGCGGAGTTGCGAGCAAGAAGAAAATTTGGACTTCAAATGTTTTCAGCCCTACACGGAAGAAAAGTTTTTGCTGACTGAATTGTCCACGTGTAGCCCAATTGGCTGTCATATTATCAATTTAACAGGCTCCCAGATGGTGCATTGACGAAGGTCGCTATTATTACAAATTATAAAGTTCAGGTGTCGTATTATTAAAATTAAAATGTCGGATCAAAACGATTACAAGAGTCTAAGTTTGAGACATTTTAATAGATTATTCCCTATTTTAAACTGTACTTAGAACTATAAAGTTAGAGATTCACCATAGCCATATTGTGTTTTCTTAAGACAAAAGTCCAATGAGTAAATGAATAATGTGTTACATGAGAAAATTAAATAAACTTGTACAAGCCTCACTACTCAAAGACTACGAAGTCACTCGTTAATAAAGCAAATGAAAATGAGTAATGATATTTTTATTAACTTTTCATATTAACAAATTATAATGATAGATATAGCAAATACAGAAAAAAAAAATAAAATAAACTTATCACACTCTTTCAAAAATGTAAAATAATAAAAAATAACTTTGTTTTTTTATACTTATCACATTGATCACCATGATTTTTCACTATAAAAATTCGTTAAAAATATCATTACTCAATGAAAAATATTATGTACATAAGAACTATAATGCAATTATTTTCCAAGTAAATCAAGAACTACAATTATTTCTAGATCATGTCAAAGTGACTTATATATGTATAGATAGTATATGATAACATGATGATTTGTAAAATATCTGGGCTAGGCGGTCCTAATGCCCAAATAGCAACTCCAGAAAAAGGGGAAAAGAACGATAAGAAAAGAAACCCACGGAATCCAGAGTAGGTAATTTGGCAAAAATGTGCTGATCAATCCAAAGACTGCCATAAGTACCAAAGCAGCTCCAATTTGCTCCATAACATTTGCGTGCCTTGGAAAAATATTGCGCAGCAGAATTCCATTCCAAAGAACAGCAAAACCGATACTGAGCGACAAAAACACCAATGTTCTCACTAGCGAAGAAGTTGGAGCATAAGGAGAAAAGAAGGCCGCCGCCACCGGCATCACGAAACCGACGATCGTCTTCCCAAGTTCTTGTTCTTTAAAGATTTCCGCTATTGGACTCAATCCGTGTGGTGGCGGCGTGAGTGAAGATCTTTGGCTGGAATTTATGGAGACAGGAGAAGAATGTGGCTGCTCCGGAGATGACGTTTGATTAATGTTGTCTCGGACATAAGCTGTTGCTGGTTGGAAGTGTAAACCAGCTTCAATATCCAATATGACCGCCTCCGGTTCTGCTTGAGAAGTGGTTGAAGCTGCTAAGGATTCAGTATTTGGGTATTTTTTACCATTATTATCTTGAATGTCTCTTTTGAAGAAGAAGGATTGGGATTTGAACCATAAAAGGGCAGGCTGCACGTTGTGAAAAAAAGTAGTCCAAGATTGTGCCATTCAAAGCTGGAATTTATGGAGATAGGAGAAGAATGTGGCGGCGCCGGAGATGATGTTGGCTTAATATATGTTGTCTCGGACATAAGCTGTTGCTTGTTGGAAGTGTAAATCAGTTTCAACATCCAATATGACCGCCTTTGGTTCTGCTTGAAAAGTGGTTGAAGCTGCTATTATCTTGAGTCTCTTTTGAAGAAGAAGGATTGGGGTTTGAACTAGAAAAGAGCAGGCTATATGTTGTGGAGAAAAGTAGTCCGAGATTGTCATCCAGTGACTAATTCATTTTATAGGGAAAAGAATGTCTTTCCGTTAATTATTATTATGATTATTAATTTCTTCTCGAACTCAAGCATGCATGCTGACGAGAGCATGGAAATCAAACCAGACGCCATAAATGGTCGATTTGGGTCCAAAAAAAATAAAATTACTTAGCTCCATTGATGCCACAGTACTGCACTTATCAAGAAGTGAGTTAAAAAACACAAGGAAAGCAGAAATTAAAATGCTGCTTGAGTCGTTCCAAATAAAAATTAACTAAGTGATTAATTCACTGTTTAAAACTGAATTGACCCAATTTAACCCTTCTTATGCAAGTTCACTATGTCATCACGATTTGACTAAAAAGTTTTTTAATATAAAATAGGATAAAAACTCATTTCGTAGGACAAAGTGAATTCTTTTAAAATACCAAAATAATACTCTGCAACATAGTTGTTAAAATCGCGATCTGGATCGTAGAATCGCACGATTTTATGATCTCACCTAACAAAATCGATCATAGATCGCACAAAATTGTTCAGCAAGTAGAATCGTTAGTAGAATCGGTAAAATCGGTCAGAATCGTATAGAATCGTGCAAAATCGTTAGTAGAATCGTTGATAGAATCGTTTTTTTATTTTATTTTTTTTTTCTGATTTTTTTTTTTCTGAACTGACCTTTTTTCTGTTTTTTTTGTTAGTGCTATTTTTATTTTGGGTAGAATGTGGTTGAATGATTGAATGATTGAATGATATATGTCGTTGTTAAACAGGATTTTGACAAAATTCAGAACGCATATACATTGAATATTATATAATGTTGATTTTTTACAATTTAGCACAAGTACACAACTTATTTTTGTAAAAAAATTAGTGTAGGTGATAAAATATGAATAATTAGAATTATTTTGGTCATTTTTTGTAAAATCTTACGATTCTATGATCCGATTCTGCTACCCCAAATCGATTCTATGTAAAATCCCGATTTTACGAACTATGCTCTGCAAGTGACCTTGTTCCTCTAAAATGTTATCATACATAAGAAAAACAAAAGGGGTTTCTCTTTGAATAAGTATCTTGGCTTACTTTGCCTTTACAACCTATAATTATAGTCTTATGGATAACACATTACATGTGAACATTCTGAGATGATATATGCAAGATAGAAATTATTTATTCAAACAAATGATATATCTCTTACATTCCTTGCCATCATTCCTGAAGAGAGCAAGAAATCAACTCTGATTTATAATCACCATCGCTGACAATTATAGAAAATGTTTGTGTATAATTTTTTTGAGCTAATTTTCTGTTTTCTTCCATGTGTATGAAACTAGAAAACTTTTTTGTTTTCAATTAATTCGAAGGTTTTGAATAACAGCTAACGAATCCTCTTGAATAATTGAATATCTAAGACTTCACACACTCTCCCTCTCTTTCTTTTTCCATAAAAAATATGGCCTATTTAATGTGCCATTATTGTTTAAATGAAAAAATAATTGAAAATAAAGTTTTCCCTATCTACTTTTCTTTCTTTCTTTCTTCAAAATATGCTTCGCTTCCTTTTTCTGCTGATTGTAACTTTTTGAGTGCTTGTATCTTGCAATCTTAACAGTAGATGAACGATATGGCTGGTTTCTTCTGTATTTTGATGGATTTATTTTTGTATTTTACGTAAGTAAATTAGATATTAGGCCAATTAATTTTTTTCAACCGACTTTAAATTTTCAATTTATACGAACACTATGGTGATGTTTAAATTTTCAAAAGTACTCTTTACGCACTCGTCACATATATTAGGATATATAGATGTTACCGATTCATAAAAAAATTTAAAAAAAAAACACAGAAATTTTTAAATTGTTAATGTTTTAAAACAATTATTCCCAATTAATTAACTATACAAGGTAGCCCCTCACTGGAGGCAAACACAATTCACAAACAACATGCTTCTTCATTTACTTGTAAAAAGTTTATCCCATACATCCGTCCTCACCATTTAGCTAGTGAATACTAAATATTATACTTCTTCCGTTTTAAAAAAAATAATTTACTTTAAATAAATTACCATTTTTTTAATTATAAAACACATCACATTTAATTTACTATTAAATGTATAATTTTCTTTCTTCAAGTACGAGACATATATAATTTTTATTAATAAAAATAATATAAAAATTTATTTTAGAAGTGAAATTTTTAAAAAACAAAAAAAATTAAAATAAGCTCTTTTATTTCAAGAACGACATAAAAATTAATAGATTCAAGAATCTACAAGGTACCCGTGTCTCTGCTAAGTTGGCCAAAATGAGTATGGTAATAGGAATATATACATGACAAATCATGTCCATAGAATTTGTATATTTTTTTTCCACATAAAAAAACAATTTGTTCGAGTCAGTTCCGGCGTAAGAGGAGAGAAAAATGAAGCCCCAGACTGAATTTATTTAGATAATAATATTTATAATAACTTTTTAAAATGACTAATATGACAAGTATAAAAAAATAAAATTATTTTTTATTTTTTTTTATATTTTTTAAAAAAGGTGTTGGTTGAATTTTATTTTTTTATATTTATCACATTAATTACTATAAAAAGTTACTAAAAGTATTATTACTTATTTATTTATTTTTGCATGGACCAATTATTTCCTGGCCAATTGGTCAATATATATAATGAGAGAACAAGCACGAAATACGTCTTTACAGGCTAATTATATCAATCAATGAGTGTAAGACTGAAAGTAATTGTTAACAATGAGGTTTTTTTGTTTTTTGTTTGTCCTAATTTAAGTAGTTATGACGTTGTTTTAATCAATATACAAACTTAATGAGGGTTCAGTTGAATTATTTATGTAATTATTAACTTTTTTTTTGAAAAAGTTAATGTAATAAATGCATTTTGAAATAAAAATAAACTACAGAAAAATAAAAAAAGAAAAGAAAAGCATAAAAGCTATCATACGAACGCTATGACGGTATGACCAAAGCATAAATTAAGTATATTCTCGGATTCTGGTTCTTCACTTTCGAGTCTAATACTCCGTCAAAACTAAAAATGTACAAATTGTTGAGATTAATGGGTTATTTACTAGCAATTGTCGGTTGAGCCCAAAAAAAAAAAAAAACTGTCACTAAATTAAATGTTCATTTAATTATTATTTTTTTCCTTTGAATAATTAGGAGGTCTTTTTTTTTTCACGAAACAATAGTAGATATTATTGTAATTGTAAATATTTATATAAGATAGTCTAAAAAAGACTAATTACTTTTTGTGGTAGTAATCTATAGAGAATCGGCATCACAAAAGAAAGTGAAACAGGAAATAAATAATTTTATTTTCGACTAGTGTACAATAGCCTTGACACCAAAATAATCATATTTTATTTTCGATTAGTGTACAATAGCCTTGACACCAAAATAATTATATTTAAAAATCTAAGCAAGAAAAAAAAACCTCAACTTGACATCTAGTTTTATTGTATCTAAAAATTGCAACCGTAAAAACTTGTCAATTTATCTCTTACTCATGCTTAACGAGATACTGTCGAGACCCTGATTCCTAAATGAATGACACCTATCTACACTAAAAGAGAATAAAACTCTCATAAAAAGAGAAAAAAGTCCTTACAAAGAGGGAAAAAAAAAATCACACCACAGTCACATCAAAAATGGCCGACAGTGGGAAAGAGTCAGTGGCACGGCGGTTAGAGCCTTAGGTCCTCATACGAAGAGATGCAGGTTCGAATCCCCCAGTGATAAATTGTCACAATACTATTTGTAATAGTGTAGGGTCTCCACTTTATAATAATATAGGTCATTCCCCTTCCCATAGTTTAGGTCATTCCCCTTTCCCTTTCTCCTTTGTAATAGTTTAAATCATTCCCCTTCCCATAGTTTAGGTCATTCCGCTTCTCCTTTTCCCCTTTCCTCTTTTACAAGAGTAGGATCTCAATGAAGCCAGTATTTTTTTAAAAAAATAAAATGGCCGGCAGTTGTTGTGAGAATCACCGCAGCCGCAGTTGTTGACTACTCTCCCATGTCTAGATGGGGTAAATAATTGAGAGGTCTTCATTCTCTCCATATCATCCAACTCTTTCGGACTAAAATGAGTGACCAATCTAAAGATATACTAGTACCTTAGGAGAGTGAATTTAAAAAAAAAATAAAAAAATAGAGGGACTTGTCCATCATAGAATATCTCGAAAACAAAGCACCAGGCCTCCGGGTGCTCACTGCTCTTGGTCCCCTCTTTCCTACGTACGGAATACGGAACTCTTATTTTCAGACAAAGACTTGGTTTGGTCAAAATCAAAAGTAGATTGCCTTCTCGAACCAAAAATGAACACTAAATAAGGACCAATTAATTTTTTGTTCAACTATTGGCCATTTCCCAACAACCAAGAAACTATAAATATACTAAACAAATAGGCCAAACATTTTTAAACCATTTCAATAATCAAATTACCTTTTAATTATAAACAAATGTGTGTATAAATTTAGTCACTAAATTATTTTCCATTTTCAAGAAAATATACTATCTGATGCTCATCTCATTAACTAAATTTTAACTAAGAAATAAATATTTCCCACTAAGTTGAGACCAAAAAAAAAAAAAAATCGTTGTTACATAGGACTATATGGTACCTTAATTTTCAACACTCACTCATTCTCTTTCCTCAATGATATGTGACTATTGATCGCTACTTATTCACTAACCGAAGGGGAATACCCAATCATCAATGTTACATTAATAAGGGGTTGTCTAATTATTTGAAACATTAAATCGACTCAAAGAAAGTAATCCCTCTCTGTCCACCTCCAATCTTAACATGTTAACATTTCAAATCGCGTTTTCACTTTTTTAAAATTAGTAATTGTAAAATAAAATATATTTTTAAAAACTCAAAAATATATTTTAAAAATTCTGTCTATACAAAATGTTTAAAAATAGTTTGACATATAAAAATTCTACTATGTGCGAGATTTAGGGAAAAGTTGAACTATTAAAGTTTAATATGTAAAGTTTTATCTTGTATTTTTTTAAAAACACTATTTTTACAACATGAATTAAAAATCTTATGGTCACATGGCAACATGATATCTAGTCTTGAAAGTAGTTGAATTAAGAAATATGCACAATTATTAGGAAACGAAACGTACAAAAATATACATACACTGATACACAGCTTGGCTGACAAGTAGTCAATCCTCTGTACTTACGAAGTAGCATTAGAAATCGAGCAACCACGCATGGTCCGTTCAAAAGCTTTAATTTTGGCGGACTGCCATCACTGCAACTGTAAATATTCCTGCCGCTGCTGCAGCCGAAACATCTAGGGAAAATTACACGTCCGATATACCCATGAGATTTCTGTTTATTACTAATTAGATTTCATAATTTATTAAAATTATTAATACTTTTTTAAAATTTACAAATATTTAACATTGGCCCCTTAACACTATTTTCGTCATAAACAGTAACAGTAACATGAACAGTAAAAAGTTTTAAAATTTAGACAAAATTACTCTTAATACTCTAATTATTAATTTGTATAAAAAATATTTATAACTAATATTTATCTTAGAAATAAAAATAAAAATTATACATATTCATTTGTATTAAAGGTAGAGTATTCAAAAGGGAAATAAAAATAGAAGATTGACTTATATAAAAAATTTTGAATTAATAGAAGAATAAAAAGTAAATATATCAACGAAGGAAAAAAGTATAGTATAAAAATTTTTAATATTCATTTTATAGTGAAATCCATCAAACTAACAAAATAAAAATACATATATTTTTTCATACATACCATGCATTTTTTATTCGTTGATAGATTTGATTTTTAATCTTCAATTAATTTTCTATTTTTATTTCTTTTTTGCGTACTTTTGCATTTGATATAAAAGAATATATATAAATTTTGTTTTTATTTTTAGGGTAAATGTCAGTAATAATATTTTTTTATATATAAATTAATAACTGGAATATTAGAGGTAATTTTGTTCAAATTTTAATTTTTTACTATTCATGCTAGTGTCATGCTATTGTTTATTAACAATAACGGAAAAATTACCATTTATGACGGAAATAATATTCGGAGGGGTAAATGTTAAACGTTTTTAAAGTTTAAAGGGATATTGGTAATTTTGACAAATCACGAAGTCTAATTGATAATAATCAGAAACCTTAGGGGTAATATGTAACTTTCCCAAACATCTATTAATCCGCGAATGGCTCTTGCCATCTTCGGGTATCCTTGGCGGGCACAAATTGCCATCACTGCTCCCGCGAAGGCAAAGTTCAAAGTTCAAATTTCAAAGTTCAACCCTAAGACAAATGCGTGGAATAAGGATGGTTTATCCCTGAAAATAACCCTCGGAACAGGGATTTTTGAACACATTATATGAGTTAGAATTTGAGAGGAAAAAATAAATACTTATATTTTGTGTATAATACAATTCGGTACAATTGTTCTATAAATACAACAATGAAATGTGTATATAAAGAAATTAAATATTACCTAATTATGACTAAATATTGCCTAATAAATTCATAAAGGAATATTCTAAACATATTCTAATATGACATATTTATAAAGGAATATTTTGAATATATTCTAACATTCCCCTCAAACTCAAGGTAGCAAAACAAGTTTGTGTTTGGAAAAAAGATCAAGAAAGTGATCAGGAGCAAGGGGTTTAGTGAAAATATCAGTAATTTGATCAGAAGATGAAATTAAAAAAAAGTTAAACTGTGCCTTGAGATATACGATGAGGTACAAAATGACAGTTGATCTCAATATGTTTGGTGTACTCATGGAAAACATCATTATCGACAATTTACATGACACTACGACTATCACAGTGAAGTAGAATAGCTGAAAAATGAGAGACACCCAAGTTTTCAAATAGCCATCGTAACCATAAAAGTTTATATACAGTGTCAACGAGAGCACGGTACTCAATTTTAGTACTAGAATGAGATTTTACGGTTTGCTTTTTACTACGCCGGGAAACAAGAGAGTCACCCAAGAAAAGGCAATAACCTGTGGTAGAGCATCAATATGTAGGGTCACAAGCCCAATCGGCATCCGAGTAGACATGTAAGGCAAGATTAGAAGTATTTGAAAACTAAAACCCATGAAACAAGGTGTCTTTAACATAGCAAAAAATATGGAGAATAGCTGAAAAATGCGCAGTACGAGGTGCAGTCATAAATTGACTAATAATATGAACATCATACGCAATATCAAGACGAGTGACAATCAAATAAATAAGGCTTTCAACCAACTGACAATAAAGAGTAGCATAAGAAAGAAGAGTTCCATCAGTAGGTGAAAGATGAACATTAGAATCCATGAGAGAAGTAGCAGTTTTGGAATCTATAAGCTGAGCTCGAGAAAGAAGTTCAGATGCATATTTGGCTTGAGATAAATAATAACCATATGAATCAGATGAGACCTCAAGGCCCAAAAAAAAACTGAGAATGCCAAGATCCTTCATTTCAAACTGACAACTAAGGAAGGACTGATGATCAGCAATGTCTTGCAAATCATCACCAGTAATGATTATGTCATGCACATAGAGAATGAGAAAGGTATAGCCCCGAAAAGATTTCCTTATAAATAAGGCATGATCATGAGAGTTAGAAAGAAAACCAAGTTGACTTATAGTATAGCTGAGTTTGTAAAACCATGCTCTAGACGCTTGTTTTAAGCCATAAAGGGTTTTGTGCAACTGACAAACTTTTATGAGGTGAATGATTGTATCCAAGAGGAGGATGCATGTACACTTATTCTGATAGGTTTCCATTGAGAAACCCATTCTTAACATCCATTTGAAAAAGTGACCAATGCCGCACAGTAGCAATAGCAATAAGGCTACAAACAGATGTGAGACTATCTACTGGAACAAAAGTTTTCTCGTAATCAATACCATATTTTTGGGTAAAACCTTTGGCAACAAGTCTAGCCTTGTATCATTCAAAAAAGCCATTAGCACGAGTTTTGATTTTGTACACCCATTTGCAATCAACTAAAGATTTTCCCAAAAGCAAATCAACTAGATCTAAAGTGTGAGTCTGTGTAAGAGTCTGAAGTTCTTCTGCCATAGCTTACTGCCCTAGAGGATGAGAACAAGTCTCACGATAGGTGTGAGGTTCATAAGAAATAATAGTAGAATTAAAAACATAGTCACGAAAATCAGTGGAAAGCTGACTTACATGACTAGATTGACGAACAAGAGGATGTGAAGTGGCAATGGATGAGGAGGCAGTTGGATCCACAGACGGGAAAGATTCAATGGGATGGACAAATGATTGGTCATGAGAGAAAGAATCAGCACATGCAACATCATGACTAGGAAAAAGGGGAAAATCAGGGTTAGCGAAAAAGGTGGAAGAAGGATTATCAATGCGAAACGAACAAAAAGAAGAAAACATCTTATGCTCCTAAAAGTAACATGACAAGAATTGCAAAATCACTGAGGGTCTTAATACAAGCCGTGCGGCACCGTGTGGGTTTTCAACAGTATAAAAGCTTTAATACCAAGTTAGAATTTGAGAGAAAAAAATAAATAATTTTATTTTGTATATAATATAATTTGATATAATTGTTTTATAAATATAATAAAAAATATGTATATAAAAAAATTAAATATTGTATAATTAAATATTATCTGATATACATTTATATTAAAATATTTTAAAAATATTTTAATATAAAATATTTTAAAAATATTTTAATATAAAATATTTATATAGAAATATTTTGATTATATTCTAACAATATGATCATATGGAAGATACAGAAAGGCAAAGGGTGTTGGACTGCTTTTTGTCCATTTCTAAAGCTATGAGAAACTTGATTGCGGATAAAGTTCAATATCATATATTGGCTTCAGTTATCTGCGGCAATCTTCTTCTTTACATCTTACAAGGGCTGCTGCTGCTTCCATGAAATTCCTCAACATAGCTTTGAAGTTGCCTCGAAGTCACGTTTGTCGCCATTAAACTTGCATTTAAATCTATATTTTCCAAAGAGAAGTCAATGGAATAATTTATCATTGATTATACATGTAATGACGAATAAAGAATAGTATCAATAATAAAAATTCTAGAGGGTTGTCATTTTCTTTTTATGAGTTAATTATATCCACTTCGGTGGAATTTTGGTAAATCTATCAATAGCTTTCTAAAATTTGACAAAATTATCAATATCCACTAAATTTCACAAACCGTAAATGCTAAATAAATTACTCAAACCTTAATATTTAATCCTCTGATGATCATGTTAACAAAAAAGAAAAAAATGTAATATGAACATATATGTCTCTTCACATTTTTTATTAATTATTTATATAAAACTATACTTACAACTTTTTATTAAAAAAAATATGCAAAATAATCCTCGTATATGATTGACTAAGTAAGTATATATATATTTTTTCTATATTTGAATTTAAGTTTAAAGGTTAAAAAATTAGTGCATGATAAAAATATCAGTAAAAATTGAAATTTAAAGAAAAATTATAAAATTTCAATCACCATTTCAAAATCGCATTATTAATACTCCCTTCATTCCAAAAAAAAAAAAAAGAGTTTAGTATCGAAAATTTTGTTTGTCCCAAAAAAAAAAAAGAGTCCACTTTTGGTGTGAAATTTTTGTATTAGATTTACTAATAATTATAATGTATAACTTAAATTAAAAAGTAATGATGACAATGTAAAATTATACATTTAAGGGTGCATTAAGTGTGTTGTACCTTGTAATTTAAAAAAAGTTATATCAAATTAAAATGGATTCTTTTTTTGGGACATAAGGAATAATATTTATGATCAAATATCATACATTTTTTTCACTTTTAATATTATATTATTTTTTATTTGCAATTTTAGTTTAGTAAATTAATGAGTATTTTAGTCTTTTTATAATTTTCAATGGTTGGCTTTAAATTAAATTGATAGTTTTTTCAAACGATGGATGGTATTAGCAATTTTATGAAATCTTGATTAAGGTAAATGTATATTTTTTTAACAGTTATGTTTAGTTTTTTGAAAAGTCTAAATGAAGCTGTAATAATAATCATTTAATTAATTTGATATTTTTACCCTTTTTTACGTTTTGATTGCTGATTAATTAGTCAAGTATTTTATTTAATAGAACATTACTATGTCGAACGCTAATTTCCTCAAGGACCATAACTAATCTTTTGTCATAATCTAGTTGGTTGATAGGATTTAATTTGTTACCATTTAATAGGAGCAAAACTATGATGTTAATGTTTTATTTGGTATGAAATTGGCTAATTTAAAGTGTTTTTGTCCCAAGAAGTAAAGTTGATAGACTAAGGCGAAAAGATGGAATTTAATGGAGATTTAGATGATTTTTGGAGAAGCATTTTTGGAGCGAAAACAGAAGACTATTTTGGTTAAAGCTTGCCCATGCCTTAAAGGATGAAGTCTTGGAGGTGAAAGTCAAGGAAATACACGTGACCATGTCTTGAGCTGAGATAAAGAACTGATGAGCTGATAACTTGAATTTCAAGATTTGAATTTGTCTTTTGATTTCAATTTTTGTAATTCAAGTTAGAATGGATTTGAAGACAATTGATAGGATTAGATAGGATTAGATAAGATAGGATGGTTGGTTAGGAATTTAAAGTTTAAAGACTTAGGATTTGTTGGAGAGATTTTAGGAAGGTTGTTAGAGAAGAAGGCTATAAATAGGAGGGTTAGTGAACTTGGAAGACATAAGTCTTTCCTTTAATTCTTTGCAGAATTTTTCCTTTCTCTTGTACTTCTCTTTCTCTTTAGAATAAATATTAGAATAGTTTTGCCATCATGAGTGGCTAATTTACTTTCATTCCGTTCCAAGGGGTGTTGATGCCAATATATTTAGTGAGGTTTTGTTCATAGTTTCATAATCTTTTGCATTCAAGTAATCATTATTTCTTGCATTATATTTTTATGGATTTTTGAATGATAAATAAATTGACAACTTATTTGCATTCTTCTTTCTATAGCTATCTATTTGTTCTTGATCCATAATTGTCCGGAACATTTAGTACAAGTAGCACTTAAATCTTTTTGCATGTGTAAAGTGACAGTAATCATGCATTTATGATTTAAAGGGAATTAATGATACAAAGATTTTCAATTGTAGCTATCTCAATTGTTGGTTTTTGTTTTAACTGTTTTCAATGTTCTTAGTGCTACTATCAAATGATATGGAACGCTACCGCCCCCAGTCATTTGTTAGTAAGGTTTGTTGTGAATGCTAGGTTCAAACAAATAAAATAGGAAAACTCAAAATTTTGTCATGGCTATCCTGCGAAATTTTCGGTTAAATGCTTGAATGAAAAAGTGTTTTTAGAATCCTATGATCTAGATATATTCGGTACAACTACACTTCTTTGGATCGGAGTTTGGTAAGATTGAATTATTTCTTTCACATATTACTAGTAATTTCTTCAATAATTTTCTTTTATTTATTACTATTAGAATCGGCATTAACTTTCGTCTTTTAATTCTTTTCATCTCAAATGCTAAAAACCCCCCTTACACATAGCTCCTCGTGAGATTCGAACTGGTCCACTACTACTACAAGTTAATTGTAGTTAGTTGAAGATCTGAATTAATTTTGGGGGCTTCGACAACCCGACCATTAGTTTTCACATGAAAAAATATAGAATTTTCTTGTGGAATTTATATCATTTTAGATTTTTCTACCTTACAAACTACCTTTTTGAGGTGGGTTTTTCTAAGATCCATTACATCTTTGTTGTCAAATATAGCACATAAACACACAGGTTTGTTTGGTTGGTAAGAAAGTAAAATTACTTGGGAATATGATTTTTGAGAATCTAATTATGAGGAAAATGAATACTTTCTCAAACATTTAAATCCTAGGAACTTAATTTTGGGGTTTGGATACTTACCTATGTTTGGATATATAAAAATATTTAGAGAAACTTAATATAATTCTTGTTTCGCTATTTTATTTAGATAAATGAATGATTAATATATTTTAAATATGATTTATTTGACATATACATCTATTATTATTATTTTCCTCATTTTAAATCACTGATAGAGACAATTTTTTTGATCTTTTAATCAAAATATAATTTAAATTTTTTTTTATCAATTGTAACATATAATAGTATTTAATCCCAAGAGAAATAATACTAATTTTGTAATAATTATATGCATAAACATATTTTTATAGTTAATAAAAAGTTTTTTTTATTAATACTAGCACGATACATGTCTATACTAACAAATAATGAAAATTAAAAAACATATGTACAAACTAAAAAATAAAAATATGAACAAAATATAAAAGAATAGTGTGATAAAATTTTAAAGAAGTAAGATTAAAAAATTAAATATAAATAAATAAGAAGAAAAATATGAAGTAGGGCAAATCTTTTGACTGAAAGCAAACTTAAAAAACAAATCTCGAAATGACTCACAGGATAAATATTTCGATATTTAAATTAGTTTTAAAGTTATTAGACAGATGAAAATAAAAGAATACAAGAATTAAGAGTTCTCATCTTTAGAATATTTATGCAGCGGAACAGTCCATTTTTTATTCGATCCAATAGGTACATTTCTTTGGATGGTTTGTAATTTATTTTTAAAAAAATTATATATATTATTTTATTTTGAATTTACTTCTATCCACCGATCTTAAGAACGATTAATTCTTGTGTGATACACTTTGAATTGAGAAAATAGATTAAATTTAATTAATTTTCCTTTTGAATGGAAATTTCACTCAAAATATAATTGTTACATCCAATTTTTTTATTTTTTTATTTTAAGTTTTTTTGGGCTTGTGCTCGATAAATCAAACTCGTGAAATTCATTTTGAAAGGACAAACCAAGGCCAAGATAGTGAGACAGATGGCATAAGCTGACTTGGTCCAAGACTTGGAAGTCATCGTCAGTACACTATTTTGTGGACTTTGTGCAAGTCTGAGTTGAAGCACTTTCATTCTTTGTTTTGGCATTTCTACCACCCTTTAATAAAGCAAAAGAAAAACAAATATGTGCTTGTGATGACTGATTAGAGTGGGAAGCACCTGTTTCACGTTTCATCTTCCATTTCATTCTTCCTGAATTTTCTGATTCTTTCCAGTTCATTTTCTGGGTTTCCGAACATCAATTCTTCTGAATTGATTGAGGGGTTGAGATCTGTTTTGCTTTTGGTCTCTCCGGTCCAGTGTGGCGGTGGGTTCTCGATCGATTTTATTTGACCGGGAAAAGCCAATATTGTTGATTCCATCTCCGGTGTAAACTCAGAAGATCAAGAGAAACCTCAGGTGCTTACAAAATCCCTTGCATGATGTTTTGATTTTTCCTCGGGCTTGAATTCTGGGACGAGGGTAAATTTTGAAAACCTGCAGAACATTGGGGATTTGCCTTGATGGATTATCTGCCTTGGGAAATCCTTTCAGACATCCTGTTGAGATTGCCTGTGACATCCTTACTTAGATTGTGTTGCGTGAATAAGAAATTGCATGCTTTTATTACTAGCCCTAATTTTGTAGATGAGCATTTTAGATATTCCCGAAACAACGGTGGTCGTCGTGTCCTACTCATGGGGAGGCGGAGAACTTTGTATGGGGATCGTAATTTGAAAGCCCAGATTTGCCCTCTTGATGATGACCAATCTCCCGGTGTTGTGGCTAGTGATTTAAAGCTGCCTTTTGCCAATGGGTTAGTTGTGAGATTGTTCGGATCGTGCAATGGCATTGTTTGCATGTCTGTTTCATCTGGTGTTTATTTGTGTAATCCTACAACCCGTAGATACCTCACCCTTCCTGTGTTCAGTTTTGCTTCCAATTATGCCATTACGCATGGTATGGGGTTGGGGTTCGACCCTGTAACTCAAAATTATCAAGTTATTAGATTAGTGTGGTTTCTTGGAGCGTTAAAACTCGATGCATCTACCATCCACCATGATTTTGAAGTCACGAGTTTGCTTACTGATAAGCCATTTGCGGAAACATTAGCTCAGGGTTCATCCACAGGAATATTAGCTCAGGGTTGGCCAACCATCGGTGCAGAAACATCAGGTTGGCGTTCGTGGAGCATCCGTGGTGAAACATCAGCTCAGGGTTCATCCACAGGAATATTAGCTCAGGGTTGGCCGACCATCGGTGCTGAAATTTACAATCTCAATACAAATTCTTGGAGGAAGCTTGATGTTGTTCTACCACATATTGATGAAAGAAACAGTGCTGCTGTTCTTAATGGCCGATACTTTCATTGGTGCACAAAATTCCGAAGGATTCTTTCTTTTGACATGAACACTCACTCATTTCGTCAGATAGAAATACCTGCAGAGATACACAATCGTGTAGGTCGATTCATACCAACGTGGAATGTTGGTGTATTGGACAATTCTCTTGCTTTCATGTTCTTTTTTCATATGCACATTGATGTATGGGTGATGGAGGAATATGGGATGCAAGAATCTTGGATGAGGAAGTACTCAATAGGAGCTCCCATACTATCTATTGGTACTGCTTCACTAACTTCTTGGAACGATGGTAAGCTTTTTATGGTAAGTGATGATGATGATGAACCCAAGTTGATTTCCTGCTCTCTTCAGGATGACTATGGCAAAATTAAGGAATATGGTGGCATTGTTCGAGCTGGAAATTATTCACTAGCATACTTAGTTTACGAGGAAAGTTTGGTCTCTCTATACAGAGGACGTCATAGTATGCCATGGCGGATGATGTGATTCCAAGATGTTATCAGGCAGTGAACTATCGTAGAGACTCAGTAGCTCTAGCTAACTATGTGTAATATGTCAGGGAACAACTCTGAGTTGGTCTCAATTAGTAGTTTTATAGTGCCTTACATGGGACTAGATATGTTCGAGTACATATTGCTTCCAGTCAATCAGTGTGGATGTCTTATTAGTTTCCTGAACTAGGTATCTGATTTTCTGCCAAGGCACTTCCTTTGCTGGATTAGCCGATTAGGGGCTAGCCTGAACTTTGTAACGTGCTCTGGTTTTCTTAGAAAATCAAATGCTTCGCATGGTTCAATTTGTTACCTGGATCTGAACCATAGATTCTGCCACAAAAATTTTACTTCTCTGATACAGATATTCCATCGTTTCTCTTGTAATATCAACTGCCATTGCAACAGGGGTCTTAAAAGAGACCATCCATTGATGATTCTGTTGTCAAATATCTCCGCAGGTAGAGGCTAATCCAGTAACCAATGCATCTGCTATCTCGTGATCCCTTTTTGGTATAAAGAAGGTTACCATGGAACAGAGGACCTCGGTTTTTCGCTTCATCAAGATTTTCTTATTTGAAAATTTCATCATTTTCTCAGTATATACACGCTTCAAACTGCATTGGAATTGTCCAAAGCCACATTAAAAAATTACTCTCTTATTTGACAGAGCATTTAGTTCTTTGGGCATTTTGTTGGTTAATAAATAGTGCACTGAACCTGTTCCATCCAAAAAGGAGTGAACTTGGTTTTACATTTTTACTGGTAGTTGGGCCTATTTTACTGGTCGTTGGGCCTATTTACTGCCAAAGGCGCTTAAAACCTCTAGTTGGGTGGTGGCCATTGGCAGCCCAAATGTTGCATACTGCCTGTTATCGTGATTACCGCATCATTTTGAGGCAATGACTGCCTGTTATCGTGATTACCGCATCATTTTGAGGCAATGAATAGTCAGTATGCAACATTTGGGCTGCCAATGGCCACCACCCAACTAGAGGTTTTAAGCGCCTTTGGCAGTAAAAGTGCCCATCTTAAAAATAGGGACCGCCAATAATTAAAAATATTATTGGAAATAAAATGGAATGAATATTATTAGAATGAGATTTTTTTATGCGTATTATGGGATACTTGTGAGTTCCAATGAAAATGTTAAATAGGTAATTATTAGGTAATGTTAGATAATTATTAAGTAATGTTGAATAATTAATGAGTAGTGATAAATTTAATTAGTTTTAATTTTTTAAAATACATTTACATATATTATTAATAAAGAAATTTATTTTTTTATTTTAAAATCATAGCAATATGGCCAGTGGTGCAATGGTGGCTCGGCCATTGACGGTCGCCATTTAATCCCAATAAGAAATTTTAATGAGATGTCAATGGCAATTGAGAAATTCCAATCCATTAAATCGCATTTCCACCCAACTCCAAAATTTAGTGAAAATTAGATTTTCCATTAATAATTTTCTACCAATTTAAATCCCATTCCCTCCCAATTACTACTTTTACACCTAGCATGGTTAGGTGTTACACTAGTTATCTAATCCTCGCTATGGCATTGTGAGGGCGTTTAATGCTCAGGGCATTCATAGCCATAAATCTTGCAGGAGCTAGTGCATTCAATTGGTCTAGAGATGAGTTGTCCTCTCTTTTAATTTAGTTTAGAGGTGGGTTTTCCTTTTAGTCCCCAATGATTCAGTTGAGCCTCCTTAAAGTAGGATAGGTGGGTCCCCCCTCCCAAATGACTAGAATCTATATATTAATTCGTTTTTTTGTTTTCACTATTTTTTTGGACCGTTTACATCAAAAAGTGCATGTACCCTAATAAAAAAGATACATGTGGACCTTAATCAACCGACTTTATCAAGAAAGAAAACTTTTTTTAGGCCAAGGAGTTGATCGCAAAATTTCAAATCAACTTATTAGTTTTATGATATATCTCTGTATCAAAAATGATACCAAAGATCTATAGTTGTTTATAAATTCTATCCAAGGTTGGGTAATATCTGAAATAGCTATTTATGATACTATGCACTTTGTGCGCCCAAATGTCCACACAATATGCATGGGGTTAGCCACCTCAATACGCTCATTTATCTTGGTTGGAGGAGAAACTACCAAACATTTAGTATTCTCTCACGCTTGGTGCCAATGGGTTTTTTGAGATAAAAAAAAAAAGGAAGAAAACTATGCCTTTGCCCTATGAAATATGAATATTAAGTAGTAATAGTAGCATGGCACTTCGAATTCGATATGACAAATTTTTGCATTGTCAACAAATTAAATTATATATCGAGAGGGTAGTATGAAATAAATGATATTTATGATTTTCTCTTATTTTATTTATCGAGTGTCCATCTCAGCGTCATAAGCTCTTTTTTTTTTTTTAAATTTTAATACTATTTATATTATGTAACAAGTAGGAAAAAAACCAAGATTTTTACTTATTTGGTTCGATTGAATTTAAAAAAAAAAACTTTGGGATTGTTGAATTACAGACCAAAAAATAATACAAATTAAATTAATATATTAAAATTAAGGCAATGGGGCCATCATAGTATTTTTAACTCCTACAAAAAGATGGGTGACATTTCAATCATTTAACCATCTAAGTCTAATATATTCTTCACTTTCTTCAATAGAGGGGAGAGGTCTATTTGAGTGTAGAGCCATATGCATATGCAATGTACAAAAGATGCCCATATGGTTGTTTAATTCTATCTTTTTTCTTATTATTTTTATCTTTCTTTTCTCTTCACTTCATGACCATCCTGCGAGATAGAGGGATCTTTTATTATGTTATGTCATCAGGGTAATGATCCATCAACCTACTAGTGTGTTTATGAGGCACAAATGGGAAAATTTGTCCTAGAAGTGAAAGAATTGCTCAAATTATGCGAAATCCTCAGTTTATAGTTTTTATTTACTCTATTTTTTACACTTATCGTAGAATACAATTTCTTATTTCGTAGTGAAATGCTTAAAAGAAAAAAACAAAAAAAGTGGTTGGGAGGTTATGGCAGCCAAAGCCAATGGAATTTTTATTTTATACATTGGAAACATCCGTTTTGTTATTACTAAATTAGGAAAGGCTAAAAGACTAATTGAAAGAAAATAAATCAATTAGTTATTTGTTAAAATTTTATCTATTTAATGACTAAAATTAGAAGGGGATATATAACTCGGAGATGTAGAACAAAAATTTGTTTATTCGTGTCAAGCTTTTGAGGGCTCATTCAAAACTTGAACTATTACTAAACAGAAAATAATAGCTTTAGTTTTGGTTTAGCGGGATCGGGATAGTAAAATTTTTTTTTTTGTCCCTTGTAGATCATTTGGATAAACACAGTAATTCCTAAAAGGGTCGTAACCTATAATTATAGTAAATTAATATATAATCTATACAAGAAATGGTTGGTTTAGAGGTGAATTTTCCTCTCTAAACCCTAATGGTTCAGTTGAGCTGGTTTAGAGTAAGATAATGTAAGTCATAACAATTGTCAAAAAAAAAAAGGAAGAAAGAAACAGAAAAAGAAAAAAAAAGGAGAAAAGAGTCAATATTCTGCCTTTTAGTGTCCTCACCTCATCACGTTTTTCTTTATTTTGCTTCATGTGATTATTTTCTCTGGTGTTTGATCTTTCAAGAACCTTATGGCAATTTTCAAGGTTGGGGAAACATGAAAGAAAAAATAATAATAATGAAACACGTTGTTTTTTTCCCTTATATTTAATGAAAGTTTCAAATGAGTTTCTATAACGATGTATTAATTAGATTCTTATTAACATATAGTAATAATGCATGAACAAGAACTATCACACGAAGACACATGGACACCAACTTACCCGTGCCTTGCGCGGCTACTCCTCGCCAAGTTTGCTTAGTTTGTATACGTGTATACACGTGTTTTCCATGTCATCGGTTCCAGCATTTGAAACGTCTTCGAAACTCTAACATTTTCTTTCTTGCTTGCACCAACTCTCTGCCGCTTTCATCGTTCCTTTTCTTTCTTTCGAATCTTCTTCTTCTCCTTCAGATCTGCTCGCAGATCTTCCATTCTTTTGTTTGTCTTGCTTCACATGTTACGGTACGGGTTTGTTAATAGTTTTTTTTAGTTTTTTTTGGGTTTTTTAGCTTTGCATGTTACGGTGCGGGTTTGTTAATTGGTTTCTTTGATTTGCAGCTTTCGACCTTGCACCTCCGGTAGGTCGTCGGTGAGAGCCTCTCCCTCTGATCTACTCACAGATGTTCCATTTTGTCTTGCTTCACATCTCTGGCAGGTGGTTTGTTTCTTAGCTTTTTTTGGGTTTTTTTTTCCTTATGTGACTTGACCGGATCTTCTCTTTGATTTGCAGCTTTCAGCCGCAGCTATCCGGATTTTCTTTTGCTTTTATTTGACAATTTTTATAATTTGTTTAGATTTTTTAGATTTCCCAAAAAATGTTTGATCTAACTAGAACTTGTTTTGATTTGTAGTTTGTTGCCGTCGTCCTGCGACTGGTGGCTGGTGAAAGCAAAAGAAAGTCCGACTGGTGACAGGTTAAAGGCTCGGTCCGAGAAGAAGGAACTAATATTTTTTTTGCTTATTTTTTTTTACTTTCAAATAATTTTTTGGGTCCTAGGAATCTAACTAAATTGGTTGCAGGTATCCAAGTGTGTTGTTTCGTTTTGTTTCTTTTTGTCGGAGTTTCATCTTAGTCAGATATCTCATCTCAGCCTCATTCGTACTTCGGTAACCACGAAATAGCTTTCTTATTTTTTTTCTGTCTTCTGTTTCACATCATTTCATTTTTTTTCCTCTTCCTGGATAACCGAGATGTTCGCAGTCTGAATTGCAGTTCCAGCTGCATCCTTGCTTATGTCACCAGGAATCAGCTACCGCCTATTTGAAAAGCTAAGCAATTTTATTGCCTTTTTTCTTTTTTTTTTCTGGGTGTAAAATGTGCTGTTTCCTGTGCTTCCTGTCAAATCTTTTGTGTCACTATTACCTATGTATCTATGGGTATTGTCCAATGTGTAAATATTTGATTACTGCTGTCTTCCAGTGTGTAAACATTAACTTCTCATTGATTGCGCCGCTTTCTTTCTAATCACTCTCATATCATCTATCAGTATTTTTGATAGCTTCTCCACGGCCATCTTCTACTTTTGCCCTTCTTATTTCTGCCATTATTATTGTTACTTCTTTAACCGTGTCTTCAGTAATTGCTTCAAGCTTTTTCATTGTCTTTGGGTATGGTTTTGTTCCTTTTTTTTTCTAACCCTTTTTGTCCCTTTGTTCTCTGCATCATTTTCTTTACTGGTATTAATGCTGCCTGTTGTTTATTTACTGCATTAAATGAATTTTAAGAGAGTTCTTCCTTTTTGGTTACTGATATTAATGCTGCTGATTGTTTACTGCTTGTTCTTTACTGCATTAAATATTCCGTGTTTAATTGATGGCTTGCCTTCTTTTGGTTTTAAATCTTCCAACTTCTTTTTCCTTTTTCCTTTTTTCTAACTCGTTTTGAGACTTCCAACAACCATTGCCTTATTTTTTCTTTGCATGTCCTTGAATCATTTCTTAATATTTGTTGTTTGTTGTTTGTTTTGTTGTAATATAGGTTGTTAATGTGCGTGTGTGATGAAATGTGCTTAGTAGGCCGAATGTTACTGGTCGTTGGCTTGAGATTGGGTTTATGTGAACTTTTACAAATAGAATGCATTTGGGAAAAAAATCTTGCCCTCTCCTTTGTCTACAAGGTTTTATATATATTAAAAAAAATGCTTTCCTACTGGTTTTCAACCTTTGGGTTCTTTTTCTTTTTATACTCTCACTTTTCTTCAGCTTTGTACCAGGATGGAAAAATCATTTTTTTTCCACTTAGTTTTCCAACTTACTTCGTTGTTATGTTGTTAGTTATTATCTGATGTTGTGATATATACTTCATTTACCTATTGCATCTGCTAATGGTTTTTTTTTTTTTATAGTTCTTTCTTACCTGTTTCTTAGTTGTCATTCGTTAGTAGGCCACTCACATAGTAAATACTATATATGTTTAGTACAGTATGGGTTCTGTTTTCATGCAAAAAGGGTGATGTCTATGAATTTTGTTTCATACAATCTCTAAAGTGCATTAATGTGCATTGTAGTGTTTTCTAAAATGGATAAATAGTACATGTGTTGTGTATTTTCATTTTCCGTCAAACAGAGACATGTCCATTAATACAATCTTCTTCTAATTTTGCAATTTTATCTGGTTTCTGCATTTTCTCCTTGGAAAAAAGAAAAAACAGTCTATCACATGAATGGTTCTTATGCGGTCAGACCAACAAATTTCTTCCTATGAATTTGCGACTTTACCTACTTTATGCATTTTTGCCTTTTTCCAAAAAAAAAAAGGGCCTTTGTATTGAACAGGGTTGTACTGTGATTGGTTTTTTTGTTGCTGTCTTGATATACACTACACTTGCTTAATGCATCTGTCCAATGAATCTGTTGGGTTTGTTTTGCATTTTTTCGCTTCCTAAAATCTATTTCATACCTACAGCTTTGCTTCAGACCAATTTTTCTGACATTTCAAAGCTTGTGTCAAAGGAAAATAGCTGTCTTTTGTTTTGTGCAATTTGAAAAATATTACTGCACTGTGCATTCTTCTTTTAGCTTTGTAATAACTAGATTAGTTCAATGGAAAGCTTATTACCTTCTTATGTTTGGTGTGCGTGTGTAAGCTTTGTGGAAGTTTGTCAAAGGAACATTAGCTTAGTGCGTTTGTCAAATGCAAGTAGTGATTCAAAATTGCAAATATGTTTACACTTGTGTATTTTTCATTCTGTAGTTAAAAAATGAGCATATTTCTGTAGGATATAATTTTTTCCTAATGTTCTGCTCTTGTAATACATGTTCCTTGTTTATTTAAAAAAAAAAAACTAACTCTTTTCTTTACTTCTATTTTTGCATTGAATGAATTGTAATTCTCAATGGATGTTGGGAGCTGATTGGCTGATATAGTTGCACTTTAAAAGGTACAGTTACTTTTGCTTTGTCTTTCCTTTCTGTCCAATTTGTTGCTGTATGTATTCTTTGCTTTGTCTTTCCTTTCTGTCCAATTTACTCTTCTTTTTTAAAATATAACGGTTGTCTTTATGAAATGAAGTAATAGAAATTACTATTCTTCTATTATGGCACTATTTGATACATGTTCCTTGTTTATTAAAAAAAAAAACTAACTCTTCTCTTTACTTCTGTATTTGCATTGAATGAACTGTGATTCTCAATGGATGTTAGGAATTGATTGGCTGATATAGTTGCACTCTAAAAGTTACAGTTTTGCTTTGTCTTTTCTTTCTGTCCAATTTCTTGCTGCTGTATGTATTCTTTGCATTTTACTCTTCCTTTTTAAAATATAACGGTTGTCTTTATGAAATGAAGTAATACAAATTACTATTTCTCTATTATGGCACTGGTTATTGAATAAATGGCAAGTTTAAAAACAGCCTAAAGACTTAAATAGAAATCTTTTGATTTTACATTAGAACAATTAGTTCATGGCTATGTATTTTTTTACATTAATACAAACCATTGCCTTATTTTTCTTGAAATGTCCTTGAATCATTTGTTAATATTTGTTCTTGGTTGTTTGTTTTGAGAAATACATATGTTTATATGTTGTAATATAAGTTGCTAATGTGCGTGTGTCATGAATGTGCTTGGTAGGCCGAATGTTACTGGTCGTTGCCTTCAGATTGTGATGTTCCAGATGCTGCCAGCTTTTAAAATGTATTTGTTTTATTTCTGCCTGGTTGTTTTCATGCTATTATTTGCATTATATGAACTTTTGCACATATAAGGTCATTTGGAAAAACATTGTTTATTCATGTAGATTTGTATGTGATAATGAAACACTTTGAATCAAAATATAACGCTCTCCTGTGTCTAAAAGGTTATATATATAAAAAATGCTTTCCTACCAGTTTTGAGCATTTGGATTCTTTTTGTTTTTATACTCTCACTTTTCTTCAACCTTTTAACAGGGCTAAATGAATGGACAATGTTACCATGGATGGAAAAATCAGAGTTTTTGCTATTAGTTTCTTACTTACTTCGCTGTTATGTTGTTAGTCATTACGTCATCGCCATGTTGTGATATATACTTCATTTACTTATTGCAGCTGTTTGATGCATCTGCTAATGGTTTTTTTTAATAGTTGTTTCCTGCCTGTTTCTTAGTTGTCATTCGTTAATAGGCCGCTCACATAATAAATATTATATCTGTTTAGTACTGTATGGTTTCTGTTTTCATGGAAAAGGGGTTATGTCTATGAATTTTACTTTGTACAGTCTCTGAGGTGCATTAATGTGCATTGAAGTGTTTTCTAAAATGGATAGATAGTACATGTGTTGTGTGTTTTCAATTTCAATCAAAGGAAGTCATGTCTATTAATGCAATCTGCCTCGCTACTTAGAGTTGTGCTTGTTGAAAGAAGCATGCAATATATTCTAGAAAAATTGTTTAATGCACTGCCAAAAAAAATGCATTAAACTATTCTTCCTCTAATTTTGCACTTTTATCTGGTTTTTGCATTTCCTCCTTGGAAAAAGGAAAAAACAGTCTATCCCATAAATGGTTCTTATCTTTTTTATGTTGAATGCACACGTGTAATGTTTTTACAGGTTTGTGCTTAGGCACTGCAGTCATGTCACTATGAAACAGTTTATCCCATGATTGGTTTGTTTTTTTCCATTGCCGTGATATATACTACACCTGCTTAGTGCATCTGTCCAATGAATCTGTTAGTTTTGTTTTGCATCTTTTCCAACTGGATAAGTTGTAGATGTATCATGCATTTTTTCAGTTCATAAAAAACATGCATGGCCATTAATGTTATTAAAATGTATTTCATACATACAGTTTAGTTTCATAGGAATCTAGCTCCTTTTTCGTAGTTTGTGTCAAAGAAAAATTGCTGTTCTTTGTTTTGTGTAAATTGAAAAGTGTTACTGCACTGTGCATTCTTCTTTCAACTTTGTAACTAGATTAGTTCAATGGAAAGCTTATTACCTTCGTTTCTTTGTGTACGTACGTAGTACTTATGGAAGCTTATGTTTAGTTATTAGGCCGCTGTCATGATCTATACTTCATCTGTTTAGTGCATTTGTCAAATGCAAGTGCTGATTGTATATTGCAAATATGTTTACACTTGTGTATTTGTCATTCTGTAGTTAAGAAATGGCCATATTTCTGTAGGATATACTTTTTAAAATGTTCTGCTCTTGTAATACATGTTCCTTGTTTCTTTTTAAAGAAATTCTAACTCTTTTCTTTCCTTCTGTATTTGCATTGAATGAACTGTGATTCTCAATGGATGTTGGAAACTGATTGCCTGATAAAGTTGCATTTCAAAAGGTACAGTTACTCTTGCTCTCTCTTTCCTTTTTCTCCAATTTGTTGCTGTATGTGTTCTTTGCATTTTACTTTTCCTTTTTAAAATACAACAGTTATCTTTATGAAATGAAGTAATAGAAATTATTATTTCCGTATTATGACACTGTTTATTGGAAAAATGGCAAGTTTAAAAAGAGCCAAAAGATTTAAATACAAACTTTTTGATTTTACATTAAAATCAATTAATTAATGGCTATGTATTCATTGTCCATTAAGATCTTTCTGTGCTGAATGTGTGTGTCGTATTGCAGGCAGAGCTTTTTGCTGCAGATTTCTGCCTACACTGCTTGTGTTTGTCATCTAAAAGTACGTTCCCTTAGTACTCCTTGTTATATAAGACTAATGCTACTTGTATGCTAAACAAATTTGCTATGATTATATCTTGGATTGCAATGATTTACTAGGTTTTTGTACTCTTTCTTTTTCTGTTTGTTACACAACATCATTTATGTTCTTATTCTATTTAGCTATTTGTTGCCATTTTGTTGTGCTGTTTCCAATTTCGAATTCTGTTTCGGTCTGAATTCATTCTCTGGTTATTTTCGCTTCACTTGTGCATGGCTTTTATGTATCAGTTTAAATAGATGTGAAACCTAAGCATTGAAAAGTGTTGCAATGCAATGGCGCTGCATAAAAAAAGAGAAAAGTTAATCCCTGTTGTGGCCAAACATGCATACATAAGAAAAACCAAAAAACGCTTGCTTCTGAACCTATTACAGAACTTATTGACTGTGAACGTGGCTTGACTGATTCAAGTCAAGCTATCAATCCTTTGCCTGATTCAAATTGCCCTTTTAACACAAGACAAGTAGCGAATCAAGGAAAAAAAGAATTATACTCCTTTATGACTACATCTTTAGGCCATGTGAAAACAGGGATTTCCTTTCCTCATGATAATCCGTCGCATGGTGACGGTGTGACTTCTTTTTCTTTCGAATCGTTTAGTATTAATGTTCAAGCAAAACTTGTTAGGCAGAAAAGATATCAAATTTTGCGTAATTCTAGGATTTCTTGTAATTTAGGTAGCAAGTACTACCGAAACAAACAAACCAGCAATTTGTTTCCCTTAAGTCGTGCATCTTTCACGACTCAAACAGTAGAGCATATTCTCCTTGAGTCTTCTTCTCATTCAAAAGGTAAATTTAAATGACTATGACATAATGTATTTGTTTATACTTGTTCTTTGCTATGGTTACAATAACATATTAACGTTTGACGTATCAGGAAATGTGAGGATAACCAATAAAAGAAGGAAAAAAAATTCTTCACCACTTAACCAAATTCCTAAAAATTCTATGATCCTTTCTACTATTCCTAATTGTTCTCATTGTGGAGCTAAGAGGTTCTATTTGGAACCTCCGTCTTTTTGCTGTGCAGGAAGCGGGGTATCAATTGTGATGCCTGCCATGCCCTATGCACTTTGTCTATTGCTTACGGCTGAAGATGAGGAATTTGTTCATTTTAGAAAAAACATTAGAACTTATAACAACAATTTGGCATTTACGTCCTTTGGGGCAAAATATGATAGGGAATTAACTAAAAATAATAGAGAGATGTATACTTTCAGAGTTCAGGGGCAAGTCTATCATTTTCTTGATAGTCTTTCGCCACATGACAAAGAAAAAACAGTTGGGATCCAGTTCTACTTTTATGACACAGAGCAGGAACTGGCCCAACGAGTAAAGTTCTGTGATAAATTACGTCAAACAACTTTATCCCTACTTATGCAGATTTTAGAGGACAATCCTTATTGTAAATTCTTGAAAAACCTTAGGCATGTTCCTAATTTGGATGATTATAGGATTGTTCTTAATTCTTGTCCAAATTTAGATCAACGTCGATATAATCTTCCCACTTGTAGCCAAGTGGGTGTTATATTCTGTGAGGATGTTGTAGAAACTTTTTTGGATACTAGAAGTGCACATATTCAGATATACAACACTTCTAATACAGGTCATAGAATTCGACACTATTTTGGATGTTATGATCCTCTTCAATACCCATTGTTATTTTCTCGTGGGGAATTCGGTTGGCATAATAATATACAGAAAACACCCAACAGAAATAAAAACCATAGAAACATAAATCCTAATGTAAATGCTTCTAGCATTGATGTTTCGAGTATGGAAATCCTAGAAGATTTGCTAGCATATGAAGATGCAAGTAAGTTCCTTTTGAGTACGTTATTAGGAAACTTTACCTATGTAGTATTTAACATATTTTCAGTACAAGTAACTACTTTCTAATCCTTCCATTGTAGCCATCGAAACTGGAAAGAAGAGAAAAGATTGTGTGTCCACTAGGGAGTATTACTGTTACATATTTCAGATGAGAACAAATGATGAATCGATGCTTTTACATTCAATGCGTTTATTCCAACAATTTGTTGTTTATATGTATAGAAAAATAGAAACATCTAGGTTAGACTTTCTTAGATTAAAACAAAAAGAAGTTAGAACAGAAATTTTACAAGGTGTCCTTGATAGCATTTCAAATGGCTAACTAGATAACTCTAATGTGGGTCGCCGAGTTATTTTGCTAGCTTCTTTTGTAGGCGGACCTAGAGATATGCGCCGTAGATACTTGGATGCTATGGCTTTAGTTCAAAAATATGGCAAACCTAATCTTTTTATTACCATGACTTGTAATCCTAATTGGAAAGAGATACAAGAAAATCTATTTAACAAAGAAACTGCATTTGATAGACCAGATTTGTTATCAAGAGTGTTTAGAGCAAAATTTGAAATGCTTAGGAGAGAACTATTGCACAAAAATATCTTCGGATAAGTAGCAGCATGTGTTAGTGTGATTGAATTTCAAAAAAGGGGCATGCCTCATGCTCATTTATTATTAATTCTCAAACCAGAATTTAAGCTATTGAATCCTGAAGCATATAACAACATTGTATGTGCAGAAATTCCTGATCCAAAAATGCATCCTCATTTATACAATCTTGTCCTTAAACACATGATTCATGGTCCATGTGGCCAAATGAATGAGACTAATTTATAAATGCGAAATGGTAAGTGCAAAAATCACTATCCTAGAGATTTTTGTGAACAAACAATGCATGTAGAAGATAGTTATCCTTATTATAGAAGAAGAAATAATGGTAGACAAATTAAAGTTAGGCAGTGTGTATTAGATAACCGCTGGGTTATTCCATATAATCCATACTTATTGGCTACTTTTGATTGTCATTTGAATGTTAAAATTTGTTCTACCATTAAACTCATGAAGTTCATTTATAAATGCATTTATAAGGGGCATAATTTGGTCAATTTTCAAATTTCTGAACCAAATGCGCATCAAGACATTGATGAAATTAAATAGTTTTAAGATGCCCGTTGGATCGGTATCCAGAAGCTCTTTGGAGGATTTATGGATTCAATCTTAGTGAAATGACCCCCGCTGTTTATACTTTGCAAGTCCATCTTGATGGTCGGCAAGTTGTTTCATTTAAAGACAAATCTAATCTTTCAACTTTGATAGAAGAAATTGACTTTTCAAAAACTATGCTTACTGAATTCTTTGAAATGATTCGTATGAATCAAACAGCTCAGCAGTTGAAATGTCTTTATAAAGAATTTCATCAGCACTTTGTATGGAATTCTACCCTTAAAATTTGGACTAAAAGAAAATCTAGAAACGTAATCGGTCAAATGGTCACTGTTAGTCCACAGGAGGGAGATCGATATTATCTTAAGCTATTACTATCAAATATTAGAGCTCCTACTTGCTTTGCTGGTCTTTTAACTGTTTCAGGCATAAAATGCCAAACCTTTAGAGATGTAGCACTAAAATTAGGTTTGCTAGAATCTGATACTTACATAGAGGATGCTTTAAAAGAGGCATCTCTTTATCAGATGCCAAGTGCTCTAAGGTCCCTTTTTGCCATTATTTTAGTATTTTGTTCTCCAAATGAACCCAGAAAATTGTGGGAACAGTTCCAGCTTGAATTATCCAGTGACTTTCGAAGGTCACTGGATTATTCCAATGTTGACATCCATGTTGTTATGAATAGAGTTTTAATAGACATTAACAATTCTTTAGAAGAGATGAATAAAAATATAAATGAATACCATATTCTTCCTGAAAATGAACAAATTTTCTTGTCTGGTAATTTAACAAAAGAAATAGGTAGTGAACTGAATATAATTGTTAGTGAAGAAGATATTTTGCTTCCAACTAGGTTAAACGTAGAACAGAAGTTTGCCTATGAATCTATCATCCGGAAAATCCATCTAGGTGAAGGACAAGCGTTCTTCATTGATGGTACCGGAGGAACTAGAAAAACTTTCCTATATCGTGCCCTGTTGGCTAATATTAGATCCAAATGATTTATTGCAATTGCCATGGCAACATCAGGTGTTGCTGCATCCATTCTTCTGGGCGGTTGCGCCGCTCATTCAAGATTCAAAATTCCAATTGATTTTTCTATTACTAAAGCTTGTCAATTGAGTAAGCAAAGCAGTACAGCCCATCTTATTTCAACTGCTAAACTTATAATATGGGATGAAGCTTCTATGGCAACTAGAGATGCTTTAGAAGCATTTGATCTTCTCTTGAGAGATATAACTGGAATAAACGAACCATTTGGCTCAAAAGTGATTGTCTTTGGGGGTGACTTTCGACAAACTCTTCCAGTTATTAAAAAAGGAACAAGAAAGTCACAAGTTAATGCTAGCATAGTGAATTCTCCACTATGGTATTCAATGGAAAAAATTCAATTGAAACAGAATATGCGTGCTTTCTTAGACCCTAATTTTTCTAAATTCCTTCTCAAGATTGGGGAAAATTCAGAACCTATGAATGAATGTGGTAATATTACATTACCACATGAAATTGTCATTCCGTATATTGACAAAAAAGAATCTCTTCATAAGTAAGTATTTGACATGTCACTTATGTCGTTTTTTCCTTCTTTTGTACGTGTATTAAATTTCTTTGATCTAATTACTTGTGCTGTTTCTGTGTATTTTTTTTCCATATTTAACAGATTGATTGATTGTGTCTTCCCAAATTTGCTTTTGTATTCTACCAAACTAGAGGAAATGATAAATAGGTGCATTTTGTCACCAAAAAATACTTCTGTTCATGACATTAACAATCTTTTAATAGAATAATTTCCTGGGAATTTAGTAGTATACACCAGTTCAGATCAAACAATTGATCTAAAACATCAAGGGGATTATGAGGATTTTCTAAATTCCTTAAATCCATCAAGTCTTCCTCCACATATACTATTACTCAAAAAGAACTGTCCAATAATTCTTTACGAAATCTTAATCCAACCGAAGGTCTTTGTAATGGTACACGTCTGATTTGTCTAGAATTAGCAGCCAATACAATTTGTGCAAAGATTGTTTCTGGTCAGCACCAAGGCAGAGTTGTCTTCATACCAAAAATTCCATTGCATAGTTCAGACAAAGAAAAGAATGGAATTCCATTTAAGAGAACTCAGTTTCCAGTCAGGTTATCATTTGCCATGACAATTAATAAAGCCCAAGGCCAAACGTTAGATTATGTTGGTGTTTATTTGCAAGAACTAGTTTTCTCACACGGTCAACTATATGTTGCCCTTTCAAGAGCAAGAACATCCAAATTAGTAAAAGTGCTAATACTCCCTTCCACTTTTAGTGAATTTAAGACAGATTGCAAAACTCAAAATGTGGTTTATAATGAAATATTTGAATTAGCAAATACTTGATGATAAATTTTGCTGTCTTTGCTACAGGTTTGAAGTTTTTTCTATTCCCGTTTTTTTTTTTGGGCTTTTTCTTGCCTCTTATTGTGAATATCACTTACATTGTGTCTTTGTTCTTTTTAGATGGACCGTTTGTTAGAGATTCAAGACATTGTTGAGGGCATGACAGCATGGTCATGTATTGTTACCTTCCAAGAAAAGTTTCAGCCAACAACTGCAATTAACAGTCATTCACGTTATCAGCGTTCATTCTCGCAGACTCAAAGGTGTTAATTTTTGGGTACTACTTTCATGTTTTTCTCATACAATAAAGTATATTTTCCCTCTTTACTAAAGTGGTTTCTGTTTGCATTGACAGGGTTCAAGAGTGCAAGCCATAGTTTTTAACCATGAGATCGAACGCATAGGGAAGAAAATGCAAGTCTACAAGAAATATAAAATCAAAAATGCTGAAGTGAAGCAACTGAAAAAAGAATATCAATTTGAAGGAATCACTGCATAATGGATAATCAATTCAAGGACCATCCTTGAACCTCTTGACAATTCTGAAGGTGTGCTCGAGGTCAATTATCAGTATACAGACTTTCAAGACCTAGCTAGGTTCATTGATGCAAAAAAGGAATCCGTTGGTAAAGTCTTCTTTCCATGATTACTTATTAGCTTTCTAGTGGCTGTTTTATATGAAAGTAGTACGGATATCTCAATTTATATAGGCCAATTTTGATGTTAGTTGACAGTGTCCTAAAATTTATCTTGTATTTGTGGTTGTTTTACCTTGCTATTTAGGTCTGATCATGTAAAATGTTTTTTCATTATGTAGATGTGTTGGCTGTGGTGATTGATAGTCTACCGCCTAAGACTATCAAAGGTGATGTAGGTGATTCAATGGTTCAGAAATTCATCCTTGTTAATCAAAGGTTATAGAATCTATCCTCCTAATTTCACGTTCGAATGTCTACAGTTTATCTTCATGGAGTTGTGTCCAATACATATTCTCTGTTAGTTACTTTGTTTATTTTCCTACATAAATTTCCCGTTCATTCTCATATTTTTAGCATTGTTGTCATGTCATCAGATTCCATTCTGTGTACTGATTAATTGTGCAGATGAGCTTGAACATATTTATTCACTGCATAAACCAGTATTTCAAAATCTGTTATAACCATTACATTAATGTACTCATTTCCCTAGCTAATGACTACTTCAATCTAGCTAATTAACAAGCAATTTCATTAGTACATAAAACTGTTTTGATAAGAAATGCATGTGTTTTATTACCATGTTGTGTTTTGCCAAACTACTATGGGATTTCTCTGTTACTGTTTTCCAGACAATATCCAATCTGTTTGAATTTGAAATTCAGGTATTTTGTTCAATTACTGAAACTGAATGTGAAAATTCCCTTTTATAATGTTAGCCGCATGAAATTTATGTCTTTCCTAAATTAACTCCATTATTCTTTGTTGCAGTATGAAGACAGTCATGTTATCCATTTGGAACGAGTTTATTGCCAATGAAGAAGCTAATATTGTTGACAATCTGAACAATTTTCCTGTAATCATTTGTCGTAGGATTAAAGTTGTTTACTATAATGGTAATGTATTCTACTGTCAATCCCATTGTGTTCACCTTAATTTTTTTGCTAACACTATTGGTTTATCCCTCAATATTTTATTACACAGCTATCTATTAATAAACCTGAAAAATCCAATTTGTAAGCACAGCTCTGACTACCAAATATGATTCAGTCATTCTGGTGAACCCTCCAATAGAAAGTGCACTTCGTTTGAAAAACTGGTGACGCAGCCCTATATTAAGTTATAGCTTTACTCATTTTATTTGTTGTATTACTGAAAATGATATTTTGCAATCCACTAGGGCTTACAGAAACAAGGACATGCTGTCTGACTTTGTCATTAACAAGACTTATTTCAAGAATCCTCCGGAGATATCTATAGAGTCGTACAAGAAAACTTGTCTTGTTGCTAATATAACACCATTAGCCAAGGTATTTAGTTTTGCTTTGCTGATTATTGAAAAAGTATGTCTTTTCCATGTATGCTTTACTGTTTGTTGCTCCTAACTTTTTACAATCTATTCGCAGAATGTACTTGTCAAGGAATAACTTTACCTCAAAAATATTTGCCAGAAGTATTGGTATATGGTTTGTCCCAAATGCTTCCAATCAACATCTGCACTTCAATATGAAGAATACACCTGTAACTTGTGTGATTCAAAGCAGATGGCAGAACCTAGGTAAATTTATCTCTTATTCCCTTTATTGTTCCATTTTAATTTGATTGTATGGTGACCTAACTGATTATTATTTTGTTAATAGGTGTAGGTTTGAGGTTGACGTGATTGATGATAGTGGTATCATTACAGCCTCTATATTTGGAAATCTGGCTGAAAAATTATTAACATTTTCAACGACTGAAGTCATGGAATATGCAAACAAGGTCATTCCAACTACCTAACTACCTGTTCACATTATGATTTTTGTTTCTTTTCTTCCATAGGTGCATATGTTTCAGCATTAACTCTTTTGTTTTTCCTTTTGGCTAGAACACTGAACTTCCTTTACAGAAAGTTCACAAGGCATTGCAGTCCAAATTATTCTTGGTGCAGATTAGGCCAATCAAACTTAAGACTCCAGACGGTAGACAACGCTACACCATCACTTCCTATGCTGAATTTCATGACGGTCAGGTTTCAGCCTCGTCAATCGATCAGAACAGTGCAAGTGCAAATGCAACAAAAATAACATCCACAAATGTTCTTGAAGTCTAGCCAATGACACAATCTGAAGGTAATATTTCAATGATTTATTGTGTCTAAAATTCTGACTATATCCATAGCTTGGAAGATTTTACAAATTCAATTGTACTTTTCATCTCTTATTTTTCCTGCAGGACAACTTGCCAGCAAATCATCACCAAAGGCCCGCCTTTGCCTTCTTGACAAACTGGTGTCATCAGAAGAAAAAGATCATTTAGATACCAAAGACCCTGCCAATGCCACAAAGAAGAAACAGAAAATAGATTAGCTCTTTCTACTTTGCACATTTTGCGAATATGTATTTCAATATTTTGTATTTTGGGACTGCTCTTTTGTGTTGCTTGTCTTTTTGGTTGTGGGTGTACTTATGAAAACTGAATGGTAGGCAGTCAGTTTTTTGAGTACATCACATAAAAGCAGAAAAACTTATAGGAAACAATTTATTGTTATCTTTGTACGATTTCTAAGTGTCCTGCCGCAGCCTAATGTTAACTATTCCATGCATTTTAACAGAAAGTTAAAGTTCTCTTTTTTGCACAAAACTGCATTTCTGTGCTGCATGAGTTTGCATGTTTACATTCTGATTATAGTTTTTTTACCTATATTTCTGTCAACATATGCTGGAAACAGGATTGCTTTTGGTCTCCTCTATCTACATGTGCCAATGACTATTTACTGTTGGTGCATTCTGATCACCATTCACTGAATCTCCTATTACAGAGCTTACACTCAATAATTCTGTGCTTCAAGCTTGTTAAACTTGTACTTATCCTCCAACAGCATCATATATTTAAAAAAACTGATTTCAATTCTTTTGCCTCTGTTTTGTAGGAGTACTATCCTGGGGCTAATCTCTATCAATCAGAAAGGTATATCTGTTGTTCTATTTATAAGAATTAAATTTCATATTAAATGGTCTGCACCTATTGTAAATGGTCTACACCTATTGTGGCTTTGCTGTTTTAGATGCCTTTTGGCAATTACTACTCTTACTTCTTCTGTTTGTCAAATACCTCTTATCCATGCATGTATAATACTTGACAGTATTAGCCAATGTTTGTCTCTTCTTGTGTGTGATCTAAAGACAAAGACCAGTTGTTTGTTAAAACAAAAATACTTCCTACCCTGCAAACAGTCTTAATATTATCTGAATCATATACTGCATTTTCTCATGCTCTACATATATATTTTTTTACCTCGAGATTCAGGCTAAAATAACATGATTTTGATTTAAATATTATGCAACAGAGATTGTTATTTCCAGATCCGTTTTCCAATGTAAACATTTATATTTCTGTTCATTATTCCCAAGCCAAAATTGCAACTTCTGTTTCTATAGCTTTTTTTTAACATACCCACGTGACTGCCCAGTTTGAGTTGACAACTAAAACAGAGTTGTAAAAGTAAAAGTAGGTCACATCACCATCAACCACATTGTACAAGTATTGTTATAAAGTAGAACCATGCCATTCATTGTAATTCTGTACAAGAAATAGTGCACGCAGGTCATATACTTCCCTTTCTATCTTCTACTATTTCCTTTGCTAAAATTACTCCTTTTTAGCTTGTAACTTCAGCTTCAATTTTTTTTTTCTCAAAAACAAAAGCTCAAAAGTAATGTGTTAGAACTCCACTGCATTGGTTTGATTAATCAACGGTATTCTCCTTCTTCTTAGCTTCTAACTTCAGTTTCCCCCCCCCCCCCTCCCCCCACTTTTTTTCCTGAAAAACAGGAACTCAGAAGTTATCTGTTAGAACTCCACTACATTGGTTTTATTACTCAACGGTATCCTCCTCCTCAGCTTGTAACTTCAGCTTCTATTTTTTTACCGAAAACGTAAACTCGTATAATCTGTTACAAATCCACTGCATTGGTTTGATTAGTCAACGGTATCCTCCATCAAAAGAGTTTGTTTTTTATTAAGTTAGTCGTGCCTTTATTTATTTCATGTTTATAAAGATACGTGCATTGTGTAACATTCATTCAACCATTTTCTTGTTTCCTGTTTTTTTGTTATGGTTCAAACTTAAATTGTCATGCTTTTTACTACCTTTCATTTTGACTTCAAACAACTAATGCATGCTATTTTTGGTTGAAAAATAGATATTCCTTTGTGTAGGATAGAAATGTGGTTAGTGTAGTACTCTTGAACTGCATATTCTTTGTTTATTTTTGCTGGACTCTAACTATTTCTTTCCTTATTCTATGTGCATTGAATAAAAATTGATTGCCAATGGATGTTGGGAAATTGATCAACTCATACAGTAGCTCTTCAAAAGGTAAAATTACTCTTTTTCTCTCTTCTGTTTTTTACAGATTGCTATTGCATGTTATGGTACTTCAGATTTTTGTTTGCTGCTTGTTCTGATGTTGGTAAAACTTTCTGCGCATAGTCGTCAACTTTATAATATGTAGATGCAATTTCAGCTATATTTGTAACTTAAAGTAATGTCCCTCTTGTTGATGCTATAGATTTGAAGGTGTTTGAACATAAACTACCCTGCCAGTTTTTTAATCTATCAATTGACTTTCTATTTTGACACTGATTGGTCTTCGTTCTTCAAATAGGCATAAATAAATACACACTATTAATGTACATAGGATAGCGAAGTCGTTTTTCCGTTGATTTGCTTTCTTATTTGAAAGGAATGGCTTTCCTTTGTAATGATGTCGAATTTATGTATGCTTAAAGTTACAATAATATTGGTTTCTGATTGCAATATTTCAGATCTTGACACTTTTAGTATGGATACATTTTCCTCAATTTAAGTATCATATTTACATGTAATAGTATGTATGGATACGTTTTTTGGCAACCTTGTAATGATTTGTGCATTTTTACCATGTTGTGTTGCCATTTTCAAAGGAACTACAATTCTACAATTCTGTTCTCCATTACCAGGTTGTCCTCCATGCTTCTGCAATTCTGTACTCAATTTTCAAACTTAAATCATCATGCTTCTTACTACCTTTCATTTTGACTTTAAACAATTAATGTGTGCTATTTTTGGGGTTTACTTGTTAAGCTATTGCTACTTATGATATTTGTATAAATATTGTTGATAGTTAAAAAATATACACTGATAATACTGCTCATGCTGTGATCAAGATCGAACATAAGTTAAGTAGCAATACTTTTGCTTAGTTATTTGTATAAGTACTGGCACTCATAGTTCAAAAATAGACATTCATTTCTGTAGGATAGAAATATGGTTAGTGTAGTCCTCTTGAACTGCATATTCTTTGTTTCTTTTTGCTGGACTCTAACCATTTTTTTCCTTATTGTATGTACATTGAATAAAAATTGATTGCCAATGGATGTTGGGAAACTGATCAACTAATACAATAGCTCTGCAAAAGGTAAAATTACTCTTCTTATTTCTTCTGTTTTTTACAGATTGCTATTGCATGTTATTATACTTCAGATTTTTGTTTGCTGCTTGTTCTGATATTGGTAAAACTTTCTGCACAAGGTGTTTGAACAGAAACTCCCCTGCCAATTTTTTAATCTATCAAGTGACTTTCTGTTTTGGCACTGACTGGTGTTCGCTTTTCAAATAGGTATAAATAAATACACACTGTTAATGTACATAGGATAGAGAAGTCATTTTTCTGTTGATTTGCTTTCTTATTTCAAAGGAATGGCTTTCCTTTGTAATGACGTCGAATTTATGTATGCTGAAAGTTACAATAATATTAGTTTCTGATTGCAGTATTTTAGATCTTCACAACTTTTAGTATGGATACATTTTCCTGAATTTATGTATGCTATTAACGTATAATAGTATGTATGGAAACGTTTTCTGGAAACCTTGTAATGATTTGTGCATTTTTACCATTTTGTGTTGCCATTTTCAAAGCAGCTGCAATTCTATAATTTTGTACTCCATTACCAGGTTGTCCTACATTTTCCTCCTGATTTCTACAATTCTGTACTCTATTTTCCTGCAAAAAATGGATTAATTGGTGCATATTAATGCTGCCGTTTGCAATATGCTAAAATAACATTTCTTTACCTGCGTTTTTGTCTACAATTGCCTCTAATAAAATTGGTTATGCTCCATTTTCCTACTAATTTTTAGTGCTGTACTCCTTCCCACAATAAATGGATTGATTGGTTGATTTTAATGCTGCCATTTGCAATAAACTGAAATTTCCTCTAAAGTTTGGTTCTACTTCATTTTCCTATTCCTTTTTTTATGTTGTGCTCCATGTTCCCACAATTAAATCCTTAAGGGTACATTTTAATGCTGGTAGTTGCGAATAAGCTAAAATATCATTTCTTTACCTGAAATTTTGTCTATAATTACCGGTAATAAGATTGGTTATACTTCATTTTCCTACTCCTCCATTTTCTATTAGTTTCGAAGTATGAATTATATATTTTTCCAAATAAATTATTTCATTCAGTTTCTTCTTCTTATAGGTGATGATGACGCCAAATAATCTATTTACAAAATGGTTGACGAAACAAAATGGTCATAAACACAAATTTTATTTTGTTACTAAATTCTATACACGTGTACATGCTGGCACCTTAACATATGTGCACGACAATCAGATCAATTATCGAATATGTTATAATTTTTTCGTCTCTTATCTAACAATATTTAAATACATTGGATATCCAAACGCACAATCAGAAAAATCAGTTCAAGATTGGATGCAAAATGTCTTACTTGCTAATCCAATGCTATTTCAGTTACAAGGTAATTCTATTTAATTTTATAAACTTCATTCATAATTTTTTTGATATGATGCTTTTCGTACAAAAGAACATAATTTTATATTCTCTTTCTAATCTGTTTACTCACCTTTCAAAGGTACAAATGAAAGGTCATGTTGCTTATTCTTGAAATCCCTTCAAAGAGAGAATCAGGTTAAACTTTAAATCTTTATAAATTTTACTTTAATATTTGTTACAACTATCACTTCTTATTGTATTTAACCCAATAAAAAAACTTTTGTCCTTTTTTATAGCCAGTACCTATAGGTCTTTATGCTATCCAAATCTTTGACGATGAGGATGAAATCATAATCCAACAAGGACAAATGCAATGGAAGTTAACAATCAATCAACATATTTTCACATTTGGCTGAACTGAATTCTTTGATGATAATTTACTCAGTCAAGGCTGTTCAATTTTATTAAGATTTCGTGGAAATAATAAATTTGACAGTCTTATGTTCAACAATTTCAATGGCGAAATAATGATGCCATGGACAGTGCCATTGCCTATATTGCCAAAACAAGGTTTGTTCATTTAACAATATACATTTTTCGTTCTAATTAAATAATATGTACTGTCTTCATGAACTCTATGTATTATTTCCAGTTTTCAAAACAACGAATCTTCAACATAATGCCCTCTCATCTTCACTACATCCATTTCAAAAGTTCAGTTCAACTCCACACTATTCTTTCTTCCAACAGTTCACAGCATCAGATACTTTTAGATTGGTAATATTTCAGTTTGTTACTTATGTTGCAAATTTATTCTACAAAAATATTTGCACTTCTCGTTTTACTAACTTCATACAATTTCCTTGTTGTCACCTAGAATATTCCAAAATATTCGAATTTTTATTTGGAAGAAGCAAAACAATGTGACATTCATTTGAAATCTGGAAATCGAGCATATGACATCACATCGAGGCGTTCTTCACTTAAATGAAATTGGCATCGATGTATAAGATCATAATTTGGAAGAGAACAACTATTTAGTTTTCATACCACAAATACAAGATATTTTCACTGTTATTATTTTTAACAGTCATGAGATAGAAAAATTATATCCATGGCAATTTAAATTTAAGATAAATTAGAATATGTTTACTCTATTTTTGTTTTACATTAAGTAACTTCTACTATGTAATTTCCTTTCTCCCTTTTGAATATTTCTTCCTTTTTAATACTATTGTGATTTTAGTTTGTCAACTTTATCTTAATTTTACCCTCAAATTTTTTTATATACTGTGCCATACAGTGGGCACTCAAAAAACCGCGCATTGCGCGGAAAGTGCCTGCTAGTCTTGAAACAAAGCTTTAAGCTAGAGCCTTGTAGTTACAAAAGGTGGATAACATAGACATTTCACTTCAATTATATTAGGGATTCAATTGTATTAGAACTTTGTAATGTAGAATGTTTTGTTTGCTATTTCTAAAAATTGATAGTCATTTTTTTTAATAAAATTGATTTTTTTTTTATATTTGTACAAACTTATATGTAAATGAATATAGTATTAATTTAGATTATGTTATTTATTTATTATGTTGCGTGTGTAAATTTTAATTAGGAAATCGGATTGTTTTTTTAAAAAAGTAAGTATTAAACAAATAACAAATTTTATCTAATTGGGAATTTTTTTTAGAGGCAACTAGTCTCTTAAGGCTTTTGCAAGTGTCATGGAAGTAATTAATCAAATAATAAATATTTCCCCCGTTTTAAAAAAAGTTAACTTAAGCCATGTGTCTCGCTATGTGGATTTTCCATTCTTTTAAATTCATAGTGCCAATATTTTTTAATTCTTATAAAATAAAAATCTAAAAATTAGATTTATCTACTTAAATTATTTAGGAACTAAAAATATCAAAATTTTAACAATTGGTGACTAAAATTATCAAAAATATTATATAAATATAGGCCTCATATGATTCAACTGTTAAGTTATTAACTTTTTTCGTTAGTTGTTTTTAAATTATTACAAATTGAAAATATAGACTAAGTTTGTTGATTTAAAAATTTTGGGGTAAGTGTCGGACTCTCAAATATTTAAAAATTTTGTATTCGAATATGTGAAAGTTTTTGTGCAATAAATTTTTTGAAATAAAAAAGTGTATTGGAGTGAAAATGAAAAAATATGTGGGGAGGAAAACAATTTTGTGAGAATTTAAATTTTAAATTTGAATTTTAAAATTAAAAAAATTTATTTTTTTCTGAAAAAAAAAAACATTTCTTATATGAGTATTAAAACAAGAGCCACAGTGCAGGAATTGAAGGCCATCGTCAGTACATTATTTTATGGACTTTGTGCAAGTCTGAGTGGGTGCACTTTCTTTCTTGTTTTGGCATTTCCACCACCCTTTAATAAAGCAAAAGAAAAACAAAAAGGTGCTTGTGATGACTGATTAGAGTGGGAAGCTCCTGTTTCACATTTCATCTTCTATTTCATTCTTCCTGAATTCTATGATTCTTTCCAGTTCTTCATTGAACGAGTGTTGAAATTTGTTTTGCGTTTGGTCTTTCCAGTCCAGTTTGGCTGTTCTTGACCGGGAAAAGCCGATATTGCTGATTCCTTCTCCGGTGTAAACATAGAAGATCAAGACAAACTTCAGTACTTACAGAACCCCTTGCATGGTGTTTTGATTTTCCCTTGGGCTTAAATTCTGGGACCAACACAAAATTGGGGATTTGCCTTGATGGATTATCTGCCTCGGGAAGTCCTTTCATACATTTTGATGAGATTGCCTGTGGCATCATTATTGCCCTTGTGTTGCGTGAGTAAGAAATTTTATGCTCTTATCACCAGCCCTTATTTTGTAGATGAGCATTTTAGATATTCCCAAAACAACGGTGGTCGTCGTGTCCTCCTCCTGGAGAGGAGGCGGAGACCTTTGTATAGCGAGCTTAATTTGAAAGCCCAGATTTTCCCTCTTGATGAAGACCAATCTCCCCGTGTTGTGGCTCATGATTTAAAGCTGCCTTTTCCCAGTGCGTCAGATGTGAGATTCTTTGGATCGTGCAATGGCATTGTTTGTATGTCTGATTCTTCGAGTGCTTATTTGTGTAATCCTGCAACGCGTAGATTCCTCACCCTTCCTAGTTTCGGTTTTGCTTCCAGATATGCCGTCACACGTGGTATGGGGTTGGGGTTCGACAAAGAAACTCAAAATTATCAAGTTATTAGATTAGCCTTGTTTCTTGGAGTGTTAAAACTTGATCCATCTTCCATCCACCATGATTTTGAAGTCACGAGTTTGCTTACTGATAAGCCATCTGCGGAAACATTAGCTCAGGGTTCATCCACAGGAATATTAGGTCAGGGTTGGCCGACCATCGGTGCTGAAATATACAATCTCAACACAAATTCTTGGAGGAAGCTTGACGTTGTTTTACCACATATTGATGAAAAAAAAAGTGCTGCCGTGCTTAATGGCCGATACTTTCATTGGTGCACAAAATACCCAAGGATTCTTTCTTTTGACATGAACACTCACTCATTTCGTCAGATGGAAATACCTGGAAAGATACCACATCTTGCAGGTCTATTTACACCAACGTGGAATGTTGGTGTAGTGGACAGTTCTCTTGCTTTCATGTTCTTATTTCAGATGCAAATTGATGTATGGGTGATGAAGGAATACGGGATGCAAGAGTCTTGGATGAGGAAGTACTCAATAGGAGCTGTCATACTAGCTTCTGGTATTGCTTCACTAACTTCTTGGAATGATAAGCTTTTTATGGTAAGTGCTGATGAACAAGAGTTGATGTCCTGCTCTGTTCATTACTACGGCAACATTAGGAAATATGGTGGCAATTCTCGAGGTGGAAATTATTCACTAGCATACTCAGTTTATGAGGAGAGTTTGGTCTCTCTCTACAGAGGACGTCTAGGTTTGCCATGGCGGATGATGTGATTCCGAGATTTTATCAGGTTGTAAACTATGATAGAGACTCAGTAGCTCTAGCTAATTCTATGTGGTATGTCAGGGAACAACTAGGTATGTTCAAGTAAATATTGTTTTCAATCAAATTCAATGTGGATGTCTTATGGTTTGCTGAACTATGTACCTGATTTTCTTCGTCCTGGAAGCTTCATTTGCTGCCTTGCTGGATTAGCCAATTAGGGGCTAGCCTCAACTTTGTAACATACTCTGGTTTTCTTAGAAAATCAAATACTTCGCATGGTTCAATTTGTTACCCGGATCTGGACCATTGGTTCTGACACAAAAGTTTTACTTCTCTGAATCTCTGATACAGATATTCCATCTTTTCTCTTGTAATATCAACAGCCATTGCATTTGGGGTCTTAAAGAGACCATTCATTGATCATTCCGTTCCGTTGTCAAATGTCTACACAGCTGCATCAGCCGTCTCGTGATGCAATTTTTTTGGTTCCTCGTGAATGATGTAAAAATATGCTTGATGTGTTCTCTAAATCATCCCTTGATATCCAATATTGTCATAAAAGCTGAAATTAATGAATCAAAATTTATTCATTACGATATGTTAACTACAACCCATCATCGTCCTTGGATAATTAATCTTTTTGGTTTAGGATCAAACATATCGGCATTTTTAAGTAGAAAGTTTCAACTAAATGTTACTACTAGAAAACAAATCCTGAAGTCCAGTTCAATTGAAAATCTCTTTAACACCACATTCCGCCCCACCCCCACCAAACAGAAAAAAGAAAAGAAAAAGAAGACAAAATAAAATATAGAAAGAAAAACCCACCATTAATTACTTACTTTCTAAACAAAATAATCAGACCACATTAAAATTTGGATAACTTCAAAAATATCAAAAAATTGCTGGAGACTTGAGTATTTGATTAGTACTAGGTTTTGTTCCCAGATTTATCCTAAGGGCTGCTTCCAGGCGTTTCGTTTTCCATTGAGCCCAGAATTAGTTGGGCCTATTTCTCCAAGCCCAAATCAACTTCCTCTCTCTCCATCACTGTTTTAAAACTGAAGGCATATTCTTTATCATTGTCTGTGTCCTTTTCCCTGCTTTTGTTTTCCTCCCTTTCTAGTTTCTTCTCATCATCTTCATTGTCCATGACGTCCTAGAAATCACAGAACTAAGAATTCAATTCTCATAAGTGGGGAAAAAACCCAGACAGGAAAAAAGGGGAAAATTTTGAAGATAAAGGGGCTTTGTTTTTCTTCTGTGAATTATGGATCTATGGTCCATTAATGTGAAGAATACATGCTATCGAGGGCCTTTTCTGCTGAGAAATTCTGTTTCCGAAAAACCTATTTCAAAATGGAACTCAAAGAGTATGATAGGTGGTGGAATTTCTTCTTCTTGTGGGAGTCTGAGAATTCTTGAGATCAGGGTCTCTGAAAAAAAGCCTTGTGGATACCAATCCTTTGTGGTCAGAGCTGTGGGAAAGAAGAATAACTGTAATAATGGTTCCGAAGATTCCAATTCCTCTTCTTCTTCATCTTCGGGTATAAAAAGAATTGTCCCTTTTTATGTTCATTTGTACTTCTTGTTGTTTATGAACTTTGAGGGCATTGACACTGTTTACTAGATTGTGAGAAAGTTGGCAAATTTATACCTAAGAGGTGAATTATGAAGGAAAGAGAGAAACTTTGTGATGTTGGGTTTTATATCACGTTTGAGTTTTGCATGGGCTTGTGGGAAACTGAGCTAAAATGACTTGTATTTGCTTGGATGTAAAGTAAGTCAGCTGTCACATTCCGTCTTGTTTCAGACGTTTATGAGTTTCTGAGAGGAATTTACGATTGGGCTTTAGCAGTATTGATGTTTGCTGCACTTCAATATCCGTGTGATTGATTTTTTGAGATTTCCCAAGTGCTCATGGGCTCATCATTAGCTGTAAATGATAAAAGTTTCTTTCTTTTTAGTCCAAGAGCCAAAATTTACTTGTGCCAGTTGATACCTGGTTTGGAGTGGGTTGTAGATTGCAAGGACGGAGAATTGGTTAACTAGATTGTTGTCCAATTGAAACATATTACAGAATGTTTGAACTGACATAAATTTGAGTGTGGGGTTTTTGGGATGTTTTGTCATATAATGACTAGCTGTTGATGTGGAAATGTGGAAGGATGATAATAGTTTAACTTGTGTGAGAGGGTTATTGTAGGTGACTAATGCATTCTTAATTATCTATTTACAACAATAAAAGTATGAGGAAGAGTTTTTTTTTTTTTTTTTTTCCCCTTCATATTAATACTTTAAATAGGATTTCACGAGTGGCTGTTACATGCTTACATAGCAAGGTCTTCTAGTTTTGTCAACCTGCTTTGCACTGGCAAAATGACCTTTTGCAAAGAATCAAATTAGCTACTTTTCCTCAAGCCTTGCTGACAATCCATGTTTTCTGACAATGGCTTCTCATTAAACTTTTAGTTGGAACCCCTGCTTGCATTTGTTTAATGCACAACATGATTTTTACAGTATCTTAGTATACTAGGGAACTTGGAGATAACATGGTTTTATTACTGAAGATCTGTAATTTTGGTTAAATCTATTTTTAATATGATCAAATGCGGATGGTGGAGTGGGGTTGAAGAGGAGGTATGAGAGGATTTTAGGCTTGAAATTGGGCTTTGGTTAAGGCCTACAAAAACAGCAAAACGTCAAGTGTTTTAGGAGGATGAACTATTCTTAGGTAGCATGGTTGCTACTTTTCATTAGATTTTTAGTAAAAGAACCACGACGACTAAATTATGAGCTGAAAAGCAGGGAGGAAACCTAATGAGGCATGAAAATGCAGAAAGTTGAGAGAGAATATATCATAGCAAGAAAATTAGATATTTGTAGCAGGATTTGTGCTAAATAGATCACAGATCATATTCCAGAAGGAAAGCTGCTGATCTTCATATGTTTGAACTAATTTATGATAAACTTGTCCTAGGAGTCTTGTTAAGCTTGCTATTCAAAATTCTTTAAACTTGTCCTAGGAGTCTTATTAAGCTTGCTATTCAAAATTCTTTAGACCATCCCCATTTGATGGGTGTTTGGATTTAGGTATGGCGGTGGCTTCAGGTAAAAGTATTTAATCGGAGTGGCTTTGATCTCTACCCTCCAATTGTTTGATTAAAAATGTGTAATATTTGTAAATTATAAATTGCTTGGATGCATTTGTTCTGGAATGAGTTTGCAATTACTTTCTTTTTCATGTATCTTGCTCTCCTCCTTGCACTTTCCAGGAGGCCTTTTGGCCGGCCACATCTATTTGCTAATGCTGTTACTGGCTTTGGCCACTGACAACATCTTCACTAGTCACATAGACATAGCTTGTTTTCTTGTGTGTGTAGAACTTATTTTTGCCATTTAAATCTTCAAAGTTTTTTTTTTCTGGGAACCTCCACTATCTATCTTCTAAGTTCACTAAGTACTCCAGATCACTACTCCATTAACCTCTTAAACATCTTATTAACCTTGGATTTGATAAAAGAATATGTCTATTTCCTTCTTTGTGTATAACTTATTTCTTCAAAGTTCCCAGGAACCCACCACTATCCACCTCATAAGTTGACTGTGTACACCAAATCACTACTCCTTCAGCATTAAATTTGATAAAAGTATTTAAAGGGTCAAAGTTTTTAAAAACCTGAGCTAGATCTGAAGACCCAAGAACCTAAATTATAGATCTGAATTTGAATAGTTCTCTTTTCAAAAAAGTTTCACCCTAAATTATAAATCTGAATTTGAATGCTTCTCTTGTTCTTAGGTTCTCTTCTCTCTCTCTCTCTCTCCCCCCCTTGTTAATTTTTATTTTAAAAGTTCATTGTCTAAATTTGTTTCTTAGTCATTTAAAGTCACAGTCTGGCAGTACAAAATTCAAACATGATGACTCTAAACTAATCTTAGAATTACTTGGGTTTCTCTTTCCTTGTTATCTGAAACTTTAAAGGTTACCCTTTTATCTTAGAGGTTTAATTCTCCCGGTGGAGCTTGCGAAGATAGAACAGGCTGATCTTGTACCTTCAATAGATCTTGAATACACTTCTTTTTCCTATATTTTATTTAGAACGTGGTGTTGATCATCTTACATGGTTATCCACTAGCTAATGAAGTAGATAGACCAAAATGCAGAACTTGCATTTTCTGTATTTTGAATTATTTGGGTAAATTAAATCTATAAAGCATATAAGATGCAATGAAATGTTTTTGACCACCATTCACTATTAATGACTATGAAGACTGGTTAGGTACAATGAGTAGTTAGCTGTGGTTCTTGTCACTTTCTCAATTCAGTACCAAAACAATTTTCCTAAACATTGAGACTTCTTGTTCCTCAAAATTCAATCTTCAATGCAGGATGCTAATAGCCTTCAAACTCAGAATATTTGTTGTGCTAAAACAATCTTCAATGAGTATATTTGCCCAGTGAAATTGTATAGAGGCATTCCTGCTTGTTAGTCATGATGTAGAATTAAAGAAGTTTTTGTAGAGTATACTCTGAGTACAGTTAATGCAAATCCAGTTCATCAATTTTTTAACACATTTCCATATCTATGGAACTTCTTCTGTGAATTTGCCCTTATTATATTTTTGCTTTATACATGACATTTCAAAAAGATGGCTGATAGACAGTTCAAATATTTGTCAAATTTTTACGTATAACAAAAGGAAACTGATGTCTCATTCTGCTAATGTGAGCATCTACTTTTCACACACTCTCCCTCTCCATCTATCTATCTGTCTTTCTATCTCTCTGTCTGTCTATCGATCTCTCTCTGCTGTGCATGTGCAACTGCTTTCGTCTTTTTTCCTCTTTTGACTGTATCGAGGATGGGGTTTGTAGGTGATTGCTTGGTTGTAGTCAATTAGAATTTAAGCTTCTTGTTAGATGAAGTATAATCTTATCATTGAAGAGGAATTGAAAATAGAAGGAAAACTCCTCTTTCGAAAATTTTTATAGTTTACAAGAAAAATCAAGGATTAAACCTAATGTGGTTTAAAGTAGGACTAATAAAAAGTAAACTCTGAGACAGAAGCAATTGCAATATTCTAATGCTACTTATATAAGCAAAGCTATAATTAAATGTGTCATAGTTTGTTTACAATTGTCAGTCTTAATTCAAAGCTGGCTTTCTCTTAGTTGTAAATGCTCGCTGCTATTTTTCTTGTAATATAAGAATTTGCGAGCCTTTTATTATCTCTACTAAATGCTTAATGAATATGCTGACCTTATAATGGATACTATTTATAATGCTGGGAACGGTAATCAATCAACTCCAGAGGAAGATAGCCAGAAAGGAAGTAGTGCTTCTGAAAGTAACAAATCAAAAGATAATGGATCTCAAAAGCCCAATCATAAGCCCCTGGATTGGAGAGAGTTCAGAGCAGCCCTTTATATTCAAGAGCAGGTACTTTTATCTGTCTATCATTATCTGTTTGTGATTCTTCCAAAATCATTTGTAAGGTGGAATAAATTACCCTGGAGTCAAATCCGGTGACTACGCTTACCTGTTTATTTTCGAAATTTAAGAATGGTTAGATAGGTTGGAGAGATTTTCATAAGTTTCAGATCTTTATCCTATTATTGGCTTTTTGAATGCTATTTATCAGAGTGCTACTTTATAGAACAGAATACTGTAATACCTGTCCTCTCTCTTCTTTCTTCTGTTTTATTTTGTTACTTTAAAGTGTTAGTATTTTCTGGAGATTTTGACCTTGTGAACGCTATGAAAATTCCTTCACTGTTTTGTTTCACTATTGGGTGTTGGTGTAAGAATGTCTTCTTTTCTATCATAAATTTAGACATTTCCCTCTCCCTGGGATGTTAGAATCATCTTCATACTTTGATTTATTCTGCTTGCTAACTGAGAAATTCCTCATATTTTAATTGCATTGTCTATAATTTTCCATTCCCTCTATTAAGGACAGCCTGAGGCACTTGATTTCTGTTTTAAAACTTTGATTCCACCAGGACATATACTGCTTATTTATATTCCCATAAAAATATTACTACTTTTACCTCTTGTAAGGGGGGAAAAGGGCATTATTAAGGAGTTGAAATATGGGCAGAGAGTATAAGAAGTGCAGCATTGCTAAGGGCATCAAGTTTAAGCATTGTGGTGTTGCTATCTTTTAGAGCTTAGGATTGATATTGAATTTTGTCTTGAAATGTTTATGCCAGATTGAAACTGCACACTCCGACAATCACAAGCAAGAGCGGGCATCTCTGGGGTCCAAGCCTCTTCCGCAGAAGTGGGCTCACCCAATTTCTGCACCAGAAAATGGCTGTCTTTTAGTTGCTACAGAAAAGCTTGATGGAGTTCGCACCTTTGAAAGAACTGTAGTTCTCCTTCTAAGATCTGGAACCAGGCACCCACAAGAAGGGCCATTTGGGATTGTTATAAATCGTCCCCTTCACAAAAGGATCAAGCACATGAAACCTACAAATCTGGATCTGCAAACAACATTTGCTGATTGTTCCTTGCATTTTGGTGGACCTCTTGAGGCTAGCATGTTCTTGTTACGAGCTGGGGAGAATTCAAAACTTCATGGGTTTGAAGAGGTCATACCTGGTGTGTGTTTTGGTGCTCGAAACAGTTTGGAAGAAGCTTCTGCACTAGTAAAGAAAGGTGTGCTTAAGCCTCATGATTTCAGATTCTTTGTTGGATATGCAGGGTGGCAGCTTGACCAATTGAGGGAAGAGATTGAATCAGAATATTGGTATGCTGCAGCATGTAGTGCGAACTTGATTTTTGGGGGTTCACAAAATTCTTCATCCGAAGGTTTGTGGGAAGAGATTTTGCAACTAATGGGTGGACACTACTCGGAATTGAGCCGCAAGCCAAAGCAGGATATGTAGCCCTCTCAGAATCGGCAAACAGTGAATGTGAAATTATGCTGTAACTGAACAGTGAGGCAGCAAATGTACAGGTTGGCGGCATCCATAGGCTAATAATTGGTAATCTTTTATTTTCTTCATCAAGAAACGTGCTATTTATGCATGTATGTATTCAAAGACACTTGTAGTAGAAGAGGAAATTACTTTTTATAAGATCTAATTAGGGACTTCTTGTTTTTTCCTGGAGCAAATATTTGTATTATGTTCAGGGAAGTACTGCTGTGAGATGACACCAAGGTATACATTGAAATACACTGGTGATAAGCCTAATGTGTAGTTTCCCACTAGACAGCTATTTTTGCCTGTATTAAACTGGGATTAATACAACAACAAATAAGCTTTACCTTATTATGTGAAATCGGTTGTATGGAACTATGGATTGTATCTATATGGATTATATGGATTATATGTCTTATCGCTTTGCAATTACATTCCATACTTTAATCAAAAACCAAGAAAATAAATTTGCCATATGTTGAGTCTATGGTTTTGCATGATATTGATTTAAACGTTCCATCAAAAACCAAGAAAACAAATTTGCCATATGTGGAGTAGATGGTTTTGCATGATATTGATTTAAACATCTATCAAGACAAAAATGAAACCATTGAAGATTGAGATTTGTATGAATTTATAATCATAATGGACTTAAAAATATTCCAATTAACTACACCTCCTAAATTTTGGTTAAGATAATAGATTGAATACAGTGTGCATTTTCTGTTTTATAATTTACTGCATTTTTGGTTATTTAAAAGAGAAATCCAATCTAAAGTTCAATCCTAAATTAGTATAACTATTGCAATCAATACTTAGTTGATGAGACATGTATTGAGGATGAAGTGCATCCTTTGCTTATCATGTCTGGAAAGAGGAACCAAGGAGTACTTGGGTAGGCAGGATGATCAAGCATTTTAGGGTTCTGGAGTTTTTTTTTTTTTTTTTTTGAGGGAAGTAATTCATTACTTAACAGACAAGTTACATCATTTTGATGCGGGAAGTACATTTTGCGCAAGATTATGCGCTTTGAGGACCTCCGATCTAGGAACTTTGATCATAACACAACAATTTAAGTGGGAAAGTAATTGCCGGATATCCATGGCAATAGATTTTACCTGAATGTCTGCAGTTGCTGGACTCGCTAGAGCTTGGAGTGCTAACAACGAATCCGTTTTTAAACTGACTCTGCTCCAACCTTTAAGGACTGCCTCTCTTGTTGCCTCTAAGATTGCCATAAGCTCAGTTTGTAGGGCAGAAGCCGCATAAAGTTGCTTCGAGCAGGAGGATAAGATGCTATTATCGGCGGTGTCAAGTGCTATCCAAGCAATTGCAGCTGCATATGCTTCCTTATTTTTTTCCTTGAAAGCCCCATCAGTAAGGATTGTTACTGAGTGTCCACCATCATTCTCTATGTTACCTTGACCTCCGTTCCATCTGATATGCAAATTTCCTACAATTGTTTCCCCCGTGTTAGCATTTCCTGATCCCTCTGCATTCTGCATCACATGTGGGCTATCTGTTCCCAGGGTAGCTTTGTCTCTAGTCTTGAAGCTTGCTTGAATTTCCTAGAAAGTAGCTACCGAAGATGACCAGATAGATTCAGGTAATTCAAACTTGTTATCCCAAACCGCAGAGCATCCTGCTTTCCGAAGGCACCATAGAATGGAATCGGAAAGAATAATATCTTCCTCTTTGGGTGCAATGAGTAACCAATTACTGAACCATTTAGCAAAAGTTGTTGGAATACCCACATCAAAGTTGAAACCTAGAGTGGAGATTCTCCAAGTTCGTTTGGCAATGGTACAGTTCAATAGAGAGTGGGAGATGGTTTCAGTTTCTGTGTCGCAGTAGCAACACTTTGGGGGCATAATAATACCACGTTTCCAGAGCTGGTCGGCCGTTGGGCAAACTTCATGAATTGCTTTCCAGAGGAAAAAAACTATCTTTGCCGGTAGTTGTAACTTCCAAAATAATTTCCAGAATTTTCCTTCGTCCTGCCTCATAGTCAAATTTGCCTTCCCAAACAAGGAGGTTGATGGATTTTTCCTTTCTTCCAAATTGGTCGCCAGGTGGTAACTGGATTTAACCTTATACTGACCATTCTTTTCCTCCTTCCAGTAAAGCCGATCTTCAACTTCCGTTGAGAATTTGGACAGATGAATGGAAAGGATGTGAGGGACTACCTCTTGCGGGAAGATGGTTCTGATGAGAGGAATTGCCAATTCCTATATTTATCAATCAAGTCTGCTACCCTGAGTGAGAGACCACCTTGTTGGAACAGAGTACTCGAGTGCAGTGGGTTTACTACATTAGGGATCCAATCTTCCTTGATGTCGATGTGTGCTCCATTGCCAACCCTCCATTTCAGACCTTGACAAAGGAGTTCCTTTCCCCATATAATACTTCTCCAACCCCAAGACCAGTTTTGACCTTTGTGTAGTTGCATGAAATTGTTTTTACCACAGTATTTAGTTGTGAAGAATCTGGAGAAGAAAGAGTCTTTTTCTGAATGAATTTTCCATGCAACTTTTGCAAGCAAAACTTGATTCATAAAAATTGTTGAGCGCATGCCCAAGCCACCATTAAATTTAGACTAGCAGATTGATTTCCAAGATTTCCAATGAATTCCTCTGCCTTCCTGATCTCTTTTCCATATGAATCTTGCCAAGAAACTGTCAATTTGTTTTGCCACAGAGATTGGGATTTGAAATGCCCCTAGTATATACAGAGGCATTGAAGAAAGTACATGCTTGGCTAAGATGATCCTGCCTTGGACCGAAAGACATTCATTCTTCCATTTGAGCAATTTGCATTTAATTTTCCGCAGCAGATCTCCAAAAATCCTTGTTTTTGAAATGGAAAAGTTGAGGTTATGACCAAGATATTTACCTTTGTCTTTGACCTGAGTATTGAACATGACCGATAGGAAGTGTTGCCATTCCACACTTGTATTTGGGCTGACTAGCATGGATGATTTGCTGAAGTTAATTCTTTGACCCGATTGGGATGCAAATACATTGAGGATGTTGGCTAAGCCCGTGACTGCTTGCATACTAACTTCAAAGAAAATTAGGCAGTCATCTGCAAACATCAGGTGGGACACTCTTGGCACTGACCTTCCCACTTTAATACCCATTCCAACCTCCTTCTCGGCCTTCAACAACAGTTTGGATAAGGCATGCTGGCATAGGATAAATAGGAAGGGCGATAGGGGGCATCCTTGTCTCAGACCATTTTTAGGCACAATAGTACGAGAAAGTTCACCATTGAATTTTATTTTGATGGAGGGTGTGGACACACATTGCATGATGAGATCTATCCAGTGTGTTGGGAAACCATATTTCCTGAGCATGTTTTCTAAAAAAGACCAAGATAGCCTATCAAAAGCCTTGCTCATGTCCAAGGTGAGGGCAGCTAGGGATTTGTTTCCTCTATGTTGTTTGCGAATGTGTTCTAGAACTTCATGGGCTATAAGAACATTTTCATTAATGGTTTTACCAGGTCCAAAAGCATTTTGGTTAGGTGAAATCAAAGTATTGATCACCTTTTTTAACCTATTGGCCAAAACCTTTGCTATTACTTTGTATATTACATTGCAAAGGCTTATGGGCCTAAAGTCTTTGGGATTTGTAGGATTATGACGTTTAGGGATAAGTATGATCACCGTTTCATTCCAGGCCGACTTCATTTCCTTTGTCCTGAGAAATTCGAGGACTGTCTCTGTTACTGTCTCTCCTACTATCCCCCAAAAATCTTGGTAGAACCCCGCGGGTAGGCTATCTGGTCCTGGAGCTTTCCATTTACCCATTTGGAAGATTGCATGCTGTACCTCCGTGCCCAAGAAATCTCTGTTGAGCCACTCCTTTTGGTCTTGTGTTAATTGCTCGTCGATCGCTTGGTACACTTTGTTATAGTTCACATCAGCCTGGGTGTTGTCTCGTGGGAAAACTGACTGATCTCTCCAAATGCTTTCTAGGTGGTTGGTGATGATGTCCAACATTTCTTGATGATTGCATGTCCACCCTCCAGATGGTGTTTTGAGTTGGGTGATGTGATTCTTGTCTTTCCTCTTGCATGCCCAGGCGTGGAAAAACTGGTGTTGACTTCTCCATGATGTAGCCATTTCATTTTTGCTCGTTGTTGCCAGTATTCAAGTTGAGCCTGAAGTAGGTTGTCTAGCTCCTTTTTTGTTTCATCCTCTGTGTCTGAACCACCATTTGTGTCCACATTCTGTTGGATGGTTGCTAGTTCTTTTTGCAGATGGTTTATCCTTCTATCCAAGCAGCCAAATTTCTCTTTACTCCATTTGCCTAACTGATCACTGGTAGTGCTGATTTTATTCCATACATCCTCCATCTTGGAGCTGCCTTGAACCTGATGTTTAGTTTGCCATATTTGTTGGACAATGTGGAATGATTCTTTATGGTGGGTCCAGAATTTTTCAAAGGGTTTTGGGAGCTTTATTTGGCGCCTTGTCGGGCGTTGGTTAGAGTTCATTATCATAGGGCCGTGATCTGATCTATAGATTGGAAGGTTTCGAACCATGGCCTTAGGAAACATATTGAACCAATCCTTGTTGGCCAGAACCCTGTCTAGTCTCTCATAAATTCTATCATCCCCTTTTCTGCAGTTGGACCATGTGTACCACAGTCCAAAGTTTTTAACTTCAGATAGACCCAACACCGCCAGTACTGATCTCATATGCTTTGCCATGTTTTCTTGAATTGGGTTGCCCCCCTTTTTGTCTGCATGAGTCCAAACTTGGTTAAAATCGCCTGCAATAGCAGTCGGCCCGGTTGAACCGCTGAATGCAGTCAAGACTTCAGTCCATAGCCCCTTTCTTTTGTCCTGTTGTGGCTGACCATATAGGAGTAGTAATAACCAAACCTTCCCTGTGACTTCCTTCACTTTTAACAAAAAGAAATTCGTAGTTTTGCTTAGCAGTTCAATACCCACCTCATTTGTCCAGGCCACACAAAGTCCCCCCCTAGTACCTTCTGGATCCACGAGTTCCCAGTGGACAAATTTTGAAGCAGACAACCATTTTTTCATCTTGGCTTACTGGCTTTTCGTTTCCATTAAAAAGAGGACATTTGGATTATGGGAGTGGATCATTTTGTTTAGCAATCGAACTGTCAGGGGTTGACCCATGCCCCTGTAATTCCAGCTTAAGAGCCTCACTGTTGCTGAGGTGGTTGATTTGGTTCAACCACCTGCAAAACCGTAATACATTTGGTGCTTTCTTCCATAATGAGATTTATAATGTCTGTGAACATTCTTGCCATGGTTACAACCTCCACGACTGTGCCAAGACTGTCTTGCGGATTTTCCAATTCATAGCGAAGGATGATTTGTTGGAGATCCTCTTGGATGTCTGCTTCATAAACTCTTCGTTTCTGGAAACTAAGAATCTGCAGATCTTCTGTGAAGGCTTTTTTCCGTTTTGCCAACTGTGGCTGGAGTTGAGGATGTTCCTGTAGACTCCATCCCAGAGCATGCCTTTGTAATTCCTGCTGATAATCTTCATCCAAACTCCAGGTATGCAAGTCTAAACTGGTGACTGGTTTTGTGTTGCGTGGGGTAGAAGAAAGTTCGTTGGGAGTGTGAGGGTTGGAGGTATTGTTTATGATTGGACCGAATGGATGTCTTGGTCTGCAAGGTTGAATGGGTTGTTTGATGAGATGGGGTTTGTTGTTTCTCTGGTGCGTTTGTTTTGGTTTGTTGATGGTTCCTCTTGGTTTGGGCCCGCTTTCCTCTTACCTTTCCTGATTAGCCTTCGCTTTTTCCTTTCCTCTCTGGATAGACTGGCTAGTTGAGCCCTAAGTTCGTGGTCATGGTCAGAGTCAGTTGAGGAATCTGGGCTTAGGTCGTATCCACTTTCGTGATGTGAGTCACTGGCCGTGGAATCAATATCATCTTCCAACACCAGATACCTATCACCTAGGCTGGATTGCATGTCTCCCGTTGGCGGTGGTTCTTGGATATTTTCGGCCCACACTTTGGCAGCCCAAATCAGGAATTTGCATTTGGCTGCTTCCTTCTCCCTTGTATGGCAATTAATATTGTGGTTTTCTCTTGGTACATAACATTATCGAATTTCCGTGTTTGCATCTAAGCATTTATATCTAATTATGCTTAAAATATTTACTTTTTAAGAAAAAGACAGAAAGAACAAGTTGAGAACAAAATAAATTTCAGGAAAATTTTTATGTAATTGTAAAATATTTGGCGCCCTTTCCATTGTTCTTAAACTTTGTTCTGAGAGGCTAATTAGAGATATTAATTGCTGTTAACTATTGGCAAACCTGATTTTGTTGGAGAAAATGAAGACTTGGATGCTAATGCCATGGCATGTAACTTTTCATGCCACAGCATGGAGTAAATTGACAGAATTACGGAATTACGAAAAAGAAAGGATTATGCAAATCAGATCATTCAGATCAGGGATATGATTGGTGATGAAGATTTCTAGGAGTAACAACTTCCTACATTTATGGTAATTCAGTTGATAGTGGAAATCACAATCAATCTATATCTTTCCTCAGAATTAGTGGCTAGTTTTATAGAAGTAAATTTAAGCAACAAACAGCATTATATATTCAGCTTCTTGTATTTTGTAAAGTGGTGCACCAGTAATAAAAAAAAATAAACCCTTGAAAGTCTTCTTCATTTCTATTTTTTCTTCTTTCTTCATTTCTATTTTTCTTCTTGGTATCAGAGCCAAGATCTCTGTCTTGCTCATCTTTTATCATGACCTCTTTATCTCTCAATGTTGGTAACTTTGTTACTCTGAAACTCACTTCCTCAAATTATCCATTATGGAGAGAACAAGTTTTAGGCTTAGCAGAAAGCCAAAATCTGATTCATCATCTTGACGCAGCAACTCCTATTCCACCACAATATTCCTCACCAAATTCAAATACCACAGGCACAGAAACAACTACATCAATGCCAACAATAGAATTTGTTGCCTGGCAAAAATCTGATCGGCTTCTTCGAGGTTGGATAATTGGCACCCTCTCTGAAGAGGCACTCGGATTAGTCATTGGATTAGGCACCACGTCTGCAGTTTGGGATGCACTCAAAGAAGCGTATGCCCAAGACTCTCAAGTACGTGAGTTCACGCTTCGCCAACAACTCACTTATCTGCGCAAAGATGACAATAAATCCATTACAGACCATAGCATGTTGAAACCTCCAAGACCAACCTATTCAGAACTGATCTCTCCCCAAAGACCATCTTGGCTCACTTTCTTCCCAAACTGTGCCTCCAGCCCCGGCTCAGTTTGCGGGAGGGTATTGGCAAACCTGATTTTGTTGGAGAAAAGGAAGACTTGGATGCTAATGCCATGGCATGTAACTTTTCATGCCACAGCATGGAGTAAATTGACAGAATTACGGAATTACGAAAAAGAAAGGATTATGCAAATCAGATCATTCAGATCAGGGATATGATTGGTGATGAAGATTTATAGGAGTAACAACTTCCTACATTTATGGTAATTCAGTTGATAGTGGAAATCACAATCAATCTATATCTTTCCTTAAAATTAGTGGCTAGTTTTATGGAAGTAAATTTAAGCAACAAACAGCATTATATATTCAGCTTCTTGTATTTTGTAAAGTGGTGCACCAGTAATAAAAAAAATAAACCCTTGAAAGTCTTCTTCATTTCTATTTTTTCTTCTTTCTTCATTTCTATTTTTCTTCTTTAACAACTCATTCTTCTTTCATCTCATTTCTTCCCACTATTCTAATGCACTAGCTAGTACAAAAAAATGAATCTACATTGTAGACATGCATTAGCATATCCAGTCATAACCATGAAGTGAGCCCCCTCTCCCAACTATAATATATACATGGCAAATTCCCTTGCCCAAGAGGTAAAATCCACTTGTTTTCCAACATTTTTCCCTGTAATATCTAAGGGCATGTATATAATATCTGAAGCTCTTTAGCAGTGAATGGCTTATGATCTATACTGGGTCAATTGAGTTTCTCTGCGTCTCTCTTTGTCCCTTTGAAAGTGTTAGAACAGCCAAATTCAGCTAGTGCTTTTTTGCTATCGATACCCGAAGTTTGCTTCGTGTATTGATTTCGCCTGTTCATAATCATACAAGTTCTTTTTGGTCCGTTCCTTCTCAAGACGTGCTTTGCGAACTGCTTCTCGAATTTGTCTCTCATGTTCTTTCAGCATATCTTCCATGTTTCCTCCCGGAGGCATCAATGGTCCAGAGCAATGGATTCTGTTTCTTTTTTGCACATAATCCTGAAATCAGGAAGAAGTCAAACTCAGCAGGTTTCTTGAATCCTAAGATATGTGAATTAATGTATTTCATGTCACATATGCAGAGAAATATGTGCACATGGTCAAAAATGAAAAGGTTTTTATCAGTGCAATGTATTCCACTGTCCAGTGCAGCATTGGCAATGTACATAACTATCCATAAAGGTAAGTTTTTTGAAATGCTCATATCTTGATTAAAAATTTTCAGAACTGAAAAAGAGAAGCAGCAGAATTGCAGGAACACTTCAGTCCTATTTTAGGCTTTCCAGAAATGAGTAAGGGAAAAAAAAAAGTCAAACAAAAAAGTTCAGTTGGGAAGAAATTTAAAGCACAGAAGAGATTTAAGTTAGAAATTTAAACAATATGTCAGGTTTGCTTTGTCATCCACTATGGAAAACTTCATAGGCTAATATTTGCCATAACATACCGTAGCTTCCTTCCTCAACATTATCTCATTGTTTGTTGAGCCTGCCGTTGCTCTAGAATTCTGAGAAGTCTGTTTGTTCATTGCTCTGTCATGCCTTGAAGTGCCATACGTACTCACACTACCTGCCATTGTACCACCTACATTTTCCTCTTCCTTAGTCCTTACGTATCCATTAGCATTCGGGTGAATCATTGAATTTGAGTGAGAGAATCCTGTTTTACTTCCTCTACGTGGTTCAATTGGAAAGCCTGTCCCACTTTCCTTCAGTGTATTGTATCTTACACTGATAGACTTATTTGACTGGCCCTGCCATGTTAGAAGTGTCATTATCAAACTTCAAAGTGAGAAGAAAAAGGACAGATTAGCTTCTGAAAGTGCAAAGTAAGAAGGAAACCTGTCCCTGAGCATTGCTATCTCGTGTATGTGCTCCTGTTGGCTGTTTAGGAGTTTCCCTCATTGATCCATCTCTGCATCCCTGTAGGCTCTCAGCTTTTTGCCTGAAATCAGGAGAGAATCACACATATGAACTGATACGAAGAAATCAAAAAACTTAGAAGTCAGAATAGAATAGAGTAAATAGAAAGGCAACAATAGAAGCCCAATGCATAGTGGGGAGTTAGAAAGTGATTAATTGATTAGATACAATAAATCTCTCTCTCTCTCTATACCAATAAATTACTTTGGAAGTTCTCATACTCTAAAGCCTGAAGGTTGTCAAGGCCAGAAAAGACTAGAACTTGCGAAAGTTGAGAATTTCAACAGTCTACAAGTTCTATTTACTGTAAGGAGCAGCAAAACATATTTGTGCCATGGCTACACTTTAATATTTGAGTAGAACATTCCAACATGGATAAGAGCCACAAATTTTTTCTGTAAAATCTTTTCTTATTTCTCTCATCGCAAGGCTCCCCAGCATCAATGTGGCTTGGACTTGGTACGTTTCTCCAAAGCAAAGGAAAAAGGTCCTTGGCATTTCAATTTTTCTAGAAAACTAAAGGTTGTGAAAAATTTTCCCTGAAAACCTGCCATAGTCAGGGAGGTCAAAATCTAAAGTTTACTAGATTTGTCAAGTTTAATGGCCAAATGACACCAGTTCATAACCAGGACAGAGACCAAAGTAGAGCAATACACATGAAAATAAAGGTACCTTCTTTCTTCCTCATTTCGACGTTTAGCATCAAATTCTTTGCTCGGAGAATATTTTGGCAAATTAGATGGATCACAAGGAAGAGGCTTTTTTGTGAAGAACTGAAAAGAAGAATGAAAAGTGAATGGCAAAGCATTATGCAATCTACAGAATGATCAAGTGAAATATTGACAATAAATGTATCAGCATCTGGGCCTTCCAGCTAAGATCTTTACAGGTTATATTCCTAATCTCACATTTCAACTAATGTAGTGATTTAAAAAACCAGATGCTTCTAAGCAGCTTCTAATCAAAATATTTTTGTTACAAACTACAGAACATCTCTGCAAGTACTGTTGGATCCCTAGGGAGAGGACAGATATTGATGTTGATCAGGTGTGCAGTATCACATATTTTTCTGTAACTTCATTTTGATTTTCTATAAAATTAATCTTTCTTGTTGGTATAATTTATTATATCAGCCCTTAGAAATACATTAGGGTTCTACATAATTGGATTTCAGACAATATCTCATACCTATCAGGTCCTATAGCATCTACCATTTCAGAAGACAGAAGAAATAACATTCATTTTCTACAAATTGTGGAGTACATTACAATTTAATACTAGAAAAAAGGTAAAACATTTTCAGCAATTTTCCAGACAACCATAATATTTTATGAAGCAACCTTCAACAAAGAGCATCATTACCAAAGCGACATTAATCGGTATCTCTCTGAGGATTATAAAATGTATTAACAGAAATGAAAGCAATAGTAGTATATGAGCTTCTTCCATTAGATAGAAATAAACTTTAGAACATTACCTCACTTTTCAGTGCAGAAGCAGCAGTACCCCGCTTCTCTGGTTCTATCGACAGAAGGACATCTACAAGAGCCAAAGCTGAAGAAGGAAAATCCATGAATGTATCAGCAACACATCGCCTGTATGGAGAGTGAGGTTTAAAAGTAGTTGTGTGTGGCAACTTCGATTTTCTCCAGTATTCCTCGGAAGGTGAACCGCATAACTTGAAAATTTTATGCATTTGCTCAACCTAGCAATCAGTATTCATAACTTGGTCAGGAAGAAAATTATCTGAAAAGGGACATGCGCAGTTCGGAGAGTTTATAGGAGAAGATCTCAGGAAATTGCTCAACAAAATCATGCTCAAAGTTTAATGAGCTTGGTAATGCAGAAGAAACTAAGAGCCTGATACATCAAGACATATTTATCCTCTAGAGAGAAGGGAGTTGTTCAAGAAGGAATATAAAGCAGTTGATTGTATTTGGAAGTGATTGAAAGTTATGAGATGCAGTTTTGCTCTTATAATGTGTATGTACACTATTATTTCGTTGTTTCTGTTGGGAATTTATGTACTTGAATAAAATTTGATATATTGTATGAATAAGTAGTTACTTGAAGAAAATTCATTTAGAGAAGCGTCAAAAGTATACTGTGGAAATCCTACTGTTGAGATCAGCACCAAAGAGAGCAGTGGTAAATAAGTCAAATTATACACTCAAGTACCTCTGTTCTTCCAGGCATAATAGGTTTCCCAGCAAATAATTCAGCAAGGATGCAGCCAGCACTCCACAAATCTATTGGAACCCCATATTGTGTTGCGCCAAGCAAAAGCTCAGGTGCTCTATACCAAAGAGTAACAACACGACTAGTTAATGGCTCCTCTTGGTTGGGCTGAAAAAATGTAGCTAGACCAAAGTCTGCTAGCTTTAGAATCCCATTATTGTCAACTAAAAGATTTGAACCCTTGATATCCCGATGAAGAACTCCACGACTGTGGCAATGTTCTAACCCATTAAAAATTTGCTGCATGTAGCATTTTATCTGCATTTTAAAGTCAAAGGAGACGTATTAGAGAGAAATTCATATAAAGCTATGATGATTAAAAACATATTGGCCACTGATTCTTTTTAAATCATCCATCGCAGCTTTCCCTCAAGCCCTTTTTTACTTTTCACCCCGTTAAAGGCATGCTGCAAAGACTATTTGCTTGCTGAATAATGTTGTGCTCAATGCGATTATGCTTTATAGCACATGCGCACGACTGTAGTAGATGTTCAGAGACAGTTTAAATGACTATTCCATAAATATGCCAAACAAAAGAGAAAGATGTACCTGTGGCTCTGTAAATTTGGCCTCAGGTGATGCTGTAAGCCCAGCCAAATCATGCTCCATGTACTCAAATACAAGATATAAACTGCTAGAAATCCTGGATGTAACCAGAGCTTCAAGCTTCATAACATTTGGATGGTCAAGTTTCCGCAAAATCAATATTTCCCTAGCCATAAAACGTACACTCTCTGGGTCCATATTAACAAACCTTACTTTCTTCATTGCCACAATTTTATTGTTTGTAAGGTCCCGAGCCCTGAAAACACTACTATATGTTCCTTGGCCGATCTGCATAAAAGGGGTAATATTTGAAGTATGTAAACGAAGTTAACAAAAATTAGTAAGAGCTACCAACTCCTAGTATATTAAATAGTCTAAAAACAACTTTTGCGATAAATGATCAGCAGTATCTTTGGGGATGCAGAAAATATGCTTGATTTTATTGAGATATTGGTAGGATCTAGAATTAAGTCTCCATGGCAACAAAGTTCAGTGTAGGTGATTTGTGTCATTACTCAAACATTTGACTCTAGTATACATAGGTAATTATTAATTCTTCTGGTTAACTGCAATGTATGTATTGGCATTTACATGTGTAGGAAAAGCTAGGTGATGTCCCTCTAAACATGCAGCTTAATTTATTGCCTTCTGAAGGGACCCAATAGAAGTAAACTCTCCTATAATCAGAGTTTTTGGTTATGTTTCCATATTTGCAAAATAAGAATGGTCCAGAAACTGCAGTTCTTAATTTATTGCCCCCTGTAGGTAGTGTAGGGGCAAGTTTTGTGCATCAAAGTTATGCATTAAACACTAGGGATAACTAAGACTAAACAAAAAGTTCATTTAATATATAGACAGAGCTTTTATTGCATATCTGATTTAAAGGAAAAAGGAATCAATAATAAACTAAGAAGCTCATTGTTTATAGTTTCACGGGGAACCATGTTAAAACTGAATGATCGAATGGACAATCATGTGCCAAGAAGTAACCTATCTTGTTTTATTCTATTTTTTTTTAAAAGGTAACTAAAAAATGAAATCGAACTTAATTAAAAGTCGGGATAAACTGAAAACAGTAGAATAATAGAATGTAAGATAAGCATAACTTTCATGGAAGGAAAATAATGGAAAGAGGCTATAAAGACTAACTTTGTCCAACTTTTGATAGGATTCTGCGCTGCGAGGAACCATCCCTTGAATGGCCTCTCCAGCAACTGAAGATAGCCATGATGGCCATCCTGCGGCAGCTTGTTCACCTCTAGCACCATATGGCATGCTCAAAATCCTTGACATTGGTTGCTGTACTACGTTGGTTCCCGTATCTGTAGAAAAATGCCTCCTATGGCCATCCTTAGGCCTTTCAATAATTCTATTTTTCTGAGAATCATCAACACCACTTTGCTGGACATAACCATTGGCTTCCTGTGCTGGATCTGACATAGGCTTTTTTGAATTGACAGACCCTTCATTCTTGGTTTTAACTACTCCTACTATAACCTCCTCTCCTGTTGAGGGAGCGGTCAACTGTACTGAAGACTTACTTGCCTCTGGCTGTTTCTCTTTCTCATATAATTGTTCATCCGCCGATTCTTTTGAGCAAATGCAGCCCATTGGTTTACAATATTCTTCTCCTTTGTCAAGTATGTGGATTACACATATATAGTTGATCATACCAGGCCAAAGTTTAGATAAACCATTGCATTTCTAATTCTCCAGTGGTTAAAATTTCCAGAAGGCACTGGTTAACGTAGAGGACTCTCTTGATGATTAATCACTTTTGCGGACTGGAACATATCATTTAAACTAGACAGAAAAATTCCAGCTTCAATTCTCTCCCACCAAAAAATCAATCCAAAGCCCAAAATTCACTTGAACAATTTTGGAACCTAAGGCCAAAAAGAAGCAAGAAACCTTCAACCTTGTCGTATAATCCTATCCCTCTTCAAAATCCCAAATCCCAAGACATACAACAAGGCTGGTCTTTAAAATTACAGAGAGAAATGGAACCAAAATGCAGAATTTCCAAACCCTGCTTTATTACGAAATAAAATTATCAAATAATTGGGGTAGAAAGAATATAGAAGAGGTGCATGCATGTGTTTTATACACAAAATACCAAATTTTGGAATGAACCCGCAAAAGGAATTCAATCAAAAAAACCCAAACCAAAATCTGAGAAAAAGGAAAACTTCAGCAAATTACAAACCCCCAAAGAAATGATTAGACATCTGCAACTAAACACCCAGACCAGAAACCCAGCACGAAAAACAACTAAAGGATTATAGGTTTTAGCATGCATGAATATATACAATTTTCCATACAAATCAGTATGTTGATATGTACATAAAATGTTATGCTATATGAATTGACGCAGAGTTCTGGCCCAGGAAGAAAGGTTGCCTAATGGGGAAATTGTGGATTCAGAAAAATTGGCTCCCTCGAATTTCAACTGTTTTTATTCAAAATTAACAGGGAAAAAAAGGAGAAAAACCCATAAATCAAGAGAAAAGTTATTGACTAAGCTTACAGATTATTGTTGGTCTGGAAGACTTTTGCTGATCATCAAAAAGTAGGGAGAGAGAAAATGGCCTAAAATTGCGAGGAACCATTGGCGATCCAGGTTGTCACAGATTGTCTTTTTAAGATTGCATTGCAACATCATATTTCTTCTTGAATTAATAAATTAAATTGTGAATTTTATAGATTGCTGCATTGCATGCACAACTCACTACTTAAAGAGTACAGCCAACAATTTCGCATGCATTGTTTTTCATGAATAATTCAGATGCTTATGAACAAATGCATGGTGATTTTGTTTGAGGCAACTTGTGGGCTATTGAGTTCTGGGACGTGCATGAAAGGAAGAGATGAAGGCCTACTTTTCTGAAGTGGATGACACGTGGGGCTTAATTTTAATATCACGAAAATTTATGCTTATTATATTTTAACATTTTTTATATAAAGAATATAATTTATATTAATTACTTATATTGTTAAAACCACTCTGATTCTAGTTACTTTTATAAGTAAAGATTTTTCTAACTATTTTTCTGAATAAAAGTTTTAAAAATATAAACTTAATAAAGTGAAATTGGCCCAAATATTAAATATAAACTTATTTATTTCAAAATATTAAAATGTGATAAATTAAAGTAAGAATGTAGGGAGAAGGGTTAAGTTAGATAGGAAAGTAAAATTGAGAGCGTATCAATTGTTCATGAAAATTATTTTTATGTTTTTTAAAATAATAGTTTATATTGCGAGAAATTTTTATTAAAAATATAAAAATATATTTTAAAATGTAATACATATAGACTTTGTGATTAGCAAGTTTCAGGTTTGACACCTCTTTATTAAAAAAAAGGTTAAAAAAATGTAGAGTTATATATATATATACACACACATTGTATCATTCTTTGCAAGTAATGGGGAAATTTTTTTTCTCACAATTATAAGAAAGCTCTGATAAATATGGTAAATTTCACTAATGCAATCCAATATGTAAAGCAGGTTTTGTTGCATAAAATCTTAAGAGGCGCTTGGTTCGTTTAAGGGTATGGGAAAGGAAATCGGATTGATGGTGGTTTGTTTCATTATAATTATGCTAATTGGTTTGTCATGAGAAATGAGTATAATTACCAATTATAATTATTAATTAATTGTGATAGTTAGTATTAATTAATTAGTTAGTATGAGTTAATTATTTATTATAATATTAAATTAATTAATTATTAATAAAAATATTATTAATTAAATTAATTTTAAGTAATTAATTATTTATAAACTATTTAATATTAATTATATATTAATTATAATAATTAATATTAATAAATGACATTAATTAATTATTAATTATAATATTAAATTACAACATTAAGTAAATAAATGATTAATTAAATTAATATTACTTAATTAATTAATAATAATAAGTTAATTATAAATTATATTATATTAATTAATTAGTTTGTATTAGTTAATTAATTAGTTAATATTAATTAAAAAAAATTTCCATTCCCTAACTTCCCTACCCCCAACCCAATATTGAGGGTATAAGGAAACCCCAATAGAATAATCAAACTCCCAAATCAAGTGGAGGGAATATTTTCATTCCCATTCTCTCTCTCCCAAACCCCAAATCAAGCGCTCCCTTAGTATCAATTTTCAATCAAAACGGACTAAATATAGAGGCGCATGAAATGTATTCGTAATTTTTGTGCATACCAAAGATAAAATATAATTTTCAAATATTTTGTTCTTTATTTTCTAGTATTAACTTTAATAAATAAAATTATATTTTTATTCCAGAGGAAAAAGCAATACTAGCAATTTATGCACTGGAATTTTCTTTTCCTATTTTTATTTTTGGTGTCATAAGATTTTGAAGTATAAATTAGTTTCCTGCCGTGCTAGCTGGTGATTTTTTTTGTTATAGTAAATTAATTAGAAAAAAATAGAATTTCTATATATTTAAGCTCTCTCTTTTTGAGTTAATTTTTATTAATAAAAATAAAATTCTTTCAATGTATACATTATTTATCGATTGAGCAAATAGTATTATTAGTTTCTTAATTCGAATTTCTGTTTCTATTTAGTCCTTGATTTTAAAAAAGTATAAACTTTATTATCAAATTTTGGAATTTGATTTAAACTGATTCATTCCAAATCAAACCAAATTAGCACAATTTCGGTGCTTGTTTTACTTAAAAGAACAGGAATTAAAACGAAATTAAGAACTTCTTATCTTATCAATTAAAATAGTAACAGTTTCAAAATATATTTGAAAGATTAAAGTAATAAAATATGATTAGTTATTACAGTAAAAGAGTTTAAAATAACAAAAAGCTTTCCCTTATTTGTTAGGGTTATGCCTAACTTGACATAATTTTATTTTGACCGAACTTGTTAAGATCAAAAACTCAAATTAATGGACAAATTGCACTTTTATAAATATATTTCCCCTAAAATTTGACTTTGTTATAAATTGCTTTATGAAGATTAAGAATATTATTGTATTTCCCTTTTACTATCTAAAAATTAAAATTTTCATTACATAATTTTATAAAATGACAAAAAGAAAAAAAGAAAAAAGAAAAGAACTAAAACATATGGTGCTTTCAAAGTACATAAAAAATAAATTTAAAACATTTATTTAAATATGCTTTAAATATACTTATAAGTAAAATTATAATGCAAATTTAAGTGAATTAAACTTTATTTTTTCTCTAATTTTTTAGTTATTTTATGAAATATGCAACAAAAAAGCTCACGAAATCCTAAACTCTGTTTTTTTCCCCTCAAAATTTACAAAGTATTCCGTCCAAAAAAAAGTCACTTACGATTTAATATAATTTTTTTAAATTAAAAAGTATAACACGTTTAAGGTATAATTAAATGTATAATTTTATAATTTTATATTTACTTTTTATTTTAAATTATACATATAATTTTAATAAGAATAATATTAAATTTTCATTCTAATTTTTTTTTACTGAAATAGTAATTGATAATAAAGGGTAAGTAGACGTAATTTATCCAAAATTATTTTTAAAAAAAAAAAAAAGGGCCAAACCTCAGAAGTTGGTATTCCTTGACAGCCAAGACGATACTAATGCTGTAACTTGCAGTAAATGTTTGCTTGATCTTATTAGACGGTTGCATGCAGAAACTCCAAAGCAATTCCAGCGGCAATAGTCGCCATTTGGCTTTGCATGCCAACACGTGTTTAGCTTTCACATCCCTCTTCCTGCATGTCAATCTTGGACCCTGGTGCTCATCTCTTCGCACTAAATGTCAATTTAATTCGCCGCATCCATCACTTGTCTGTCTTTTTTTTTTTTTCTTCCCCCCTCCTAATTTCTTCTTCTCGGTTCTGTCTTTTTTCTGCGTTTTTCTTTCTTCATTTTGTAAAAGAATTGATACAAGAGTGTGTGTGTGTGTGTGTTTTTCCCTTCTGTTGAACATGGATTTGATCAATTCCTTCTTGAATTTGGTGGTGCCACCAGCAAGCATGTTGATGCTTGCCTTTGCTTGGCCAACCTTGTCATTCATCAATGTTTGTGAGTGGGTTTATGACAGTTTCTACAGAGAAGATATGGAGGGCAAGGTGGTCATCGTCACTGGAGCTTCTTCTGGGATTGGAGAAGTAATTTAACCAATCAACCCCTTTTTCACAATTTCAGTAACTCTTCATTTTTCCATTCAATACAAATTTTTTTAAGCTAATTTTTCGTCTTATGCTGGGCTTCTTTTTCTATTTTTCTTTTATTTTTTGGTTCATTAATTGGTTGTACTGGCACAGTGCATGGGGCCTAACCAGAGCTTCTGATCAGGACACTTGATTTATTTATGGCTGAACTTATTTTGTGGATTCATGACTATTCCATGAAGGAATCCACACTTCAAATTGATTCGTGATGTTATTTGTTTAAATAATTCATTAATTTGTCATCAGCCTTGTTGTATGTGGTAATCTGGTGCGGTGTCTGTAAAGTTTGAATGAATTTGTTCATATGGGCATATTAACAGGACTCCTGATTGTCACATAATAGAAATATTGAGGTGATTAGCCCTGTTGACAAATTTCTCTTGGAATAGTCCATAACATCTAGTTTAATTACAATTCCAGGATTTCATAGGTTCTACTAGGATGCTACAATAATAGGGAAACATGCACTTGAAGAAAATCCATAAATGAACAAGAAATAAGATATGGCAGTCCCACAAATTACAATTTTTTTGAGGAGAATAATGATTCAGGGTACAAGATGGTTCAAACAGAATGCAGAATATCAAAGAAATAGAAGTTTATATACAGGGACATGATGTTACAAAACAAATTACCCAACAAATCTGCTTGCGAAACTGGCTTGCTAGTGTTTGTCCCCGTCCTGTTGGAGATAAAAAGGGATTTTAAAAAAAAGGGTATCGTTTAGTTTAGTCTGTTATTTGCCTTTGATTGTGTTATAGGATTTGATACGAGTTATTAAACTATGGAAATGCAAAGTCATTGCAAGCTGAATAAGTTCATAAATGCATGTCTCATTCAACAATATATAACAATAATACCTAGTGAGAGCTAAGGTCATACTGGAGTAGTGTTGTAGAAGTGGGTAATTCTAATTCTTGGAGAAACCTGTGAGGGCTTTAACTTTGTAGAAGTGTTATTGCCAAAGCATAGTAATCTCCGTAGTTATGTTCTCCTCTTCGTATCAGGTCTGTGCTTGTGAAATTAGCAAGTTTTTCCTTCTATAAATAAAAAAAATGGATATTAACTGATTTGATGCATTTGCTTTCAACGAAATAGAACTTCCTGAATAAGGAAAAGAAAGATGAATCACAAGAGCCAACAACCTTTGCGTAAGGAGAACTTGACATTTTTTATATTAGTTTCCTATCTTGTAATATAAAGAAATTGTATGATTCAACCAATGGAGTTGAGATGTGCTCCATGCGTATTTCAAATCTGTAAGTTTTCCAACACTTTGGGCCTTTCATCTGGGCTAGAACTTCTTCACTATTATTCCTGCACATACAGATGCTGTAATGGAAAATTTTGAAACTACATTACCCACCAGGGGCTTCATCCATGGCCCAACTCCTGTTGGGGAGGTTTTCACATGGAGAGCCCAACTAGAAAGATGCCACTCAACAAAAGCTAAGGCTTTTGGCGCCATCGCTATTGGACCGCTCTAGTTGGGCTCCCCATATGTAAAACTTCCCCAACAAGTGGTATCAGAGCCGGAATGTTGGCCTATTCGGGAAAGCAAGTGGTTCCTCTTCTGGTTGGACCGGGGCTTAGTGGGTAACTCGTGGACAAGTAGATTTGGTCATTTACTATTTGCACGGGTACTAAATGGGTCCATGGTGAAGAGATGGGCTTGCTGGAATAGGGAATGGGCTTGTGGGGGAGTAGGTTTTAATGTGGTAGTGTATCCATGAAGGGGGAGGTTTGTTGTGTTCATGGATACTATCCCACATTAGAAAAGTAAGAGAAACTAGAACACCTAATAAGTGGCAAGGACCCAAAACCCATTAGCTTAAACTTTTGGATTCAGGTGGGCACCTACTGCTTATTGGGCTGCTCTAGTTGGGCTACCCATGTGTAAAACCTCCCCAACAACTCCCTCCTATTCAGGCATTTCAATATTCATTGATCATGCCATGAATGAAGCTTTCTTTTTTTGTCACAGCAAATTGCCTATGAATATGCAAAGAGGGGGGCAAATCTTGTACTGGTAGCTCGAAGAGATACCAGACTCTGGGGAATTGCTGATAATGCTAGACAGTTGGGTTCAAGGAGTGTGTTAATAATGGCGGCAGATGTTGTCAAGGAAGAAGACTGTCGAAGATTCATGAACGAAGTCATATACTTTTATGGGCGAGGTAGGCCTGCAATCATATTTTAACACAGCTTGTTAATGATCCTAGAATTGGTGCATAATTCCTAATAAACATGCCTGGTTTACATACTATATGGTCCTGAAACCTGCACTTGCTTAAATTAAAATGAACTAAAAATAATTCAGATGAAATGGAAGTCATTATATATACGAGTTATTGCTAGCTTTAGTACCCATAAGGTGGCTTTATTGTTCTGTGAGCGTAGGGAAGATTTTTGCATGTTAACATGTTGCCTCTTTTTTTAATCAATCTACATGGTTGAGAACAGATGAAAGAAACTCCAGAATGCCAGTCTGTCTTCTGAAACGCACAGCTCTGGACGTATAATAGCATTCTGATCCAGATATTATTCTCTACTACTTGGTGCTAGATCCTTGAAATCAAACATTTTCATTTCATGGGGGGAAAAATATTTTTTCATTAACATCAGAAAGTCAGCTAACATTGTTTTTTGCTTTTGCAGTGGACCATCTGGTGAACACAGCGAGCTTGGGCCATACTTTCTATTTTGAGGAAGCTACTGATCCATCAGTATTTCCAATATTATTGGTAAGATACTCAATCTAGCATTAAACAAGTTAGCTCGTAGCTTAATGATGCAAACAGGTGATTTGGGTGGAATTTGGAATTTCATGCGCAGCATCAATGTCGTTTTAATCAGTGTATCTTGTGCAGCACAAGTTGTCTAATCATTAATAAAAACATTATTCTACTTGCAAAGTCTGTTTGCCTACGTTTAATGTCAACTACCTGATCTTTATTCCCTTCTAAAGTTCATGGATAATTGATCGCTTATGTAATGGCATGTACGCTTGCGAGCACCACCTCAAACTTTTATGAACTCTCTGAAATTTTCCATTCTCAGGACATAAACTTTTGGGGGAATATTTATCCTACCTATGTTGCTCTTCCTTATCTCCGGCAAACAAAGGGTCGCATTGTCGTAAGTGCATCAGTAGAGAATTGGTTACCTTTACCAAGAATGAGCTTATATGCTGTGAGTATATCTATCAGCAGTCTATACTTACTACAAGTTCATTTCCTAATGATTCCTCTAATATTTAACTATGATATTTTAATGGGAACTTGAAAATCTCTTTGTTTTTTTCCCCTTTTTCTCTCTTGTTTGTTTCCAAACACGTAGTAAAAGATAATTTTTTCCCTCTGAAAGTGTAGAAACTTGTTTGTGCTTGCAGGCAGCAAAAGCAGCCCTAATAAACTTCTATGAGACCTTGAGATTCGAAGTGAAGGATGATGTTGGAATAACAATTGCAACACACGGTTGGATAGGGACTGAAATGACCCGGGGAAGATTTATGGTGGAGGAAGGTGCAGAGATGCAGTGGAAAGAAGAAAGAGAAGTAAGTTATTCGCATCCAAAGTATGAGTTTCCTACCTATGTCATCACAACGGCCTGAACTCTTTTTGCACCTGAAATTTCCCACCTATCATGTTGCTAAAGCATTTTATAATTTTTATCCATTTTCATTTATCAGGTACAAGTCACTGCAGGTCCGGTGGAAGAGTTTGCTAGGTTGATTGTCGAAGGAGCTTGCCGAGGAAATGCTTATGTGAAATATCCAAGCTGGTATGATGTTTTCTTTGTTTTCAGGGTCTTTTCTCCTAATATCTTGTACTGGACCTTTCAACTGCTGTCTACACATCATGTGGGAAGAAGAACTTCTTTCATTAGCACTGGAAGGCCTCTTTTGGAGGGTTCCCCTCCAAGGAAACTTCTTACTGCTCCAAGTAGCTACTCACAAGCACCTGGTCAACAGCAGCTGAAAATGGAATGAGAAAAGATTTAGAGCCATCCAAAAACATTTGTGGTCCATTTTGATGTTCTTTTAAGTTTTCTTGTCTGAAACATTGCTGGAGTATCTTAAATTTTAATAGACAATAAGCTCTAATCTTTACAGGCACATTGTCTTTTCTATTTCATTTTATTGTGTTTGTACATAAACAATGAATCCAATTTACAAAACAGCAAATGGTAAGGTATGCCTAGGCTTTAACTGAATGGTAGATAGAGTTCTAGTAGCTAACATAAACAATGAATCCAATTTACAAAACAGCAAATGGTAAGGTACGCCTAGGCTTTAACTGAATGGAAGATAGAGTTCTAGTAGCTAAAGGGCTCTGATAAGTGATAACCAGTCTGTTTTGGTAAATTTTGTCCACAAAAAAATTGTGCATAAGGCACCAAAATGGTTCAGATGAATGCACAAAAAACATCAGAATTTTTGAATTGAGTGACAAGGAAGGCACTCCTATTCATAATCATCAGCCTGATCCACATAGATGTTAGTTCATTCATTATAGCCAAAATCTAAACCTTCAAATTAAGCCTATGGATAACATTAGTTTTAACAAGGACAAAGTCATCGGACATTTTCTCCATATATAAAATATTAAATGATATACAAAATTGGCAAAAAAATTTAACATGATTACACTTTAAAATAGGTCAAACATCTATAAGATGGAAAAATTATTATTGTAATATTTTAATTTCCGGGCCTATGTTGAAGAGGAGAAGGTGATTTTACAGAATATAGGAGCAAAGTGAAGATTGGAAAATATTTAACAAAATTTGGGGAGGATGATCTTCAAAAAAGTTTTAAAAATTAATATAAAATATCTTAAGATAATGTACATATATATATATATGATTGCATCCATGATTTTTACATGTCAACACGTAAGTATGCTTCGGTTACAAAATAAAATCCCATTGCATTGCTAAAATTGTTTAAGTACTTTTTTTCCCTTATTCTGAAAAAATTGGCTTTTAATTAGAATTTCAACCGTATCTTTAATAAATAAAACTAATATAGTCCACAATTAGAAAGTAATCACATAAAAAAAAATTAGAAAAAAATCACACTTTTAATCCTTCAAGTTTCTCGCTATCCGTGAGGCATTTTGTGTGTTTTTTGAATCTATGTGGAAAAGTTCGCATGTTCTGGTAATTGAAAGTGACTCTATTAACGTAATTCACTGGTTATTGAACCCTGATAATGCCCCCTGGCATCTTAAGAATGTCTCTAATCATATAGAGGTGTTGAAGGAGAAAATTAGGCAATGGCAGAGCCATCATGTCCCAAGGGAGTCCAATAGTGTGGCCGACAAGTTAGCGAAAGCCGGTGTGTCCATAACTCATAATTTGTTGGCTGTTCTGAAGTAGCTAATGTAGGTCTATGGTTTGTAGTGCTTTTTTCTGTCCCATAGGAAAGGCGGGTTTAGCTGCTTTCTCCATCCTTTCTTATATTTTATTATTTCTAGCCACTTTATGTAACCTCTACTCTCATTTTCGAATAAAATGCACTGCCTTTTGGCTTGTCAAAAAAAACAAAAAAAATCCTTCAAGTTTGATTTTATAACACTTTTGATTCTAAATGTTTGTTTGGTCATACTCTCAATTCCCCAGATTCGTCAAAATGGCATAAGTTTCATTGACCAAGTGAGTAGTCAATTGTTGCGCTAACTTTCTTATTAGCAAAATAATTGATCAATTGTTCATTGATGTGTTTGCCCGGCCCAGTGATAGTGTAAACCTCATTTTTTATTTATAATAAATTTTTACATTCGATCAAAAATAAATAAAATTGATCAAACATAAAGAATCAAAATTAATATATAAATATATATATATATATATATATTGGTTTGCGTTGCTCTTCTATATTCATGATTCCTTTTTTTTCCATTTTATTTATTAAATTTTCCTTTAATCTAAGTTTTTTTTAATTAATTTTAATTTTTTTTACTTATTGAATTTTTCCCTTAATATATATATTTTTAGAAATTTTCCCTTTGATCTATTTTTAGTCTTAATTGTAATTGCAAGTAAAAGATCTTATTATTGACACTTTGACAAACTAAAAGTGTCACGGAACAAATATAAAAGTGTTATTGGACTAAACTTAAAAGATAAAAAATGTGGTTTTCTCTAAAAAAATTACATAATTAATGACGCATTTAATATGTTGTACCGTAATATTAGTACATGAATGAGTTTGAACCCATTTTGACTAACCTTAGTTTGGCTCATTTCACACTGTTAGTCAATATAACAGCTATGGTACGCTCTAAGTCAATATTACAGCCAAGTTGGGTTAGTCAATATGACAGCAACAACTTGGCCTAACCAAGTTGGCTACTCAATCCTAAGGAAGGAAGGGGTTCAAACTCCCACAATATCATTTTCTCTCCCCTTTGATCATTCTTCCTCTTGGTGGGGACCTCACCCCTCTAGTGAGGTACAGGATGGAACTTACTCATTATAATAGTGCAGGAGAATTGTAATATAATGAAATTGAGATTTAAAATAAAAAAAAAACAACAATTGTACTCTCGCCAAAGATAGATATTTAATTCGGCCATCAATTGCGTAAAAATCGCGATAACAATAGCACGAAAAGGTATATATTAAAGATAATTCTTTCCTATTTTATTAGTATTTTTTTTTATTTTTGTGTATTAATATTAGTTAGTGATCACGGTTTAGTGAGTTCTCTTTCGTGATAAACTATTGGTACCCATTATATATTTTTATTTTGGGTTTAGCTTATTGATAATTTTTAAAAAAAAGAATACCTGAATTTAGTTAAACACATTTAATTTTTTTACCGACAAATCCGTCCTCCAAATATTGCAATTTTTTTTAGAGAAAACAAGAATTTTTTTTAATCAAAATAGTACGATGTTTGAAAGAAAACGAGAATTGTTTTATGGCTAAGTTGTTGTGTTAGTTCATTTAAAATAATAATTAAAAAAGCTAACTAACTTACTACATAGTGGTTATAGAAATCTTATACCACGCCATTCTTTAAATTCACATAATCTTATATAAAACAAGAAGTACTTTATTTTGAATTTCTCATAACTGTGGTTTAAATTTTGATTAGTTAAGATCTTACCAGCACTACTTTCATCCCAAAAAAAGGAAAAAAAATGTTAGTTTTAAAAATTTTCAAAAGTTTACTTTCTGTGTAAAATTTTATATCAAATTTACGAATAATGATAATGTATAATTTAAATAAAAAAATTTTAAAAATTATACATTTAATATTATATTAAGTATAAATTAATATAATGTAACTTCAACACAGCTATATCAAATTAAAAGTGAAAAAAATATATATATACTACATGTGGCATATATACATTTCACATTTCCTATTTTCATAAAGTACCACTACACATGTAGCAGGCTCTCACAAAATTGCTGCCAGTTTTAGTGGAGGTGCATTAATTATAATTTTACTTTCATTAGTTTGAAATAATTTGGAAATGTTTTTCCCATGTGCGTTATAATTTTTACTGTAATTGCTTTAGAGTTTGTAACAATAGATTCTCATCTATACGTTATTTTTGGTGTAAATTAAAAGATTAAAAGTTAAAGTAATAGCACCATCTGGAACAGTTGCAGCAGCAGCAATTGATTCAATCACATTAGTAGAAAAGTTTGCAGCAATACTTTTTTCTTTTCTTTTCTTTTCTTTTTCTTTTTTACTTTTCTGTTTCCTGTGCTAAACTGTCTGTTTGCCTGCATTTGTCTCTAAGATGTCAAATGGAAAGAAACTCCAATTCCAGTGGTATGGTTGCCTTACATTGTCTTCTTTTCTCATGAAAATGCAACATTTTTCTGTTTTTTCATAGGCAAAAGAAGAGGTTGAAGCTCTAGAAGATAATGCCTGATGTTACCACTTTGTGCAACAAGAGAATGCCATTTTATATGTATTTCCAATTTTCCCATTAATTGGTTGCTTGTGGCTATATTCTTAAAATTGAATGCTTTCATTAATTTAGTGAATTGATATGGAGAAAATTCAATATATATTATATTGATAAATCCACATTTTTCCGATAGTGATGATAGTGGAATTTGGGGTCATTTTGTGTGTTGTGGAACATGTATAATCACGTATCACTTATATTAGCAATGGATTTATTGGGAGGTCTAGCTTGTGAGGGTCTGAATTTACCGCATTTGGTGAGGTTATAGATATTGTTTCTCATTGAAACAAAAAAAATTCGAACAGTTAATAAATTGAAAAAATTTAAATCTGTTGAATTAAACTTTATATTCAAGTAGAATTTTTACTATTTATTGCGTATCTTTCTAGGTATTATCTTCCTGCATTGATATAGATTAGATTAGGAGTGGCAACCATGTCGAGTTTCGAGTTCGTGTGTCATATTTAGACATAGGTATTATATGTTTCACACGAACTTAAACATGACCCTTTAATTATAGGTGTCAGGTAATATAACCTGATCACGACCTATTTATTTCACAAGTAATACAACATGACATGAAAACACCTATATACATGTGAAATTTATGAAAATTTAATTACTTATTTATTTCACAGATAACACAATAAAAATATATATATATATATATATATATATATATACTTATGAAAGATTAAAACACAAAAAATATCTAAAAGTATATCTTATACAATGCTTTTCAATTTTATAAAATTATTATTAGATAAGTTTTTAAATTAACAGGTTAAATGGGTTGACTCGCTAGTTAATGTGATTAGACCTATTTATTTTTTGTGTTATACAAGTTTGACCCGATTTTGACCCAAATCCATAAAAAATATATTTATACTTGTTAAATATGTGTTAGGTTCATGTCGTATTTTTGTATTGTATTACGAATTATTACTCTCTTTTTTTTGCCCAAAAAACTATATTTATATTTATTATCAAAATTGTCACATATACAATATTGTCCATTGACGATGATGGTCTTATCAAAATTGTCACGTATACAACATTGTTTAGTGGCGATAACAGCTTTAGCTCTCGACCTCTAGATTGGATCACTAGCAAGAGAGATGTTCTTTATTGACGTGACAAAATTTTCCAAATTCCGTTCTTTTTTGGTAACCTTCCGCAATTGCGCCGGACTGTTTGGTCAAACTGCCAACCGAGAGTTTGGGATGTCGTGGGATTTCTTGAAATGTTTACGGCCACCTATATAATATATATACTTGTACTGTTGCTAGGATTAGCATTTTCAAAATCCAGCAGCAGTGGTGGTAAAACACTGTAATCATTCGTTCCTAAGTGCTCATGTATCTCCCTTTTCCCTTCATAATATATGAGAATAGAATATAAATCTTTACTATTGGTTTAAAAATTTTAAAAAACACAAACCCAAAACAAAAATGAATTGCCTCAGTAACTAAACATCTGCTGTTACAATTGCAGATTCCTATTCTTATTCTCAACCAGGGGTTCAATTTCTTCAGCTTCCAATTGAGCAATGGTGTTTGGCATTCAAAGAAAGTTCATTTATCACCACACACAGACATCCAGAGACCATAAAATATGATCGATTAGAAGGGAGGACACGTTGGTTTCCTTCTTTTTGTTTTTTTGGGGGGCAAAAGAATGCTTACATCTCTATTCATTTTCTGAAAAGTGATGTACGCTATGATGATCTCGTCTTCTTTGCCACCATGCAGAAGGGCGCACAATGTGGGCCATGTAGCCAACAGCTAATCCTAACTACCATAATAACTCGGAAGGGTCGTAAATTTCTCACCGAGAAAAAAGAATAGTACAATAGTCGGAATGAGTACTCATCAGAGATAATCATCAACTGAAATGTTTAAAGCTTCATCTTCTCTGCTGGATTCTTGTGCATCCCATGATGGTATAACAGAATACTCATCAGAGATAATCATCAACTGAAATGTTTAAAGCTTCCCCTTCTCTGCTGGATTCTTGTGCATCCCATGATGGTATAACAGAATAATAATCACCATCATTGCGTTGCCAATTTCTTCCCTGATCTACTCCCTGATTCCCCAAATTTTGCTCAAATTTTACTGCAGAATCCAATGATCCTTTTGATAGGAACTGTGCATCAATAGCCATGCCAGCATCCGTGGCTGCCTTTTGAACTGACCTTGGAGACATGCCCTTTTGGAGTCCAGCAGGCAGCACCGAAGGGAAATTAAAATCTTCAACTGATGCATTTTCTCTCAAACAATATTTGGCTATGTCATGTGCCACAGCTGCAGCCTCAGGTGAAGAATAAGTCCCTAACCAGAGGCGGTCTTGCGTGCCGGGAACCCGAATTTCTGACACCCATTTGCCCCATTTACGCCTTCGAACTCCTCTGAATCTTTTCTGGGATGTGCTTGAACTGCTGCCACCTTCATCTGAGCTACTCATTTTTACTTGGGATAAAAATTTATGTTCTCTTGTAGCTAGGCCTAATTATTTGAATGTACATGAATCTCTTAAATTTATTCTGCCTCCTTTTATAGGTTGTAGCGAGGAGGCAAGTTGGGTTGACATTTTGAATCAGTTGACTTTCTATTTTTTACTACATTGTTAAGGTCAAGATTTTCAAAGGTCAAAGGTCAAAGGTCGGAGGTTTAACAGCATTAAGAAAAGATATTTCTTCTTAGCTTTAATGGGGCTTTGAATGTGCAATTGTCGACTGAAGCCTCGTACGAGTCGCACCATCATCATCCACTTGCAAGCCCAAGTGGGGATGGAGCAAAAAATGTGCTTGAAACGAGCTTCTTGAATTTCTCCAAAAATAAAATCCATATAATTGCAAAAAGGAATAATTTGTCCTCTTTCCCTTGACCATGTCAAAGATTTGTATAATTCAAGATGAACTAACTAATTAATTGCAGAATCTGCATGCATTAATTTTAAATATTTTGACAGGCATAATTATGGTGCATGAAATCTAAATGAGTCATGATAAATACTTGATGTTGGTATGCCATAAAAGGAACTGAAATAATTTATCATCTCACTCCTTCCACAAGTGGAAATAATGATAAGCATACATCTTATAATCAGTAGTAATAATAACATTCATAGTCAAAATTACTTATTTCTCTAAACAAGTCAATATTAATAAGAAATGCCAATAAAACTAATGACTAATATGGTAAAAAGGATAAATATATACTATAGTACTTTTTTTTTGTTTCAAAAAAATTTATCTCTTTCTTAAAACAAAAAAAAAAGAGAGTTTATTTTTAATTTAGTATAATTTTTTAAAATTACAACATATAACACACTTAATGAGTTATTAAATTTATATTTTTATATTTTTAATTTAAATTATATATTGTTGTAATACATGAATTTCATATAAAAAATGAACTTTTTTTTAAGAACAAATAAAAAATTTAAAACAAAACTCTTTTTTTAGGGAGTGAATAGGAGTGGATCACTTTTGATTTAATATACAAAAATTTAATTATAAAATATAACATATTTAATGAGTAAATTTTTTAATTATTATTATTATTTTTTAAATTAAATTATACATTATCATTATTAGTAAAAATAATATAAAAATTTTACATAAAAATAAACTTTTTTCATGATAAAAAAGTTTTCAATCTGAAACTTTTTCTTAAAAAAGGAGATAGTAATATTTATAAATAATTTATGGGAAATTGACTTTTTTTTTATTATTATTGGTACTGTTTTTGAGCACGTGCTGATATTTCAAAGACCGAAGAACTTTGTGGAATTTGCGTCAGGAAGTAAGTCACACGGCACAACAATTTCATCAGCGGCTGCGTCATGAGGCTGGTCGGCTCATAATGTAACCCGCGACGTGGAGAAAAAATTAAAAAAAATTATCTAAACACTTTTTTTTAAAATTTAAAATTTAAATTTTCTCACTCAAATTTCTCTCACATAATTTTAAAAAAAAAAATTCTTATTTTTTTCTCTAAAATATATTTTTCTATTAATAAATATTTATCAAAATTTTCACACATTTAATGTAACTTTTTCATTTGTGGTAAATAGAAATGCTTGTTGAAACAAATCCAATTTGAGAATTTGCTCCAAAGGGTCAAATCCGATGCCTGTGTTTGAGAATTTGTTAGTCAAAACGGATGCATTTAATATGGCTTCCTAAGTTTGAAACTTTCCATTTGGCGTCCACCGATTGATTAAACTACTACTATTCTTCTTCATTCCTCATTTGTTCCACAAAGGGTGTCGCTGCTAATTATTAATTAATTTCTTAGTCAATTGAGAATTCGAAGTGAAATTTTTACGGTAATTTATAATTGTGCAACGTTAAATTTCAAATACAAGTTTGACCATTTTGAAAAATAATGATGATAGTAGTATTTCATTTGTTGTTATTAGTAATTTACTTTTATAGCAAAAATTAAGTAATATTCTCTCTATTTTGAAAAAAATATTCACTTTCAAAATATTTTCTTGTCTAAAAAAAAAGTTTACTTTTAAGTCAAATTAATAAAATATTTTTACTAATAATAATTATGTATATTCACAATTTAAAAATAAGGATAAAAAATATAAAATTATACATTTAGTCAGTGTATTAAATATATTGCACTTAATAACTAATAAAAAAATTACATATAAATTAAAGTAAACTTCTTTTTTAAAAAAAAAAACCGTAAGAGTATCTAAGTCCTTAGAAAATTTCAAAGGAAGTGTCAAATACAAACCTCCTAAAATTATGAGTCGAAACAAAAAAATTGTGCAAAACCATAAAAAATGTAGAAAGAAGAAGATATATGGGTTCTTCTTTGATGGATTAAGGACGCCGGTGGTCGTTGGTTGTCTTGCAATTGGCTTCCGAAATGTACTAATGTATTTTTGATCTTTTGAATGTGAACTGAGACGGAGACTGAGACCTTCGAGTGTTTGTTTGTTGACAAAAATGGAAATGATAAAAGTGAAAAATGATAATGGGTTTTTTTATTATAATTGTGTTGTTTGATTTGTATTGAAAAATGATAATAATAATAATAATAATAATGATAATGATAATGATGATGATTCTTCCAAATATGCAAAACATTGTTTTCACAGCCTTATTTAAGATTTCTTTCCGTGGGTAATCACTTTCATACCCTCAAAATAGAGAGAATTGAGAATACTTTAATTTTAATAATTGAAATTACTGTTCAAATAATGATACCGCTCAACTAGCATCACATTTCATTCTATTCCTATTCTTTTACTCCCAAACCCCTAAACCAAGTGTCTTGCGACAAATAAACGTAGACATTGTACTAGACAATGGATATTTTTCATTCTGATTTTTTTTATATATATTTTAATTTTCCTTATTTTTTTTGGTTGAATGAAAATTTGAATTGTAAAGTAATTCTTCGTTTTCGAATGTCACGTACAATTTTTCGTTGTATTACGCTTTCTAATAAGCATATTTATTCTTAGGATTTTTTTTTCTTGACAAGTCTTTATCAAGATAGCGTTATATCTCATATACTCAACCGACCCAAAGTCCCAAACCGCCCCCCACCTCCCCCATGACCTCTCTCAGGCCACCTAAAAGCCCCAAAAGCGGCGAGTCGCTGGAAGCACCTTAGTTGTCTCGGTCCACAATAACTCTAGGCTGCATGAATTGGTAGTCACACATTATCTTCTAGACATTCAACCAAACGTTTGATTGTGCATGAAAAACACTAAAGGAAAAAAAGTTGCATCTTCATGGGAAAGCAATGTAAAGCATGCATCATGGCAATGAGGCCCTACTGAGCTTTGAGGTTCTTTTCATTTGTCGTCTTCAAAAAAAGAAAAAAAATCAATTGTAAATAAATGCAAGAGGAATCGAAAATAAAACAATTATTAAAAAAAGTATCTTTCAATCCAAAAGATTTAGTTGAGTTTTCTTTAATAAATATACGATAAGATGGCGGAGGATTTGTTAGAAAATTGACATTTTTCCTTTTGAGAAAAGGAAACTAGCTTTTGCATGAAATTGTTGTGTTATTGTTTGATCTAAAGTTAAGTAATGTATATTATTATAAATGGAAGGTATTTGTGTTATTATCTAATTTGAAATCAAGTAATGTTAGAGTTGATGTTGTATAGAAAACATAAGAGATATTATACACAAGAAAGAGATATAATTCTTTTGATTTGAAAAAAGCAGTCTAAAAGTTTGAGTTGGAATATAATCATGATAGATATACATTCAAAAGTTAAATCAAACCATGTTAAATTCATATATCACCCATATCTTGGAACTAATTTATTTTGTATTAAACTATAATATTTGTCTATAATAATGTTTATTTTTGTGGTTATAATTTATTTTGTATTTGTCTATAATAATGTTGGTTTTCCCCCACTGTTTTCCCTCAATAGATTTAGCATGAAGCCCAATTGATGGCATAAAATAAAAATACTTGTAATTTATAATAAGCAAAGCGCATCAACATTGCTTCAAAAATTTCTTCAAAAAATTTAAAAAAAGGAAAAAAAAAATTAGAACGTATATAATATTGCTGTATTCCAAACCCTCCAAAATTTGTGGTTATTGCCACATTATATATATTTCAATCATAAACATTTTCCCACTTAGAAAACCAAATTAGGAAAGCCTCTTTTAACTCTATAAATTGACTAAAATATTTTCTTCCTTCACTCGCCCGTTCATTTCCAAGTCCCAAATATCAAACTCGTGGTGTTCATTTTTTTTTTCAAAATAAATATCCATATAACTTTTGAAATACCAAAAAAAAGGTATGGATCAAAGAAAAACAAAATAGGACAAAATAATCAAGAGGAAAAATTTTGACCATCTATTACCCCCTTGAAACTCTAGCTTGGGATGAGAAAATATTCCATGCATCTGCTGCATCACGTAAAATTATGTAGTCAGATATAATTAGCGAGGACAGCCTATAATTAGGAGACACAATCCACATACATAATAGGAGACAAAAAATGGAAATTATGTGATTGACATGCTATATTAAAAATAAAGATACAGTAGATGTATACAATATGCCAATATTTTTTCCTAAATGGATAATTGAAAGAAAGAAATCCTAAAAACTAACTATAAAGAAGAAGAAGGAAAAAAAAATAAAAATAAAAATAAAAATAAAAATTCCCGTCTTCTGCTGTTCCCGATGCCACCATTCAAAAGGGAAAAAAATATTATATGCGTTAACTATATTTTTATTTTTAACACAACAAATTAATTATATAATTTTATTTTTTTATCCTTATATTGTATAAATAAATTGTCCCCCCTAAAATATATATTGTATTTTGATTGCACAATTTTACATGGTGCAATAAAGATATAGCATATCTTCTGTTTCAAAAGGTGACTAACCCTCCCAACTTTTGCTATTCTTGTGCCAAATCCCCTCTTATCAATTAAATATTAAATGTTAAGTGCAACGGATTTATCTTTAATTTTAGGATAAAAAATTAATTAAAAATCATTTTAATGTCTTAAATTGTATTGTCTTCATCTAAAAAAAATGTCACTTTTAATTTGGTATATATTTTTTTTAAGTTATAGAATACAACACACTTAATACACCATTAAATATATACTTTCACATTTTTATCTTTACTTTTTAATTTGGCTTATACATTATCATTATTAGTAAGTATAGTACAAGAATTTTTAGACAACTAGTGAATTATTTTTAAGATAGAAATTTTTTTAAATTGAACTCTTTTTTTTTGACACAGAGGTAGTACATATTTTGTCCTATTAAATTTATATTTTTATCATAAAATTATATATACTGTACAATTTTACCTAATGTAATTGCATTCAATATCCTCTCCTTGTTAGCCGTGCGCAAGCCTACAACCCAAAAAATAAAAACGAAAAAGACAAGAAATAATTAAAGAAATCTAACTCAGAACCAGAAAAGAAATTTACTAATCCTGACCAAAAAAACCCTATATCATGAATATCTAAGTCGAATGTATAGGCTTGGTTCATGACCAAATAAATTCATTTTGAAAATTTGTTCAAAATTGAATGAGGTTGTCTTTTTGAAAAGGAAACTAAAAGAAAAAGAGAGAGTTTTAAAGTAATAATTGTTTAAAAAATTATAAAGATTTATTTGTAATTAAGTCAAACTTTAGGAGGGTAAATGTAATAATTTTTACTGGTTTTTTTTTAATTAATCTTTTCGAATTTCCTGTCGTTGACTTTGACGAATGTTAGAAGTTAGTAATTGCCTTTCATGTTGACATATTTTTATCAATGATTGGTATATTCACTTATTATTAATTAATATCTTGTAATATTGATATTAATTGTAAAGGTCTGATTTGATTGATATATCAATTCTTCATATTTGATTGATTCTTATATACTCAAGTAGTCTAATTTCTCATTATACAATTACAAAAACATATAATAAAAGTTGTTTCCTCTCAATTCATGGTAAACATTCTATATAAAAAAGCGCTGTAATATCGTTAATGAAATCAATTTTCCTTCTCAATTCTATTCTCATACTTCCTCTCATTTTTCGTCTTCTTCCTTCTCTTTAATTCCCTATTTCTTCCTCTGATTTTCTGCGACTGAATTGGTAAACTCTGGTTGAAAACTTGACAGACACAATGCTGATGCACCATGTGGCATGTTGGCGCAACATTAAAAAAAAAACTTGAAAAGTTCCATTAAAAGTTAGAAGTTGGGGCAACCAAAATGGTCAACTCTGCATGTGTTGAGAATTTGTTGCAAATACTCTCTCCATTTCAAAAAAAAAAAAAAAACTTTTAATTAAGTATAATTTTTTAAATTATAAAATACAACACACTTAATACATCATTAGATATATAATTATTTAATTTAATTTTTATTTTTCAATTTTCATCTATTATTAATATTAATAAAGATAACATAAAAAATTTAAAATTGAGCTATTTAAAAAAAAAGTTTCCCAAGTAAATATTTTTTATTTTGGACTGAAGAAGTATTTAATATTGCCACTAAGTAGCAATTTAAAAAAAAATAGTTTTTCATTTTTCATGATATTATTCATGCATTGAGTACATTGGGTCAAATTATTTGAATTTTTTTTTGGGTTTTTCATAATAAAATTCAATGACATTTTGAGTAATTGTTTTATAATTTTCTTCTGTATATATAAAAAAAAACACTTTATTAATTCACCATTAATATCGATAAATTTGAAATTCCTTCATTTATATTCTACGCTTTCCCTTAGTATGTTGTTTCTTGAATAATTATTTTGACGGTGGTATTTGTTAGCCAGTTGGCTGCCAATTTTGAAACACAAAATTCAATTGTTGTGTTATGTTTTGTATGTGAAGTGACAAGTGAGAGGGACGTACGAGGGTTTTTTCTTAGTCTTATCCTATATTAATTATGTTTTGATCTACCAACAATACTTCACCAACTCAACCAACCATTTTAAATTTCATGTGATTGCCCTTCTGTTTCCCAAATTTAGTGGGTAGACCAATTGGTCCTCTTCTATGATTCTATTTGAGTTAACGAGACTTGCCATCTTGAATTAGGTTACCAAAATTTTGATATGATACTATCACTATCCAAGAAGAATGATACTATATTTATTGACTGATTCTTGCCCGGAAGTGCAGTTGCATTTAAGTATAATTTCATTACTTGAAATAATTAATAGGTTGTGTTTGGCTTGTATTTTTATTTGTAAAAAGTTATTTTTTTTCAATAACAAAAATAAAATATTCAAACAACTTTTTATTTTAAAATTTCAAATTTAAATTCTTACCAAAATTCTTCTCACATTATTTCAAAAAAAATTTCTCTCCAATTTAATTTTTCATATCATTTTTTCTTACAAAAAATTTCCACTAAAACTTTTACATATTCTAATACAAAATTTTCAACTACGACACGTTCCATATCTTTATGAATAAAATCTTGAATTCTTCAAAGATTCCAAGTTAACAGCTCATGGTGTCACTTTTTTCTTTATGCACTAAATGTTTGGTTCGGTCCATGGAATGGATTGGATTGGATTGAATTCAATTGTGTTTTTTTTTTCGCTTAATTTTAAAATTTAATGTATGCATTAAAGTACCGTGTATATTTTCTTGACTTATATCTCCAAACTCGACTAAATATTGGGTTCAACGGTTGTATTTTTAATTTTAATGCAACGAACCAACTAAGAAAGAAAATAATAATTCTAATTGTTGTTGTGATTGCACCTAATATCTTCTCCCTAAACCTAGGGTTGGTTATCTTGATTCACGGATTGAATCGACTTGGCCAATTTTATTTGAAATTTTAGATCGGATTGAATCAAATTGACACAACTTTATATTTCTGATCGAATTGGATCATATCAAATTTTATCTTATTCGAATTGATCCGAATGAAAAATAATAGCTTTCTCTTTCCTCAAAAAATGATTAACATTTGTTCTAAAATCAGAATTAGTATAGCTTTTGAAATTTAAATAATTTTTTAGTTAAAGTTAGTCGATTTTCCAGAAAAAGAAATTAAAGTTGATAAAAAAGATATATTTAGGATTTTATTTAGACTAAATTGGGAAAAAGTAAAATCGAATAAAAAATGATCCGATCTGAACTGTATAAATTAATTTTGAATCAAGTTCCGTATAGTTTGAATCAAATTGGATCGAATCAAACCTGATCACTTAGGATAAGTGCATTTGAACAGCCCTAGTCACAAGTGCAAACCCGCATAATTAGTGGAAATTGGGAATTCCAAACCATGCTTTTTATCCCAAAGCCTGATCCAACTAGCAATTTCCTTCACCCTTTCGGCCAATTCTAGAGCACCTGGTGGTGGATACTTGAGCTGATACATGGGTTTGGGCAAGCCCAGTGTGCAGGTATGATTCAGAATGGCTTTGGATCTTCGATTATGAATTTCCTTTTTAAATATTTCAAGAAATGTGGAGCAGCAATGGAGTCATCAATTGCAAATGGTCTTCTAGAATGTCTTCGTTGTTGTATGCATAAATGTACTTGCACTTGACAGCCTACCATAAATGAACCATTTGTTTGCCATAACTTTCTTTTCAATTGTCAAAACTTTTGTCGCTTTATCTCTCTATAAGGGGGGCAGAGAACCTATCTGTATTGATGCTTGGGTAGTGAAGGCTCTAAAAGAGCACTCATCTTAGATCAAATTTCCATATATTTTAATTATTATTGTTTTGATTCCTCTTTCAACTTTTCCACTTTTCAACTTAGACCTGGGGATGAAAAATAGAAATGAACATTGTTTTGGCGGCATGCGTTTTGAGAATATTCAGAATTCGATGATTAAATTATGCTAAAAAAGTGGTGATCCAATTGGGAGAAGTGATGGTCGTTTGGCCTCACAATAAATGGACAAAGTCCAGAGAAGCCCATGTACCTTTTAATCACACTTTCCTTTCCAACTCTCTTCAAATAATAATAGAAAATTTTTCATTATGGGTTGTAGCCTGTAGGGCTTCTCTATGTGGGTGCTACTGATCTACATTACTCAAAATGGTAATTAATAAAATACCATTCATGATTAAATAGAAGAAGACTACACAAAATTAAATAACTTAGCAAAATAAATATTATTATATATCCAATACTCAATATTTACTTTAATTTGAATAAAGCAATGGTATTTTCGGTTGAAAATTATAGTAATTAATTTGATAAAAATAAAGAAATAAAATTACCTTTATTATTTTAGTACTTTTCAATGAGCATGATAAAATTTTATCATCTTTTTTAATTCTTATTATAAATAAATAGAGAAGTACATTTTCTATATTTTGTTATCATAAAGTACTATTAAAATCAAAAGGAAAATTGTATAAATCAGTCATATATAAGATTAGCGGTGTTTTATGGATTAAAGTATTGGGGCAGTAACTCTGAACATGAAAAGAAAATGAAAGTATAAAAAATGAGAATATTAAAATAGATGGGACATATTAGATTAGATAGAATAAGTAATATATATATATATATATTAAAAAGAAAAGAGGAATAGCTAAAGGTAGCAAATGAGTGGTTGGGTCACTAACGAATTGAGATTAATAATATAATTTAATCAATATACTTACGAGTCAGATTTGAGTTTGAACCCAATAGACCAAATGTGTTAAAATTATAATTTTTTAAAGTTAAACAGTAACCTAATGAACATTATAGCTTTTAAAAATTTAAATACTGGGGCAGTTGGTCACCTGTTGTTAGACTGCCACTGATCAGTTGGCTATATCATTAATTTTTAAAAAATAATACTTTAATCTAATGTGTCAAATTGGGTTTGATTCAACCCAATCCAATAAATGACATGATCTAACCTATCTGATCTGTTTGATCATCGGACTCAATCAAATGGGTTATAAAGTAATAGATTGATTGGATTGATATTTGGGTTAGGTTAATTTTTGCCTGCCTAGGAGAAACTAAGGCTCAGTTTGCACAAAGAGTTTATATCTATAAATAAATTATTTAAACACATTTTTATTTTAAAATTTAAATTTTAAATTTTTTTACTTAAATTCCTCTTACATAATTTTAAAATATTTTTTTTATTTTTTTCTCTAAAATACTTTTTCTATTAAAAAATATACACTAAAATTTTTACACATTTTAATATAATTTTTTTCAAATAAAAATAATCCAAACGAAACCTAATAGATAAGAAAATGAGGAAACAAATTTAAAGTTATTTGGACATGTGAGTAAGAGATTTTAGTTGCACTAGTAGGACGTGTAGAAATTAAATAATTGTTAATTCAAATTAAAAGAAAATAAAAAATTTTAAAAAGTTTTGAAAAGAAACTATTATAAGGACATAAATTATTTAATTAAATTTAAAGTGATGTTGAGATAGTTGATACATGGTGAAAAAAAGTTTAGTAGTTGTTGTTTTATTTTGTCATATAAGTTTTTATGAATTTTTATGATCACATTTCGGTGAAAGTGTTACTTCTCAATTCTCATATCAAAAATATTTTCTCAAACAAACAAACAACACAATATTGAGATCTACTAAATTCAGAACCATAAACTTCTTCAACTGTCATTATCTTCTTCCATATTTCCCTTCTCATTTCTGTGGCCAATACGCACAAATGGACTTGCCTCTTCCGCTTCTGCTACTTTTCCCCTCTCAAAACTCAAAACCTTCTCAACCTCAAACGTAATTTAAATAAACAAAATAATGGCTGCCACTGCAGCTTCCAAACTCACCTTCACAGCCTTATTGACTGTCCCATCTGCATCCCACCAACATCATCATAGCCGCCGCCAGCCACCACTTCTTGCCGCCACCTCAGCCACAAAACCGCTCTCATTATCCAAACCCATCAGTAATATCTCAAGAGAACTCTGCATTTCATGCAAGGCAACTGATGTCTCATCTTCATCCGTGCAGGCAGAGGAGACATCCCCGGCAGCCTCTAAACCTGATGAGAACTGGGTTCCGGTGGTGCCCCTGGCTGCGCTTCCCAAAGGGGAGCGGCGCGTGATCATACAAGATGGAGCGACTATACTGCTTTTGTGGTTTAAAGATGAAGTCTTTGCTATTGAAAATAGGTCTCCTGCTGAGGGGGCCTATACTGAAGGTTTGCTCAATGCTAAGCTCACTCAGGTAATTGTTTTTTCACTACTAATTTTCACTGCCCGTTTTGCCTTTGCCCTTTTGCTATTAATACTTCTAATTGATGTTTGTCATTTTCTTTTGTGTCTTTTGATGTTTATGTCAAGTGGGATTTTTGTTTTTCATTGTTGTTTATGTTGTTTGCAATGACAAAGGTTGAAAAACGAAGTTTCTATCTTGAAGAATAGGCAGACTATGTTTTTGAAACGAATTTTACCTTCTTTACATAACAGTAGTTAATGCAATTGTTGATTCTGGTTGATATTCGAATTAATGTGGTTACTTTCACACTTTTGTTGCTGATTTGTTTGCTTGAAGACTGAAAATTAGAGGCATTTGTTACCCTTTTTTAATTTTTTAATTTAATTTAATTTAATTTTTTTTTGATGATTGCCGCGAAATAGAGTTCCTGATGGAACTAACCATTCTATTTATTCTTGAACTTGCTCATTACAAAGACATTATCATGGCAGCACTGGTTTAAATTAGCATAATCAAAGTTCACTTTTACTTAAGGATATGCGTTGCGTGAAACTATATATCTAGTTTGATAATAAATGCAATGCCATTTGCTACTAGTCATGGATGGTTTACTATAATAACACTAACAACTAAGCTTTTATTTCACTGTGAGGTCTATTATATGGATCATATCCTGCCATTGCTTTGTATTAAACACATATTTTTATTTAAATTTAGATAATTTATATCGTTTTTAGTAGTTTTTTTTTTCTAAGTCTTTTTAGGTCCTCTCCTTCTTTTTAGTTATGAATTAATTATTCTCTAGTATCTAGATGCCGTACTGGTGTCTCTAAGAGTCTCCTGCGCACATGCCTAAATCACCTTAAACGTGTTGCTCTCATTTTCTAATCTATTGGGGCCATCCCTACTTTTTTTTCAATATACTCATTACTTATTCAGTCATGGATGGTTTACTATATAGGAAAAATCCCTGCTTATAAGGGGTATCTTACCAGTTAGCTAAGTGTTTACTACGCTGTGGATTAACTATGATAGTCAGCGCTTACCAGTTGGCTAGGTGTTTACTAAGGCTTATTTTGGCTTCTGAGACTAGGAGCTTGACCATTTGGAATTTCTTTGCTTATTTTATTAAGAAAGGTAGTTGCATTTTACTTGAAATCCGTGTATTCTTTCAATTCTCTGTCTAAGAACATTTAGATAAATTCTTTCATAATAATTCTTGTGGTGGATAGAACTATTAGATGTGTGACTGTAAAAGGGTGTCAATACTTTTCTTTTATCAACTCATTAATATGGAGAGGATAGCTTAATTGTGAAGGGACAAGTTTACTTCATTGATTTCTTGTTCCCATGAATGCCATTTGTATGTTTGGGTTGAGACTTGGAGCTGCAGGCTGGTTATTCACCAATAAACATAGAGCTGAAGGCTGGTTTTCTCCAAGTGCACTTCCCCAAATAACTGGAAACTAAAAGATTTAAAATGGTTCTTTTCCACAGGATGGCTGTATAGTTTGCCCAACTACTGATAGCACATTTGATCTGCGCACTGGAGCTATTAAAGAGTGGTATCCTAATAATCCTGTGCTGAGAGTTCTTACACCTGCTCTGAGAAACTTATTTGTTTACCCTGTGAAAATTGAAGGCGAAAATATCTACATAAGCATAAAAGGAGGTGTAACTGATGCTTCTGCCGAGATAGTCTTCAGTGGAAAGGCTCAACCTGGTGTAACAGCAACTGATGTCAATGTTGAAGAGGTAATAAAGTAACAAATTTGCTTGAGAACATTCAGTTGCTACCTAGTCAGGACATGGGAGCAAGTACTAACCTTAGACATTGATTTTTTTTTTAATTATTTATTTTTAACCTCAGGTACGGATGTTGGTTGATGAGGATCTGGAAGGGTTTGGGTTTACAGGGAAAAATGAATTGATAAATGGAAAGGCTGCAGTTATTGGTTTTCTGTTGCTTTTGGATTTTGAGCTATTAACTGGTAAAGGTCTCCTTAAGGGAACTGGGTTCTTGGACTTCATTTATTCTGTTTCAAATGCTTTCAATTGAAATTCTCTTCAATTCACATACGATGACCAAATTTCATAACAACAAATGCATAATGCCATTGGCAAAGAAACATTTTACCACTCTCTTTGCGTGTCTTCTTCCTGTAATTCCGATGATCATTCGTTCTTGATTCTTGTATATGTTTTGATGATCATGTAATTAACAGAGTTGTAGCCAAATGAATGAATTATAGTAGTTCTTTCCTCACATGTCATCCTTTCATTTCTTCTTCCTGAATCTGTATTCTAAGACTTCAGTCCAATTAAAGTAGCTTAAATTCTTCCCCTGCCTCACGCTGGTTTTAGCCAATTGCAATGCTACCAATGTGAATACTCCTTTTACTACTTGCTCATGTATATCGGTTCTCAAAGTTTTAAATTAGTAGGGAAGCTTTCCTAAAAATATACAAAAAGTAAAAGACACCAATCGGGCCCCAGACTATAGTTAAAAATCCATTTGGGATTTGCGTACTACATGTAGAATAATGCCGGACGGCATCATCCACTAAAGTCATGATTTCTTCCGCAGGTTACTTTGTCATCACGTCTTATGCCTCCTCACATTGATATAAAATGATGCCACTACTAGTATCATTGTATACCATCAATGACGTATAAATAGACCAAAACATCAAAACGATGCACAATCCAAAAAGTTTAAACCAAAGATGCAACAAATGGGCAAAGACTGCTTCAAAAGAGTAATTAAAACAGGAGGGAAAAATGGCTTTGAAGCCAACTTTCTTCATATCGCACGGGTCGCCAACTCTTGCGATTGATGATCCTATTGCCGTCCAATGTTTCCTGAAATCTTTTCGAGAGGAAGTCCTGAATCGAAGACTGAAAGTCATTCTGATTATATCTGCACATTGGTAAAACCTCTGAGCCCACTGTCAATCCGTGGCAGGAATGATACCATTTATGACTTCTACAGGTTGCCAAAGCCCAAGTACCAGTTCAAGCATCCTGCCTCAAGGGCTCCAGAATGGGCCAAAAAGGGGAAGGGAGTTCGTTTGGATGAAAAAGCGTGATTTGGACCCCGGTGCATGGATTCCACTGATGCTGCTGTATCCAGGGCAGACATCCCCGTTTGCCAACTCTCTGTATAACCGAACAACGATGCTATATTCAAAAAAAGAAAAAAAGGAAAAAAAAGGATGCAACTCATCATTGTAACATGGGTACGGCACCAGCACCTGTCAAGGAGGAAGGTGTCCTCACCATGGGTTCAGGATCTGCCACTCACAACTTCCTGGGCTTCAGCGTTTGATATTTGGCTCAAAGAAGCGCTTGTTAATGGAAGGTATATGTCATTTAATTTTCAATTAGCAAATGATCATCCAGTTGTTTCTAAGATACCGTTATACTAAAGTTTTGGTGATGTATAGATTTTGTTAGGTGGCCTTGTGCCCCTTCTAATAAATGAAGTGCAAGTTTTGTGGAAGACTTTTGGTGCTGCAAGGGTCTTTGTTAGGAGGGTGCATGTTTTGTGGAAGACTTCTGGTGCTGCAAAAATCTTTGTTAGGTGGGTGCATTTAATATGGCCGGTACATGAAGTCAACATATGTGGCTCCATTGCAACTATAAATAGGCCATGGTTTGAGTGTTTTGGAACATAGTAAGAGAGAGAGCACCGTTACACAACCAAAATCTTCTTCTTCTCTTTGGTTTCCTCTTCCCAACATAATTCCTTATTCAGATATCTAAATGAGGTTTTATAGATTCTCTTGAGAGATTCCTGAAAGTATTTTAGATACAAGTCATTGTTTGGCATGTGTTATTTTTCACATACATGTATTGGCTACGAGGAAAAATTTGCACAAAAATATTACTAACTCGGTAGAGTATAAAACAAGTTGAACACTCACAAAAGTACGTAGATGTGCAAATTCGTTTCTTTGAAACAATGATGCCACTGTGCTTATACATTTGGCTTTATTGTGGCCGTATTACCTACACAAAGTGCACTTGTACCTTTTCGAATTTTTCACTTAAGAACCTAGAAATTAAATGCAATTGATATTAGACCGAAGCATACTACATAGCTGCCGAGATTAAAATATGGCATTAAAAAAGAGGTAAATGGCTTTACTGGCACTAGATTGTTGGTAGAAGCTACTGTGGAGGAGAAGGAGCTAGCTTTCATTGAAGTAGGGACGGGATCAAAAGGAAGAAATTCTGAGTTTATGCCACGACGATCTATATGGAAGGGCAGGCGTGGTTGGTGTGTCACTGGGTCGATGGGGGAACCCGTAGGAAGGGGGGATGTCCCGCCGAATTAGCTTTACAATAAAAAAAATTAAAAAAAAAAAATCAGACTAGATGTAAGATTAATTGGTCAGGCTTGACAAATAAATAAACTCTCTAGTTTTTCCACATCTAGGTTTACAAGATAAATCAATCTACATACATCGTAGCTCATGCTTAAGACAAAAGACCAACTTTCCTTTGACCGGTTGTCTCGGTGATACACCAATTATGCAAAGCTTATGATGAAAACCATGTGGTCGATTAATCGAGCTAAGACTATCAGAACAGTAAACACATCTAAGAACTAATTAAATCAAATCACAACGTATCACATTTAATTAAATAGTAAGAAACCTTGAATGGTGAACAATTACAAAAAAGACAAAGCGTGCTACCTTTTTCCTGTAACCATACCAATTTACAAAAGATCAACACTAAAAGTTCCATTTCTATTTCATTAATGACTCCAATGTTTAAACCAATCATTAACAAAATTCAGATTGTTGAACCCACTGTTTCCCCCCTTTCAATAGGACAAGAATGGGCATTTGATTCTTTAAAAATTATGAGAACTTCACTCTTCTTGTACACTATATTGCCCAGCCCAAGCCAGAAAATTACAACTCTAACGCATGACTTTCAATCGCCAACATAAATACAAAATTGGAGGCTACTGAGATGCATTGGAACTATTGAGTGACACTGTGTTATGCATAATTGGCTTAGCCATTCCACTAGAAGCAATAATGCTGCAAATTATCGGAGGAGACATGTCTATGTGTTGCAGCATCACTGTCCTCGTGCAACTCTCCATCAATGTTGCAAATGTGTGAGGTGACAGTATTTTCAACCCCTTACTTAGCACTTGCACTAGACTTTTTAGGGCACCTCCGACTGTTGTGACTAATGGTTTGGCAAATTTTGCATTTATAAGTGAGGTTTCCTAGCCTAGACATTTTTTGAACTTCTGGAGGGTTATTTCTTCTAGTAGGAGACTCGTCTAGATCCTTTCTCCTCACATTCTTTGGTTTTATTTGCTCTAAAGGTAGGACTCTAGGCTTGTTAACCTTCTCCCACATGTCTTTGTCATTGATTGGGAAAATTATATGCTCATAGGTTTTTAAATATGACTGCCTTGAGTAGAAATCATGCACAAAGTCTTCTGGCTCTTTCTTGATCCTACTTATGGCACTCACTACATGTGACAAGAAATGCTAGTTAATTCCTATCTCCTATAGTTGCATGTTCGAGACCGCAAATCTATTGTGAATTGATCGCTATACATGCATCTAATTTTGAACATCAATTCTCCAACTCTAGTTGCTGTACACTCTCGTCTATTTTTTATATTCTCTAGTTTTTTTTCTAGATTTTGGGCCCCAAATTTCCATGCACTCTTGAACTAGCATCTCTCTCTCTCTCTCTCTCTTTTTTCTAGCTTCACCATCAAGTAGAATTGGATGCCCTCTAATAACTTGAGAATTAGCTTCTCCTTTGCATCCAGAAGAACCCTATTCAAATATTTACTAGCACATCATACTTGGGTTTCGAATTGAAGTATGCTTTATACAAATGCTTGGGAGATGTGTATTGTTGCAGCCATATGAAAACATTTCTATCTAGATCCTTAAGGGCCTCCATTTTATGTGCAAACTTACTCATATATGATGCCCTAGTTGTACTCTATAGCTTATCTTTAAACACAAGTTTAGGATGTTTTTTTTTTCTTGAAATTGTTGGATATGTGCCATACAAGTAGTCGATGGTCAGCCCACAGTAGCGAGTCTCCTATTGCATTGGTTAACTCTTATAAAAGACATAAAACTATTACTCAAGTGCATTCATAAAGCCCTATCACATGGATGCAAATGCTTGTGATGTGTTACAAAAAATGTATGAAATGAAGAATGGATTGTACGTACTTTTTGCTTGTTTATAATAAAGGTCCAATCAGTGAGGTTGGAGATTTGTAGGTCAGCCTTCAACTCTTGGAGAAACCACTTACATGTTATCTTGTTTTCAATCTCCACTATGGCGAATGCTATAGGGAATATTTGATCATTGAGGTCCAATCCTATGGATGTTAACAAAATACCTTTGTGAGGACCCCTCAAATGACATCTATCTAGTCCAACTAATGGTCTACAGCTTGCCAAAAACTCTTTCTTGCATGTGGCAAATCACACGTATATCCTCTGGAAAATATCATCTCTATCCTCATTTTCCATAGAGTGCAAGAAGGTATTAGAGTCAAGATTTGCCTTATTCAGCTTATTACAGTAGTCGTGTAACCGACTGTACTATCTTTATAGTCTCCCTGGATTATTTCTGCGGCTTTCTTCTTAATCATGTATGCCTTGCTTCTTGATATGTTGATGTTCAAGTCTGCATTGATCTTCTACACTATCTCAGCAATTTTGATATGTGGCATAATTCGAATATCCTCATTGTATTTTTTACTTAAGAATTTCGAGTCCTCACATAAATGGTTGAAAGTTGTTCCACACTTATGCTTGGTATTTAGATTCTTGATTTGCCATCCATTGTTATTCAGCTAGCAGGCTGTTGAGACTATCCATCCACAGTTTGCTCATCTGCATACGGCCTTACAACACCTTTTATCATTTTTCTTGAAATGAATTAGCCTACCATGTTTGACTTCATGATTCTTGCATGTAGATTTGAACTCCTTATTGTCAGTGAAAATCAATTGGTATTTGAACTACGGCTTTCCCATAACTGTATGAAAGTTGAACCTGAGAGTGGATTCCCTCTTATCACTGCTTTCAATTTTCTTCCCTGAACTTGTTTGGCTAAGCAATTCGTCGAAGTTGCATTCATTGTCCAAGTCATCCTCGGGTTCATCCATGTTTCTCTCCAAGCCCTTATCCTGCATTTCGTCCCTAAACATTCGAGAAACTGTCCTACTCTTGTCGTTTCTCCACAAATAATGTATCAAGATCACAATCATCCTTGAGGGCATAGTCATTGTCATTGAAACCCTCATTCTCATTATGATTATGTGCCTTTTTATTAGGGCCATTAGTTTCCTCTTGGTTGCTGCCATCTCCATTGTTTGCACTGTTAGTAAATTCTCCTTTCTCATTTTGTTCCCTTGGATTGACAGTCACTTGCTTTTCATCATTGTGCGTTCTCAAGGGTGTAAGTTCCCCTTCTCCATCAGTTTGAACTTTTGCAGGTGTAGGTTCCCCTCATCATTTCTATCAATTTCCTCGGGTTGCACATGGTCATATGGATCTTTTTTGTCAGTTTGACCCAATGTTGTTAAAATTACGAGTCAACTCGTACGATTTTATAATTTTAAGAGCCAAAATCAAGTGTCCGATTCAGCTCGTGTTCAAAATCAAAAATTGGTAAAATCGGGATGAAATCGTAAGTTGACCTGTGAAATCGTCAAAATTGCTCGTTCCAACTGATTCCACCAAAACACTAATTTCACCTGCATTTTATCATTTATTTGCTTTCAGCAATTCAGCCTTTCGCCAAACTCACTCGACAGAGAAAGTCTTAAGAAAGAAAGAAAGTTGGAGTCGCAAATTGGAGAATCCATATCCAGATTCATTCTATTCCCACGCGCTTCAATCACTATTTGTCATCGACTTATCATCTGCTCATCTAGGTCAGTAGTAACAGGACACTTGGTCTTCCTACTTCGGCTGTTTCTCCATTCCTCCACCGCATCTTCATTTTTGAAGACTCGAGGGTTTCGGGCATTTCTTCCGTTGCTTCTTCATTCCGTTCCCTATTCGTAGCTTGCGCTCATCCTCGGTTGAGACTTCGTCACCAAGCTCGTCTTAACTTTAGCTGGTGTTGATCATTGGAGACTCGTAGCTCATCTGGGTCAATAGCTCATCACCGCCTCATCTGAAATTATTTAGTACTTCAGTCCTTAGTTCGGTATTTTCCTATTCAGCTGAAGAATTTCTTCCCCTGTATTGATAATGATGATTCTGTGATTGGGTTTGTGATTTTGGCTATTTTTGAATTTTGTGATTGTTCAGTCCTTGGTTTGTGTTCATTTGTGTTATTTCTTGGCATACACATAAACTGTTTGACAAAATGTCCCAAAAAAAATAGCCCCACATTTTCATGGATTATGGAGTCTTTAATCACTATGGTTATTGTATGTTGCTTGTGTTCTCTATGTTTAGCTCCTTAATACTGTCATCCTGTCAAATGATGAACTCTGATTTGGTCAATAAATCTCTGTACTACAGTGATATAGAGTTTTAAATGGTGCAGATAATAAACTTCTAACAAGTAAGGCCATAAATTTTAATGTTAACCAGCATTTTTTGAGACTGCAAAGATTAAATTATTAGTCATGAATGGCATAGGATATAAAAGCGTTAAAATATGCTCAAAATGATCATTGGTGAAATAGAAGGGTTGAAATGAATATAGAAAAATAATAGATGTTCTAACATCAAAATTCAAAGGTATTGTTTAAGTATGTGTGAATTGAATGATTGTGTGATCATTTGAAAATTAACTTTTATTATGCATAGTTATCAATGAATTATAATTGTACTTTTTCTAAGTTTGAACCAATTTATAATTTATAAATTTAACATATATATAATAATAATATTTATGATATTATTTTTCATAATTTGTAGGATTTTACGATTTTATGATATGATTTTGTGGACCTTTCACAGATTTTATGTAAAATCGTGAGTTTAACAACCTTGGTTTGACCAAATCTAGCTTCAAGAGTTGGAGGACTATCACTCCGTACTTGGCCAGTCTCTCCATGGTGAATTTCATTTTCTTTTTGGCTTATTGATGATATATCCTCATCCTCTAAATCAAGCTTTCGACCGACTAGCTTCTCTCTGTCGGAAGATGGTGCTGATTTATTGATATTAGGTTTTTTCTTCCTTGCAACCGGTGCAGGTTTAATAGGAGTTTGTGTTTTCTTCCTTGTGGTTATCTTATCCTTGGTGACCTTCCTGTCTCAATTCTTTGTGCAACTGGGGCAGATTTAATTAGAGTTTGAGTCTTTTTCCTTGTAGTCATTTTAATCCTCAGTGATCTTCCCACGGTCAGAGCATTAGATGCAATGTTATGTGTAGCCTCATTGGGTTTACCGCTTGGTTTATGAACTTGGCTATTAGTTACCAAGTTATTCTTCATCTCAACTATGAATAGTTGAACGAGCCTATATTTGACACCTAGTGCAGCCTTTCCTATCACTGTCGCTTCACACAAAATATATGCTAGTCCATTTTCTGCTGTCTGCCTAGACCTTAAGAAGTAGAATGCTCTCTCTCTTTCTAATAACCCTAATCTGTTTGCCAATTGATCCCACATACACATCAACCACCTGTTTGCGCTGTAATAGCCCACCATGCTAACCGATCCATCGACATACTGTTTGTGAGGCAAAGTAATCAATTCTCTCCCGTAATGAATTTTTACTGAAAATAAGTCGATGTCAGGTCCTACAAGTCAAATCCATCTTATTCATTAACAAAACCAATACCATTCAGTATAATTCTGCTCATATATGGTGAAAAACTAGCACATTCATATAAGGACCCCTCAATATTTAAAACCAGTACCATTCAGTACAATTCAACTTATAAAGTTGACCTATTTTATTGTTGTATTTGATTATTCATAAAAGTAAACAAGTGCAAGTTCAAGCAACAGAGTCATTAATTATTTTAGTACAGCTAATGCCTAAAACTATGAGGAATGGTTTTTTTTTTTTTGTCCTACAAGAAAGCAAACTATGAGGAATAGCTTTTTTCTGTCCCACAATAAAGCAAAACTTGAGGAATGGCTCTTTTCTAGCCAACATTTTCTCCTATCCACATTAGTACACTATAGCTAATGGATTTTTTAAACCAACATGGTAGACTAGCCGTGCAGTTTACTATTTTTTTTTTGTGTTCACTACCATGTAAATTTAAAAATGGTGCACATGATTAACTGTTGAGTGTGACCAGTTGTTTTCAAGAGGACCACAACACCAAGCACATTAAAATCCAAACCGAACACACTGAAATTTTACAATAAACATAAATTTGAACTACACTGCATTATTTTATGGCATACTCACAGGTTCCCAAAACAAGACAACGATTAGTCTCAAATTTATAACTAACAGTCATAGCAACAAACAAACCGTGGATCACAACACAAAACACAATGAACATAACTTTAGGGTATCAATTCATTTATAGGTGTTGTGCATATATCCAACATTCATTTTCCCAAACATTCAATAGCATTAAACAATACATTTCAATCATTATGCAAGCACATACCGCATTTGGGGATTCACCATTGTGGTCTCGTAGCCATTGGAGAAATGAACGAGGTAGAAAAATTTCAAATGGACGCAATGGGACTTAAAATCGATGAAGCAGAAGGGATTGGGTATTCAATCAATCATGGATTTCTCTGCCTTGGCTTTGATTAGGGCTTTTAAATGATTTAGGGATTACAAAGGAATTGGGGATTTGATGGGTGTCGAAACCACCAAAAATAATCCTTCTCTGGGCTAAGCTTTGTAGATAGCAGTGAGAGGGTCGAATCCACAGAGATTGGTTAGATTTATTCCTTGAGCAAAAATAAAATAAAAGAGGGGGGGTTTTGTATTATGAAACTAAGCAAGAATCAATTAAGATAACTAAACAAATTAAATAACTAATTAAAAATAAGAGGAAAAATTAATAAGAAGAAGTTTCCAATCAAGAATTAATTTCGGTATTGATTCCTTGAATTGATCATTGATTCAAATGATAGGTTCTTTTATCTTGAATAAATTAGTTATAGTTGTTGAAGATCCGTCCTCTAACAACTAATCTTTTCTTACTTTTTCAATAACCTTCGGATCTATCATATGAGTTATTTCTCTAATTAACAAACACGACCTTCGGATCCGTCCTATGAGTTATGTCTATTAATTTCATTAAGATTCAAAAAGACCTAATTACTAACTAGTAAACCCGAAAACGCCTTGTTTATTTAAGCTAGATTATATATTTTCATAACATACAATCTAAGGCGTTGATTACCTTTCGATGTTGTTATTTGTCACTTGAATTAGAACAATCAACCAAAGATTAATTATTCTAAATGACTATATATTGAATTCAACTATCAAACAATAGGCCTCTTGTCTAACAATTCAATTCAATAATATAATGAAGCATAGAAAATACATAAATACTCAAGAATAAAAGAAATAATAAAATTACCGAAATCTCACAATTGTTGGAATCAAACCTTAATTAAACTTGATTGGAAAATAAAAATTTAGCTAAACATAATTAAAAGAAAATACAAGAAAATCAAATGACTGCCCTTTTTGTCCATCCGCATGCTTTCGTCTTCTTCCGCCGTAGCTCACTCCATGAAAGGATGAATTGTGGCTTGAGAATTCATTCCTTCTTCTTCCTTCTCATCTCCAAACCTTGTTTTTTCTCTCTATTGAACTAGGAAAGCCTAAAAATGGGATGTCTTGATTGTCTCCAAGCCTTGCCTATTTATAGGCAAGGATTCAAGACATTTGGTTGTGCTTTTCCTTAATTCAAGGCTTTTCTTTTCCTTAATTCAAGGCTTTACTTTTCCTTAATTCAAGGCTTTTCTTTTCCTTAATTCAAGGCTTTGCTTTTCCTTAATTCAAGGCTTTGTTTTTCCTTAATTCAAGGCTTTTCTTTTCCTTAATTCAAGGATTTGCTTTTCCTTAATGGCCAACATTTTGTTGTGGAATTTGGTGGCCTCAATTGTGTCTTTCTTGTGCCACTTGTCTTGTGAGGCTACATTATTTAGGAAAAATGCTTCATCTAACCATTAATCACAAAAAGAATTAATATCCTTATAAACAAGCCTTTTAATCAATTAAAACACAAGAGAATTGATCCAATAAATATGCAATTATACACTCTATCAGGATTGGAACGGTAATTAGGGTTTTAGTAGTGTAATTAGGGATTTGATACTCTTGGCGGGATTTTTTGGGGCTTTTTTGTAATGATATGTTGTAGGTTGGTCGGGATGTCGAAGCCCCCAACATTAATTCCGATCTTTAGACTAACTACAATTGATTTGTAGTAGTAGTGGACCAGTTCGAGTCCCATAGGGAGTTATGTATTGAAGAATTTCTTAGCAATTGAGATGAAGAAAAAAATTTTTGAGTACCAATTCTTATTGTAGTTAATAAAGAAAAATATAAGAGTAATCAACTGGAAATATTTAAAAGAATTACTTCGATTTTACCAGGCTCCAATCCAAGGTAATGTAGTTGTACCAAATATATCTAGATCATAGGCTTCTTAAGACACTTATCCATTCAAGCATTTAACCGAAAATTTTTCCGGATAGCCATGACAAAATTTGAGTTTTCCAATTCTATTTGTTTGAACCTAGCATTCACAATAAACCTTACTAACAAATGACTAGGGCTGATAGCATTCCATATCATATGATAGAAGCACTAAGAACCTTGAAAATAGTTAAAACAAAAACTAACAATTGAGATAGCTGCAATTGAAAATTTTTGTATCATTAATCCCCTTTAAATCATAGATGCATGATTGCTGTCACTTTACACATGCAAAAAGATTTAAGTGCTACTTGTTCTAATTGTTCTGGATAATTACGGATCAAGAACAAATAGATAGCTATCGGAAATAGAATGTAAATAAGTTGTCAATTTAGTTAACATTCAAAAATCCAAAAAAATTGAATGCAAGAAATAATGATTACTTGAATGTAAAAAGATTATGAAACTATGAACAACACCTCACTAAATATATTGGCATCAACACACCTTGGATCAAAATGGAAGTAGTTTAGCCACTCATGGTAACTTTATTCTAGAATGAAAGAAAAGTACAAGAAAAAGAAAAATCTCAGCAGAAAATGAAGGTAGAAAAAAACTCATCCTTCCAAGTTCACTTGCCCTCCTATTTATAGATTTCTTTTCTAACAACCTCCCTAAAGATTTCCTAGAATCTCTCCAACAAATCCTAAGTTTTTAAACTTTTGATTTCTAACTAATTATCCAACCAACCATCCTATCAAATCCTAAAAAATGTCTTCAAATCAATTCTAACTTGAATTACAAAAGTTGAAATCAAAAGAAAAATTCAAGTTTTGCAATTTCAGCTCATTAGCCATTTATCTCTGCTCAGGACGTGGTCATGTGCATTGTGCATCTTCTTGAGTTTCACCTCCAAAACAGAAGACTTCATCCTTTAAGGTGTGATCTCTATTTATTCAAAATAGTCTTTTGTTTTTGCTCTAAAAATCCTTCTCAAAAATCGTCTAAATCTTCATTAAATTCCATATTTTTTTCTTAGTCCATCAATTTCACTCCCTGGTACGAAAAACACTTCAAATGAGCCAATTTCATACCAATAAAAGCATTAACATCATAGGTTTGCTCCCATTAAATGGTAACAAATTAAATCCTATCATAGGTCTTTTTTGCCCTTCATTAAAATGTATACTTCGTAGAAGGATTCTGTTTAAGATAACAGAGAAAGGGCCAAAATAAGCATCTGTAGATTTCGAGAGACTAAAAAGGTCGTTTTTAAATTTATGGGACTGAAAAAGTTAAAAGCCTATTTTTAAGGGACCAAATATATGATTTACTCTTTATTTAATTGCAAAAGTTCTATTGCAATAGCTAGGATTATTTACATTTTAACATACCTTCCATCCTTTTGGAATTGTGAAACCTGCATATATGAAATCAGTAATAGCTTCTCTAAAAGGCTCTAGAGCTGGTGGTATTAACCTTAATATTTCACATGCTACATTCCAAGTGTACTTCATTTTCCGAATGTCATTCCAATTTAGTTGCTCCTTCGGAGCTTTGAACTTTGCAATTTCCATAATTCTGTACTACAAAACAAATTCTTATTCACAAGCTTTTTTTGCCTTATTGAAATTCGAATGGTTAGAAATAAACTAATCAAAATAGAACAACTTGAGGACATAATCAGGTTTAACTGGCAGCAAAAAAGCCCAAAAGGAAAAAAATGCAGATTGGAAAATACTATTACCTTGATGCACTTTATCATAGACAAGGGGAAATTCTGCAAGATAGCTTAACAAAAAGGTCACTGCAACCCTTGTTGTTTCATAGCTAGCCCTCAAGAAACTCATCATACAAATAGCAATCTCATTAGGGGTGTTCAAAATCAATGATTCGATCCGAACATGATCCAATCCAATCTGATCTGCATTTGAATGGATCGTGATATGATTTGATATGAAAATTTCGAATCGAATCAAATTAAGATCGGAGCGGATCAGTTTTGATCCGATTTGATCCTTTTTTTAAAAAACTTTTTTCTTTCCTTTTTATATATAATGTTAGGTAACCTAACTTAGGTTTGAAATTAATAGTTTCATATTAAAAAATTATCTAATTTTTATGTAAAGATAATAAATAAATTTCATGTAAATATTTTAATATGTGTATTTTTCATTTAAATTAATTTGTGTATTTTCATGTAAATATTTTAATTTATTTTGTCACAACTTGACTAATTTTAATTAAAGAATTATTTGAATTATTAAAAACAATACTAATTTATATTTTATAACTAATGTTAGCTATTTTTGGAGGAAAAATGTTATAAATTTTTTTATTTGGATAAAAACGAATCAAATTAGATCGATTCGCTTATCTGATTTGACTTGATCAGAAAATAAATTGATTCGACTTTATCTACTTTTTATCTGATCGAATAGGATCAGTGGATCGATTTGATCCGCTGATCAAAATGAACGCTCCAAAATCTCATTTTCATTCAAGTAACTCCCATTTTAATCACTTTGAAGTAGCATGTTGGTTAAGAAATCTGCACCTCCAACTAAATTGTTCCTGTTCTCTACAAGTTCCATTTTCTTGTTTTTTATAATCTTCAAAATTTCATCTTTGAGTATCATGCCTACTTTCATGGTTTGATTACAAGTTGTACCAGGCAAATTAATTGAGGTAGAAATTATTCCAGACGCAGCAACCTTGAATGAATCAGACAATGCTTTAACTAGCTCAGGATTTCTTTGTCCAAAAACAATCTATAAGCTAATGAAAAGGTAAACTTCCTTGATTGAGGATAAACCATCACTTCTTCAAAGGGTGACCACTCTGTCTCAAGATGCTCTTGAGCCATGGAATCCATGACAGGAATGCAATGTTTCAGAGCATTGGTTGTCACGCCCCAATTCCGAGGTAAGACACAGCTGTATTTCTAAGGTATTAACCCCAAAAATATGCAGCCTGACTTAATTCAATGTACCTAAATTCAAAAATAATTCCATATCTACCAAATATAAAAATAACATACCCTATAAGTCTTACATTAATCAAATCTAATATCACAATTCCTCGATGTCAAATATTTTAAAACATAAATATCCAAAAATTCAAATAATATAACTATTTTAGCCTAACTTTATTTCACTCTTTATTCATAATCATGTAGCAACACTTAATATTCAAGATCCATATATTCAATCCCAAGCATTACTTAATCTGCAAAAATAATTAACTACATAACATGTGTGATGATTCGCACAGTGAGCAAAATTGGTATTTTCTTATAGGAATGAGCATTCTTATTTAAAAAATATTGTCAGTAAAAAATATTGTCAGAAATATTTTTTCAAAATATGACATTCAAAAAAAAATTAGGGAAATTTACAAATTCAACACCTTTGACCGTTGACTTTACAAAAATAACACCTTCATTTTTTGTTCTCTGTTATAGCACTTCCATTTGAAAAAAGATTACAACACCCCTCTGGCAGAAACATAGCACTTCACTCCATCTTCTTCTTCTTTTTTCTCAAAACCCATTTGATCGATTCAACAAAATTTGTTCTCACTGTTCCTACACCCTATTGGACTATCATCTCCAAGCAAGAAGGCCGCAATCGTAGAGAAGAAATCGCATAAATTTGATGTTAGTTGAAATTTGCAGTAGTTGAACTGGGTTTGTGAATTTAAAGGAGCGAATGGTCGAGCTCTAGGTCAAGTTTTAGGTCGAGCACAAGATTAGGTTAATGTTGCTAAGTCAACTTTTAGGTCGAGCACTAAATTTGGTCGAGTTTTAGGTCAAATAGGTCAAATTTAGATTGAGTTCGACCTAATGCTCGACCAAATTTAGGTCGAGTGAATTTTTTTTATAAAAAAAATTTAAAAAAATTCACTCGACCTAAATTTGGTCAAGCATTAGGTCGAACTCGACCTAAATTTGACCTATTCGACCTAAAACTCGATTAAATTTAGTGCTCGACCTAAAAGTTGACCTAACAACATTGACCTAACCTTGTGCTCGACCTAAAACTTGACCTAGAGCTCGACCATTCGCTCATTTAAATTCACAAACCCAATTTAACTACTGCAAATTTCAACTAACATCAAATTTATGCTATTTGTTCTCTACGATTGAGGCCTTCTTGCTTGGAGATGATAGTCCAATAGGGTGCAGGAACAGTGAGAACAAATTTTGTTGAATCGATCAAATGGGTTTTGAGAAAAAAGAAGAAGAAGATGGAATGAAGTGTTATGTTTCTGCCAGAGGGGTGTTGTAGTCTTTTTTCGGATGGAAGTGCTATAACAGAGAACAAAAAAAAGAGGGTGTTATTTTTGTAAAGTCAACGGTCAAAGATGTTATATTTGTAAATTTCCCAAAAAATTACCCTTTTAAAATAAACATTCCATACAGAACATTTATAGAAAACACCTGGCAGCAATATAAGTAATAATCATATATTTTTTCATTCATTCATAAAGTTAAAAAAAACCAAAATCACATTGGACTTAACTAGATTTAGTGTTAACTATTTATCCCATTAGGTGGGCCATTACATTGGGATCTTAGCTATTTATCCCATTAGGGAGGCCATTACATTAATTGAAAGATGTTTTACCAATGAGTCATTAGCCATTCGTGAGCTTTAACATTCATAAATCACAATACACACTTTTACATACACCAAAAATATAGATATGCTCATTTTAGATTATCAATAACAAATCAGAATTTCAAACACAATTTTTGCATAAATTACACAACAACAGTAAGAAGTCAAGATTATTCAAAATATTTTAGGAATACTCCCAATGTCATAAATTAATAAAATTTATTATCAGTAACACATCATTTTTAAAATGATTTAGAAAACATTTGAAAAACATAAAAAATACCAACTCAGTTACCCCTGAACAGTATTGTAACCCAATTTTGATAATCTAACTTAGGTATATAGTTAGACAGATCTTGGTTTCCTTCGCCTAAAAAATAAACCCAATACACAATTTAATTAAAGTAATACTAGATCATGACTCTCTAAATTTCCTAATCCATTGATGAAATCTCATAATATATTAAATCCTAATGATTTTTAAACAATATATGATGTAATTTTACATCTTCACGTTAGATCGATTATTGTAGTTCTCACCCCTACAACCTAGAAGCTTTCTTCATCTTTTCTTTATTATTCTGTTTTTCTTTAGGATTTTCAATTTTTTTTTTTAAATATCAGACAATGTAGTAGGGTTTTTAATAAATAAGGTAGGTAATTATCTTATTGCGTTCAAATTATTATATAGGTAATTTTAACTAATATATTATTATTGTTGTTATTATTTTAATAATTATTTATTTAGAATGAGTCTGGGTATTACATTCTACTCCCTTTCAATTAAGTTTCATCCTCAAAACTTATCATTCCTAATAATTACATTATTATCTAAGTTTTAATCTCAACAATATCAATTTAAACTGACAATTATAAAATGTTACGTGCATGATTGCGTATTGTAATCTTGTCCTATGTCTTACTTTGGAAGAAAGAATACACGAGCATTAGTTTTGGGTTTCTATGGTTCCTCTGTCTTTGCTTCCCCTTGACTATTTACAGGACAATCATAAACCTTATGGCCTAACTTACCACACCAAAAATAGACACCCCTATTAAGACAACATTTTCCTAGATGGATTCGATGACAATAATTACATTCCTTACGTTTGCCTCCAACATTGTTAGTTGGCTTTCCAATTTCATGCTTCTTATTTGCCTGTTCATCACTATTCTCTTATTTGGTTCTTTTTTTTCCAAATTCAAGCTCACTGCTCTCGATATCATTTTCAATTCGAATTGCCTTCTAAAACATTCTTCATAACTTTTAGGTTCCACTATAGCTAGTTGTGCCCTAATTCGTGGATTTAATCCATCTTTAAACCTAAGTAACTTGAAACCATTTTTTGCCATCAGATCTGGGGCATATTTCCCCAAATATTTGAACTTACTAGCATATTCAGTAACTGACATTTTATCTCATTTCTTCAGTGTAAGGAATTCCTTTCTTTCTTAAAACATATTGGTTTTGGAAAATAATTCTCCAAAAACATTCTCTTAAACTCATTCCAAGTTAGGGATTCTCTGCCTGATCATAAGCCGGGGTAGTACTCTCCCACTATTCCTCAGCATCTCCAGTCAAAAAGGGCACTGCTATTATAGTTTTTATGTTTTCGGACACACTATATACCTTGAATTTGCCTCTAATTGTTTGAGCCATTTATCTACTCCTTTAGAGCCAGAAGTATCATCAAAGGTAGGCATATGGTTTTTCTTCAAACAATTATAATATGCAGTTGTACTTGACACATTTTCTCACAAGCGTTTTTCTTGTTCTTGTTGGAGTCGCTGTTGATCTTCTATAACCTTTTGTTGGTTTTGCATAATTTCTTATTGACCTTGTATCATTTGCTAATGACTCTTCATTATTTCGGTTATCATGCTAAAGGTAGCCGCCATATCTAGTGGCATCACTATGGTGACATTCTTGGGGACAAGTGGAAGAGGAGGTGCATGGACAGATATACCTATTTGACAAGCCATATCAGCTATAGTCTTGTTTTCAGCCTCTGTCTCAATTTCAACATTTTCTGTAGGGCCTTGTTCGTGTCTCATGATCTCGTGACTTATATTACGTGTCATAACCTATATATAATATCAAATTAAATCACAATTTACTTAAATAGGTGTATATTAATATCTACATAATTTGAATATTTCCCTAACTCTTACTATAAAAATCATAACCTTACTTTGATACCTCTAAATGTCACGCCCCAATTCCGAGGTATGACACGACAGTATTACTAAGGTATCAACCTAATAAATATGTAGCTTGACTTAATTCAATGTAACTAAATTCAAAAATAATTCCATATCCACCAAATATAAAAATAGCATACCCTATAAGTCTTATATTAATCAAATCTAATATCACAATTCCTCAATGTCAAATATCTTGAAACATAAATATCCAAAAATTCAAATAATATAACTATTGTAGCCTAATTTTATTTCACTCTTCATTCATAGTCACGTAGCAACACTTGATATTCAAAATCCACGTATTCAATCCCAAGCATTACTTAATCTGCCAAAATAATTAACTACATAACATGAGCAATTATTCGCACAGTGAGTAAGATAGGTATTTCTTTATAGGATTGAGCATGCTTGTTTAGAAAATAATGTCAGAAATATTTTATCAAAATATGACATTTGAAAGAAAATCACCCTTTCAAAATGAACATTCCATACAGAACATTTATAGAAAACACATGGCAACAATATAGGTAATAATCATATATTTTTTCATTCATAAAGCTCAAAAATAACCAAAATCACATTTCACTTAATTGGATCCAATTAGAACTATTTATCCCATTAGATAGGCCATTACATGGGAGTTTTAGCTATTTATCTCGTTAGAGAGACCGTTACATTAATTGGAACATGTTCTACCAATGAGTAATTAGGCATTCATGAGCTTTAACATTCAATAAACATTAATAAATCACAATATACACTTTTACATACACCAAAAATAAAGATATGCTCATTTTAGATTATCAATAACAAATCATAATTTCAAACATAATTTTTGTGTAAATTACAAAACAATAGTAACAAGTTAAGATTATTCAAAATATTTTAGAAACACTCCCAATATCATAAATTAATAATTTAGTATCAGTAACACATCATGGATTTTAAAATGATTCAGAAAACATTTGAAAAACATAAAAAAATACCAACTCAGTTACCCCTAAACAGTATTGTAACCCAATTTTGATAATCTAACTTAGGTATATATTCAAATAGATATTGGTTTGCTTCGCTTAAAAAATAAACCCAATCCAATATTTAATCAAAGTAATACTAGATCATGACTCTTAGATTTCTGATGAAATCTCATAACATATTAATCCTAACAATTTTTAAACAATATATGATGTAACCTTATATCGATTCTTGTAGTTCTCACCCCTACGACCCATAAGCTTTCTTCATCTTTTCTTTATCGTTTTGTTTTTGTTTAGGATTTTCAATTTTTTTTCTTTAAATATCAGACAACGTAGTAGGTTTTTTAATAAATAAGGAAGGTAATTATCTTATTGCTTTCAAATTATTATATAGGTAATTTTAACTAATGTATTATTATTATTTTAATAATTGTTTATGTAGAATGGGTTTGGTATTGCATCGGGCTTTAGAATTTCTTCAATAAACTTGCGAGTTCTTTCAACAGTTTTTTTAATGCATTGTCTCGGGATATTTAGAGGCTTTGCCATTGAATCAGGTCACCAAGTTGTGAGAAGACTTTTGTTGACGGAGAAGAAAAATGTTTTCCCTGCTGATCCACAAAACACTACTTTTTTCCCTTCTAGTAAGGAGGTTTTGAATGCCTTTTTTTAGTACTATTGCATCTTCTTCTAGATAAAAATTTTTGGCCTTGATGAGGCCAACTTGATAGTTTTTCCAAGAATGGGCCATCCTGTTGTGCCTGGTGGTAGTTTTGAGTTGTTGCTCTTGTTTTTGTGCAAGAACAAGATAATGAAAAGAGAAGTACAGAGGACTATGAGGGCCAATAAAAACAAGAGAAAGGAGTCCATGTTTATTTCTCTTCAGTTATGTTAAGAATGGGCCCCACTATTAGCTGATTGCCCGTAAAGAAAATAACAAAGATAGTAAAAGGGAGAAAATAAATAGGACAAAAGACACAGGGATTTACGTGGTCTGACCAATGTGACCTACGTTCACGGCTGGAGAAGGAGTTAAAATTTACTAATATGTGGAGATAATTTTCAAATGGGATCTTTCCAACCACCAATAAGGAATTATGTTGGGAAGAATAAACCAAAGATGATATGATATGAGGAGTTGTGTGGTCACTGAATGCCTTTGAAACTCCTCTATTTATAGGCAGCTGCTGGAGAAAACTGCCAAGAATCCATCCCTACAAATATACAAAAATCTTTGACTTTTCTGCATGCAAAATTTTCTTCACACATGAAACAAAAAGTCTTGCGACTTTTTGCGAAAGTTTTCTCAATTAATTTGAGAGGGGCCCAAGGCCATTACCTAACAAATCTCCACCTTAGCCTAGACCCGGACAATTAGTGATTTGTTCCACCTTCTTCAATAATGCTCCAACGGGTTGTATCACCAACTATGACTACCAATCAAGTTCAAACACTACTTGAACTTATAAACGGGAAGAGCTTTTGTAAACATATTTTCAGGATTGTTTTTCGTATTGATCTTCTGAACAAGGACCTTCTTTTCAGCAATAGTATCATCAATGAAGTGATATTTCACTTTGATATGCTTTGTTCTCTCATGATACATCTAGTCTTTAGTCAAGTGAATTGCACTTTGACTATTACAGTAAATGGTAATAACCCTTTGCTATAGAGATAACTCGTTGAATAAACCTCTCAACAATAGAACTTCTTTAATAACTTCAGTGACTGCCATATATTCTGCCTTAGTAGTGGATAAAGCCACTCCATGTTGTAGAGTAGCTTTCCAGCTAATAGTACAACCTCCAATACAAAATACATAGCCTGTAAAAGATTTATGTTTATCGAGATCACTAGTATAGTTTGAATCTACAAAACAAACCAAGGTGTTACTGGAATGTCCAAACTCTAAACAAGTGCTAGAAGTACCCTTTAAGTATCTAAGAATCTACTTACAGCCTGCCAGTGTTGTTGCCGAGATTGGCCATATATTTGCTAACAACACTAACTGCTTGTGATATATCAAGACGAGTACAAATCATTACATACATGACACTGCCAATAGCACTAGAATAAGGAACATGTGCCACATAATCTTCCTCTTCCTTTAATTCTGGTGATTTAGCAGCTGATAGTCTAAAGTGACTAGTAAGAGAAGTACTGACCGGTTTAGCATCTCACATGTCAAACCTCTCTAAAATCTTATTGATATAAGTTTCTTGAGTCAAGAAAAGTTTACCAACTCCTTGATCACGTCTTATCTCCATACCAAGAATCTTCTTAACTGCTCCTAAATTTTTCATTTCAAATTCACAATTTAACAAGGCTTTCAACTGGTGAATTTCTAAAAGATTCTTAGCCACAATAAACATGTCATCAACATACAACAGCGGATAAATGAATGAACCATCATTTAATTTTTGGAAGTAAACACAACTATCATACATGCTCCTGAAGAAACCATGACTCAACATAAATGAATCAAATCTCTTATACGAATATCTTGGAGACTGCTTCAGTCTGTACAAGGATTTCTTCAATAAACAAATATAGTTTTCCTTACCTTTAACTTCAAAACCTTTAGGTTGCTTCATATAGATCTGTTTATCTAATTCGCCATGTAAGAAAGCTGTCTTGACGTCAAGCTATTCTAACTCCAAATCAAACATGGTAACTAATGCAAGTAATACATGAATAGAGCTATGTTTCATAGCGGGTGAAAAAACATCATTAAAGTCAACACTTTGTACCTGATTGTAACCTTTTGCAACTAATCGTGCCTTATACCTTGCAATTTCAACACCTGAAGTACATTCTTTTCTTTTGAAAACCCATTTGCAACCAATAATTTCCTTTCCCATCGGCGGCGTCACAAGAACCCAAGTATCATTCTTATGAAGAGATTCCATTTCTTCATTCATAGCCACCAGTCACTTATCTGAATCAACATTTTGAATCGCCTCCAAATAGGTGAAAGGTTCACTATCTTCACCTGTTTCCTGTGCCACTGATAAAGCATAACAACAAAATTTTCATACCTATGTGGCGGTCGAATCTTTCTTCTTGGTCTATCTCTGGCTATAGAATGTTTCTCCTCTACTGGTTCATCAACTTGATATGTTTGACTTGTAGAGGTATTCTGAGAAGGACCTGCATTGCCAATTGTTGGTCGATTTTACACGCAAGTGCACGTGATCGTTAACAAGTAATATAAAGTGAATATAAATTTATCGTTCCCACAAGGACTAATTGTTTATCAACTACCGAAATTTAGTTAATTCTACCTTTATTTGAATGATAAAAAGATATTTTATGAATAAACTAAATTAAAACTAAATTTAAAACTTGAATAAAAAAATAAATTGAAAACAAAGCAAAACAAAGTAAAGAATTAAATTGGCTAAAGCTCTAGGGTTTTCGATTTCACCATAACTATTCCATCTTAATATTCATCTATTTCTATAATCTATTTTAATTTCCTGGTTGATAGTCGAGATTCCCTAATTTATTTACTAGTCCCTCCCGAGATCTAATAAAAATCCTCCTAATTGCTAATTCACTATATTCCTATGTGAATTACAACAATTATGAAGTCATTAATTTTTATGGATTCTCATATAGCAACTACACAAACCATGTAGGTATATTCCTATCCTACATGCAATTTATGGCATTTATCTCAATGAACTTGACACATAACTCCTCTTCCAATTCGTTATGATTAACAAATCATCTAATTAGTGATCAAGTAATTAGAAGCATTAAGCACAAAGATAAATACTCAACCATAGAAAATTAAATCAAATTATATTAATAGAAAAATATTAAGACTTCATAGTTAGGCTACATCTAAACCCTAGAAAAAGAATTTAGTTCATATTAATATAAAAGAAGAACAACACCAATTTCTTAAACATAATTGCAAAAAGAAAGAAAATTAAAAAAATAAATAAATAAAAATAAATTCCAACAAAACCCGTAGGTGGTAGCCACTCCCCTATTTGTTCTTTGACTTTTGTCTTCTCCACCCGTAAACTTCCAAAGAGAAGTTTTAGCTGCTTCCTTTGTATCCAAATCAAGCTTAGTGGCTGCCGGAAGAACAACAAAAGGAAGAGGAACAACAAAAGGAAGAAGAACAACAACCGGAAGAAGAACAACAACCAGCGGCTGAAATTCTGCTAAGAAAAACCGAGGAAGGCTGCTGAAATTTTCTGAAAACAACCGAGATAAGTCTTGGAATTCTACTAAACTACTGAAAAGAAAAGAAAACAGAGAAGAAAGCTAGCTAAAACTGAATACAAACTAAAGGAAGGAAAGAAAAAAACAGGAAGGAGGTGCTACTACTACTCCTAAACTAATGAAGAAAGGAAAAGAAATATGCTGCTAAGAATGGGATCGGCTGAAATGGGATGATTTGATCATATCCAAGCCTTGCCTATTTATAGGCAAGGATTCAAGACATTGGTTGTGGCCACTTTCTTTTATCTTTTCTTTATGCCATTCCTCACGTTCTTCACCATTCTCTCTTGTGGTCCTCTCTTTTCTTTTTCTTTTGTTAATGCTTCTTGCTGCCTTTTGTCTTTGTACAGATTTCCTTTTCTTGTTTGGCTTTCTATGTTCAGCTGGGTGTTGTGTTGTTGTCTTCCATGTGCTCAGTTTCTTTTACAGCAAAGAAAAGGATCCTTTGTAGCTCATCTCCATAAAAGAATTGTTGAATGCATGTTCTCTCTTCATGCAGAAAGAATTGTTCGGATGGCCCAAGAAAATGCAGCTGCTGGAATTTTTTTCTTCTCTCTTTCGGCAGCCTTCTTTTATTTTTCTTTTGCCTTTGTTTTGCCCATGTGAAACTGCATTTTGGAGAGACTTTCTTGCTGCCCATGTGAGACTTTCTTCAGAAAAAGAAAAGATGGCAGCTGGTCTCCAAGCCTTCATGTGCAGATGTTTCTCTTTCACTCAAATGAAAGGCTGGCAGCATATGCTGTTTTGTGTTCCATCATTCTGTTTTCTTGTGTTACAACTTGGTGCTGTGCTCTTGTTTTCTTGTGTGAATATTGGAGAATTTTGTTGTTGAATTGCTGCTGCAAAAAGAGTACCCAAACTGCTGTTAAAATCAGAAAACCCGTAGCCAAAGAGCTAACCAGAAAAACTGAACATTTTTCTTCAAGTTTCTGTCCAGTTTTGGTCCCTTTGCTTTCGGAATTTGAGAAAACTTTCTTCATGAAAGTTTTTTCTCTCTTTCTTAGCTTTCCATATCATCTTGAATCATCTCATTTGGACATCTGAATCAAGAGTTATGAACTCCGGAAGATGACTATGTGCACAAAGAAACCTTGAAGCTTTTGCTAAGAAAGATAACATTTTGCTTTATTTGTTAAATTTTTCCTACAAAGCTCCAATATATCCATCAATAATAAAAACACTTAATATTCATAGAAATAAGCATTTTAATCACTTAAACACAAGGAAATTGACCTAATAGATATGCAATTATACATCTTATCACCAATCTCCAACTTCACCTATTTTTGTGTACTATTATCCTTTTCTAAATTACAAGGATTACAGGATTCTTTTCTAGGATACAACATTAATGACTAATCAAATGTAACATTTTTGCTAATTACAAATTTAGGTGACTTCAGTTCAGGACACCACAATCTATATCATTTCACCCCAGAAGCATAATCGAGGAAAATACATTTCTTAGCTCTAGGCTCTTTCCCTTATTTACATGCATATAAGTAAGACACCCAAATATTCTTAAATTAGAATAATCAGCAGGAGTACTTGACCAAACTTCCTCTAGAGTCTTGAAATCAAGAGGAGCACATGGAGAACGGTTGACAATATAACATGCCTTAGTAATGGCCTCTGCCCAAAAATCAAGTGTCAACCTAGCATTGGAGATCATACACCGAGCTCGTTCTAAAAGAGTTCAGTTCATGTGCTCGGCCATACCATTTTGTTGAGGCGTCATTCTTATAGGGTGATGCCAAGCAATTCCTTCTTTTTTGCAGAATTCGTTGAATTCATTTCCACAAAATTCCATTAGCTGTCTGCAGCCGCTTAATATGTTTTCCTATCTGCTTTTCAACCAAAACCTTCCATTGTTTAAAGGTTAGGAAAACCTCATTTTTATGCTTCAAGAAATACACCCAAACCTTCCTTGAGCAATCATCAATAAAAATCAACATATATCTGGCACCATCTTTAGATAGAACATGAGATGGCCCCCAAACATTAGAATGAATATAATTCAAAGTACCTTTTGTTTTATGTACAGCTGGAGAGTTAAAGCTAATTCTTTTTTGCTTCCCAAGTATACAATGCTCACAAAAATCCATCTTTCCAGTGCTTTGGTTACAAAGTAGACTTCTCTTGCTTAACAACATTAAGCCTTTTTCACCTATGTGTCCTAACCGCATATGCCATAATTTGGTGATGTCAGTTTCTAAGGATGTAGAGACTGCTGCTGCACTTGTGACAGTAGACTTCTACAAAATATATAAGCTTCCAGACTTGCAAGCCTTCATTAGTATAAGAGCACATTGGCAAATCTTCAAGACTCCATCTTGAGTTGAATGCCTGCACCCAAGATCATCGAGGGTGCCTAGAGAGATGAGATTTTTCTTCAAATCTGAAACATGTCTAACCTTTGTGAGTGTTCGGATAACTCCATCATGCATCTTGATCTGAACTGTATCTTTACCAATAACTTTACACGCAACATTATTTCCCATCAAAACAACTCCACTATCAACAGCTTCATATGTGGAAAAAAAAAATCCCTATTGGGACTCATGTGATAAGAACAACCTGAATCTAGAATCCACTCACTATTAGACTTTGATTTATTATCTGTGGCTAAAAATGATGCTATCATTCTCATCTACTACTACACTAGCTTCAGCGGTGGCACTGCTACTTTGTACACTTTTCTCTTTATTCTTCTCCTTATTTTTTAATTTACAGCAGTCTACCTTAATGTGCCTTTTCTTTTTACAAAAATTGCAAATCAAATTTTTATGTCTAGATTTTGACTTTGCCTTGGATTTATTGCTACTAGGGTCTCTATTTTTAGATCTTTCCCTTATAAATAATCCCTCTGCTTGACTTCCACTAGTCTCCCCTGTAATGTCCTTATTAATTTGCTCTTTAGACTTTAATGTAGATTTTATACTATTATATGAGATAGATTCTTTTCCATATATCATAGTATTTCAAAAATATTTAAAAGACTAGGGAAGGGAACACAACAATGAAATGGCTTGATCTTCCTCCTCAATCTTAACATCTACATTCTCCAAATCTATAATGAGAGAATCAAATTTATCAAGATGGGATAGTATAGATGTACCTTTTGTCATCCTTAACATTTACAATTTCTGCTTTAAATAAAGCTGATTCTTCACCGTTCTTTTCACGTACATGGCTTTCAACTTGTCCCACATCCTTTTGGCCGTCCTCTCATTGGTGACTTTTTGGAAAACCTTGTTAGAGAGATTTAAAATAATAGTTGATCAGGTCCGTTTGTCTAGATTTGTAAATTCTTTTGTTGACATCTCCAATGCTTTATTTTTTTCTCCCTCAAGTGCTAACTCACATTCATCTTCTATATCTTTTGTTACTGTTATGATGGTTACAAAATAGGACTCTCGGGGTGAATAGTCACGTGGCCTCACCCAGGATGAATAGTGACTGTGAACCCCACTCGAGATAAATAGTGACTCTAGTCCTCGCTAGTAGAAAGTATTTATTTTTTGATGTGGAGGATCCACGTTTAGTGGCAACCATAGAATATAGATAAGTATCCCAAGTATCCCAACTAGACTCTGATACCAGTTTGTTAGGAATGGGTCTCATTACTAGCTGATAGCTCATAAAGAACATAACAAAAATAGTAAAAGGGAGAAAATAAATAGGACAAAAAACACAAAAATTTATGTGGTTCGATCAATGTGACCTACATCTAAAACCGGAGGAGGAGTTAAAATTCAGTAATATGTGGAGATAATTTACAAATAGTATCTTCCCAACCACCAACAAGGAATTATGTTGGGAAGAATAAACCAAAGGTGATATGATCTGAGGAGTTGTGTGTTCATTGAATGCCTTTGAAACTCCTCCATATATAGGCAAATGCTGGAGAAAACGGCCAAGAATCCATCCCTGCAAATTTGCAAAAATCTTAGGCTATGTTTGAATTATGATTTATTTGAGAAATTTTATATTGGAATATGTGAAAATTTTAATAGGTATTTTTTTGTAGAAAAAGTATTTTAGAGGGAAAAATATGAAGGAAATTTTTTAAAAATTATGCGACAATAATTTGAATGAAAAAATTTAGATTTTAAATTTTGAAATAAAATGTGTTTGGATATTTTATTTTTGTTTAAAAAAAATTAAATTTTTGTAAATAAAAACAAAGTCAAAACATAGCCTTCGACTTTTCTGCAGGCAAAAATTTCTTCACGCGTGAAACAAAAAAAGTCTTACCAACTTTTTACCAAATCTTCTCAATTAATTTGAGTGGGGCCAAGGACATTACCTAACAAGTTAACACATAGCAGTAGACCTAGCATAGGTCTTTTTCTATTATAAAATCTTATGTTTCGTTTGGATTGTGATTTATTTGAGAAAAGTTGTATTAAAATGTGTGAAAATTTTGACGAATATTTTTTGATAGAAAAGTATTTTGGATGAAAAAATAAGAGAAATTTTTTTTAAAAAATTATGTGAGAGGAATTTGAGTGAAAAATTTTGAATTTTGAGTTTTAAACTTTAAAATAAAAATGTGTTTGGATATTTTATTTTTTTTTTTGAGAAAAATTAATTTTTTGTAAATGAAAATGAAATCCAAACGATGTTGATCTCAGAAAATATCTTTTGTATCGAAGTGAATCTGTTACTTTCTTAATGGCTTGAAATCAATACAATTCAGATCATGTTGGCAAGTTCATGTACCAAGCCTGGATAAAATATTGGAAGATTACTATTCAGATGGCGAGAACATGTTTCCACTTTGCTGCAATATTGATGGCAATTGCTGCCACACTTGGTTTGGCAACTGTGCCTCCCCAAACCCTCATTAGTGGGGATGTATCTGCTCTTTTTGAGTTCAGAAACCATATCATTTCAGACCCTTATGGAGTCTTGGCTAATTGGTATTCCCCAAATCATGCATGCAGTTGGAAGGGTGTCACTTGCAGTCTCTACCAAAAGGTGATATCCATCAATCTCTCTAACTGGAGCCTTGGGGGAACAATTTCACCCCATTTGGGGAACCTCACATTCCTTACATCACTGGACATTAGCCACAACAACTTCAGTGGCTTCATCCCAAATGAGTTGGGTAATTTGCATGGCCTAAAACAGATGAACTTGGCATATAATAACTTTTCTGGAGAAATCCCATCAAGTTTTGGAACCTTGACAGCGCTCGAATTGCTTTTTCTCGAAAATAATAGCTTCACAGGTATCATTCCACTTCCTCTTTGCAATATGTCGAAGCTGAAGAGTTTGAATATGGCCTATAATTTTCTTGAAGGAAGTATTCCACTGGGGATTGGTAATCTTACAAACTTGAGGTTTATATCATTGGGACATAATCAGTTTACTGGTTCTGTACCACCTGGAATCTTCAACATGCCTTTCTTGCAAGAAATTGATCTCACAGCGAATGGTTTATCAGGTAACCTCCCATTGGGCATCTGCAATAACCATCAATCCAAACTTCAAGGACTTTATCTGTCCTTCAATTATCTTGAAGGGGGAATTCCATCAGAACTGTACAAGTGTAGGGACATTGAGGATTTGTCACTCTCTTACAATGAATTCAATGGTACGGTTCCAAGAACAATTGGATATTTGATAAAGCTCAAGAGGTTATATATTGGGGGAAACAAATTGACAGGTACAGGCTTCATCTTGCTGTGTTCCATGTAACTTCTCAATGCAACCTTATTTTGTACATTGGTGTGTAGGTCCTTATTTTTTATTACATATACAGGTTCGATTCCATTAGAGATTGGTAATCTGACACATTTGGAGGAACTGAGCATGCGAAGTAGCTTTCTGACAGGGAGAATTCCAACATCTATCTTCAACCTATCTTCTCTAAGGGAACTAGACTTTTCTAACAACAGCTTATCAGGAAGTTTTCCTATGAACATGTTTTGCAATCTTCCGGTACTTGAGATGGTGGATCTTTCAACCAATCATCTCAATGGCTCAATACCGTCCTTTATTTGGGATTGCGAGACTCTAGTAGGCCTACGGTTGTCACAGAATAACTTCACAGGCGGTATATCTAAGAGAATTGGGAATATCACTCTGCTCAAAGTACTGGCGTTAAATGATAACAAGTTGACAGGTACGAAACTCTTCAGTTAATGCTAACATGGTCATCCTTTGAAACTACTTAGTCAAATATTATATATCATCATTTTTCTGAGACTTTTTTATGTAGCTACTAAATGTTTTTCATGAAGTAATAACCAAATTGAAGTAAATTTGAATTAGAATATTACAGTAGCATTGGGTGCTTCTTGATGTGAAAATGAAAATCTAAGGTCAAGCTTCTCTCTTGCTTGGCCAAACCCCTTGCAACAGGTGTGCTGCAAACTAATTAAGTACCGGAAGTTGTACATGTAAATTCCTTCTTTGATTTTGGAAACATTTCTAATTAAAATACTTCTAACAAGGTATCATTTTCTTCATAGAGAAGAAATATTTCTTCGATACCTTGTCTTGTGCTCTTGTTGCTTACATCTTAAACCTTTCTGAGTATAAATATTGTTTAAATACCTAGTCTTTCACTAAATGTTACAGTTTTTGTTGCTTATGATATTGCAAACATGAATGAGAAAAATCATTGATATTTTGAAAGCTTGGCAAATTATTCAAGTGCTCATTTTTGGCAGGTGAATTACCTAATGAAATTGGTAACAATGCCAACCTTGAAAGATTTTCTCTAGATGGTAATAACTTATCAGGAATCATTCAACCTGTGATCTTCAACATGTCATCGCTAACATCTATGAGCCTGTCGGTCAACCGCTTTTCAGGCTCTCTTCCTTCAAGTATGTGGATCACACTTCCACAGCTACAGGAGATTTTTCTGAGTGAAAACCAATTCAGTGGGATGATACCAAGCTACATATCCAATGCTTCTAAGATTACCAAGCTAGTCATGGTAGAAAACTTTTTTAGTGGCCCTATACCTGCTACACTTGGTAACTTACAGTTCTTGAAGCTACTTTTTCTCGGGGCAAACAATTTTACGAGGGAAACTTCATCGCCAGAACTGACATTTATATCTTCTTTAACAGATTGCAGACAGTTGGAGTTTGTGGAAATATCCCAGAATCAATTTAATGGTTTACTTCCTAGATCACTTGGGAATTTTTCCACATCTCTTCAAGTATTCAGAGCTTTTGGTTGCATGATCAAGGGTACTATTCCAAGTGAAATTGGGAATTTGAGCAGTCTGCAAGGTATATATTTTGATAACAATGATTTGACTGGATTTATTCCACCAACAGTTGGAAAATTAAGTCATGTTGAGCGTATTTATCTTGAACACAATAGACTGCAAGGACAAATCCCTACCGAGATTTGCCATCTGAGGAATCTTGGTGACTTATATCTGCATGACAATATGCTACATGGTCCAATACCCGACTGCTTGGGTGAACTCAAATCCTTGAGAGCAGTCTTTTTGCATTCCAACAATTTGACTTCCATGATTCCATCGAGTTTTTGGAACCTTAAAGATCTCCTGGGTCTAAATTTATCTTCAAATTCTTTAACTGGCCAGCTTCCATTAGATATTGGCAACTTTAAAGTCATAACACAACTAGACTTGTCAGGGAACCAATTATCAGGTGATATTCCAAGTCCTCTAGGAAGTGCCCCGCAACTGGTTTATCTGTCCTTGGCACACAATAAATTTCAAGGACATATACCTGAATCTCTTGGAAACTTACTGAGTTTGGAATATTTGGATCTATCTTATAATGATTTGTCAGGACTGATACCAAGGTCATTGGAGAAGGTTGAATACATGACATACTTCAATGTGTCTTTCAATAGACTAGAAGGCGAAATTCCAAATGGTGGACCATTTGCCAACTTTACAGTTCAATCATTTCTGCATAACTACGCATTTTGTGGTTCAGCTCGGTTGCATTTTCCAGCCTGCAAATCAAAAAGAGACTCCAAATCAAGGTCAGAGAAAGTTCTTTCCGTAATCAAGTACATTTCACCTGTTGTTGCACTCAGTATAGTAGTAGTTGCAATTTTGTGGAGAAAAAGATCAAGAGTGAGTCGGGCTGTAGAAGTAGCATCGAACGAAACACAAATGTTTCATCAGTGGAGAAGGGTTTCTTATCGGGAGCTTCTGATAGCAACAGATTCCTTCAGCGCAAATAACTTACTTGGAGCTGGAAGCTTTGGTTCTGTATATAAAGGGGCATTTCTTGATGGATCAATTGTTGCAATAAAAGTATTTAACTTGCAATCAGAAGGATCATACAAGAGCTTTGATGCTGAATGCCAAATACTCGCAAGTATTCGTCATCGTAACTTAATCAAAATCATCAGCTGTTACAGTGGTTCGGAACTCAAAGCCCTGGTACTGGAGTATATGCCTAATGGGAGCCTAGAGAATTGGTTGTATTCAGAAAACCGCTTCTTAGACATGCTACAAAGATTGAACATCATGATCGATGTAGCATCGGCTTTAGAGTATCTTCACCATTATCACGAACCTCCTGTTGTTCACTGTGATTTAAAGCCTAGTAACATCCTGCTTGATGAACATATGGTGGCACATATAAGTGATTTTGGCATTGCTAAATTTTTCGATGATGGGGAACTAATGTTGCATACAAAAACATTAGCCACAATTGGGTACATGTCACCAGGTGATGTACATTTTTTTTCCCAAAGAAATTTCAATAAATTTTTATCTCAACTTTTCTTTTCTGATTTACATGAGCTTGTAATCTTTGCAACTGCTCATATAATGAATCTTTCACGGTATATACAACAGAGTACGGAATGGAAGGGATAGTGTCCACAAGTGGTGATGTCTATAGTTATGGTGTGATCTTGCTGGAAACATTCACAACAAAAAAGCCCACCGATGATATTTTCGGAGCAGAATCAAATTTGAAGCTATGGGTAAGGAACTCAATCCAAGCAAATTCAGTAATGGAAGTTGTTGACAGCACTTTGATTAGAGAAGAAAGCAAGAACTCATACGCAGGGGAACAATGCCTATTATCTATCCTTCATGTCGGATTAGACTGTTTGATTGATTCACCCCAAGAGAGGATCAGCACGAGGGACATTGTGAATAGACTCAAAGTGATCAAAGTCACACTCGAGTCCATAGATGCTTAAAAAAAAAGACAAATGAATTGCGATTATTGACGGGTCATTATAGAATGGACAAATTATGTCAAGGTCGGTCCTGCTGGATTCTAATTTATTTATTTTTCAGCATTCCATGATGATAATAGGTGCAGGATCAATATGTAATGCAGTCATAGAGTTTGTCAAAATAACAACGATAAGACTTTAAGTTTTGCATGCAAATTAGTCTAAGTCCTTTATTTTTCCAGTCATCCCCAAACCCAAGGGTACTTGATTTTGGTGAATTCTAAGTTTTAACATATGGGCTAAATCAATGATCTTAATTAATCACACAAACCAAACAAATGATCATAATTTTCTTTGCGTACTCTGATATTCTTATATCTTACACAACACTGATGATTGTTTCTCTTTTCTATTCTCATACTCTTCTACCATATATCTTTAGTTATAGTTGCTAATATTTGCCTACTTGTGAATAATTTTATTGAGACAATGAAGTGGCAAATTAAAGAGATTCATGATACATTTTTCTCCCCGAAAAGAATATTTTTTGTTCACCCCCACACCCACAAAAAAAAAAAAAAAAAAGAAGTAGAAGTCTGGTTCAAACAAATCTACTTATTTCAATTTGTTCATTAAAGGGTAATTAATATCTTATGTATTTAATATTCCGATATTTTGTTCTCGTTCAAAATACAACAGCTGTTTTAATTCATTTGATTGTGACAATGATACAAGATCCAATAAAGAAATCCCAAATCCTTACTTTCCCTAATCTTAATCAAAGAAATTTCTCCACTTATCCACACATTTCTTGCGTTTTCAATTTTATCACAACCTACCAAGAAGGACAGATGCACAAGAATACATTGAACATATTACTATTCGTCCTATGCTAACGTGGCTAACACTATAAATATTGTCCTCCCTTTGAAAAACATTGGTAGGAAATAATTTCTTCCCTACTCAACATTTCCTCACCCCTCATTTGCCTTTCTTTCTTCCCACTGGTCGGGTTGTCGAAGCCCCCAAAATTAATTCAGATCTTAACTAACTACAATTGATTTGTAGTAGTAGTGAACCAGTTCGAATCCCACGAGGAGCTATGTGTGAGGGGGTTTTTAGCACTTGAGATGAAAAGAAATAAAAGAAGAAGGTTAATGCCAATTCTAATAATAATAAATAAAGGAAAATTATTAAAGAATTTACTAGCAATATGTAAAAGAAATATTTCAATCTTACCAAACTCTGATCCAAGGAAATGTAGTTGTACCGAATATATCTAGATCATAGGATTCTAAAAACACTTTTTTATTTAAGCATTTAATCGAAAATTTCGCAGAATAGCCATGACAAAATTTTGAGTTTTCCTATTTTATTTGTTTGAACCTAGCATTCACAACAAACCTTACTAACAAATGACTGGGGGCGATAGCGTTCCATATCATTTGATAGTAGCATTAAAATCATTGAAAACAGTTAAAACAAAAACCAACAATTGAGATAGCTACAATTAAAAATCTTTGTATCATTTCTTCCCTTTAAATCATAAATGCATGATTACTGTCACTTTACACACTCAAAACGATTTAAGTGCTACTTGTACTAAATGTTCCGGACAATTACGGATCAAGAACAAATAGATAGCTATAGAAAGAAGAATGCAAATCAGTTGTCAATTTATTTATCATTCAAAAATTCATAAAAATATAATGCAAGAAATAATGATTACTTGAATGCAAAAGATTATGAAACTATGAACAAAACCTCACTAAATATATTGGCATCAACACCCCTTGGAACGGAATGGAAGTAGTTTAGCCACTCATGGTAGCAAAACTATTCTAATTTTATTCTAAAAAGAAAGAGAAGTACAAAAGAAAGGAAAAATTCTGCAGAAAATTAAAGGAAAGACTTATGTCTTCCAAGTTCCCTAACCCTCATATTTATAGCCTTCTTCACTAACAACCTTCCTAAAATCTCTCCAACAAATCCTAAGTCTTTAAACTTTAAATTCCTAACCAACCATCTTATCTTATCTAATCCTATCTAATCCTATCAATTGTCTTCAAATCCATTCTAACTTGAATTACAAAAGTTGAAATCAAAAGACAAATTCAAATCTTGAAATTCAAGTTATCAGCTCATCGGTTCTTTATTTCAGCTCAAGACGTGGTCACATGCATTTTCTTGACTTTCACCTCCAAGACTTCATCCTTTAAGGCGTGGGCAAGTTTAATCCAAAATAGTCTTCTGTTTTGGCTCCAAAAGTGCTTCTCCAGAAATCATCTAAATCTCCATTAAATTCCATCTTTTTACCTTAGTCCATCAACTTTACTCCCTGGGACAAAAACACTTCAATTTAGCCAATTTCATACCAAATAAAGTATTAACATCATAGTTTTGCTCCTATTAAATGGTATCAAATTAGATCCTATCACCCACTCTCTCCATTAATGCATGTTACTATACCAGTAATATGAGGGGTGGTGGTGGTGGTGGTGGTGAGGTTTATAAGCCCCTTCAAAATGATCAGCAAACTCACCTAATCAAAGAGGATTATGATCATATATTCTTGCCTCGTAGTTATGTGGGAAAATATAGCGATGAAGAATGCAATTCCAATATCTATGATGATCATGATAAATGTTTTCATGCAGAGGATGATCATGATGGTAATATCAATGATGAACCCTTTAATCTCGTTAGTCAACAAGAGGGTTCAATGGAGAGAACCATGTATTGGGAATCACAAGAAGCTTTGCTTGTGGTATGCATATATATGTCAAAGTTGCTTCTTCAAGTTTTTCCTTTCGCTTAGAATTAAAAGTATGAACTCGGAAAAATTCATTATGAAAACCATACAATTATTTCCACATTAAGAACTTAAGTTCCTGATAATGTGTTTTCGTGTGATCATATTTGTATCTTGATATTTCTTGATATATATATTTTTTTGGGGGGAATTTTTTGGTATAAGGGAGTGGGAAAGTAGAAGGTTACAGGTAGGTAGAAAGTAAGTTAATTTTTTAGTTAAAAATGATAAATTAAAGTTCTTTAACTACATAATTATATTTGATTTTTGACGTTAATCTTTATTTATTACAATTATGGTATTAGTATAATCGAACAAATAAATTAGGAAGATGCCATAATAGACATTCATAGTTTTATTTTCTTTCTTACAATAACATTTCAAATATATGTTTATTAAACTAGTGATTAAATACTTAATATCCTAATTAATTACATATAAAGTAGTATCTACTTTAGGCTGAAATATATATATATATCATCATGAGAATACTACTACATATTTGAAATCCTATTCAACTTTTGATAAACTTTATGTAAAAATATGTTTTCAATTAATTCTTTTCAATAATTAATAGCAAAACAAAATCAATTTGGATATTCCCAATGGCATCCAAACAAAGAATTACAATTGGATGTGGGCCTGAAAATATTCACACCCAATTTTTACATTATTTATTTATTTTTGTTTCTTTCCACATGATAATGGGATAGCCTCATCTGTCCCCAACTTTATGTCTTTGATTAATTCTTTTTTTAAAAATAGCTTTATTGGATTCCCTTTTATAATTTGATTTTTGGTATTGATTGATAAATAAAGTTTGAGTGGAAGAATGTGGTCATGGGTGAGCCAAATGCGTGGTCAATATTCAATAATGAAGAACACCACAATTGAAATATCAAGAATTGCCATTTTTTCAAATTAGGTGAATTGGTGACCAAAAATATGTGGTTTTGAAGCTATTTTTAAACGAGAATGTGCCAAATATTTTTGTTATGTACCTTTGCGAAGCGAATATCCAATATTCCAGAAGAGTATGCTCTCTATATTTTCAACTCTTTTCTACAGCATATTCCACTGTCAAAAAAACTTAGAATATACTTCTTTCGTTAAAAAAAAATAAAATCTATTTTTGATTTAGTATAATTTTTTTAAAATTATAAAATACAACATGCACACATTTTTATCTTTACTTTTTAATTTAGATTATACATTGTTATTATTAGTAAGTATAATATAATAATTTTACACTAAAAGGTGATTTTTTTTAAGCACATTTTTTTTTTAAAACTAAACTCTTTTATTCTTTTTCTTTTTCTTTTTGGAAACGGAGATAGTAATAAATACATCAAAACAGATGAGGCAAAAAATTTTGACAAAATCTTCATATAATGTTTGTCTCTAGAAGAGAGATATATATATATATATATATATATATATATATATATATATATATATATATATATATATATATATATATAAATATCTAATGGGCGATATTATTTAAAACTAAATTGAATTTTTTGTTATTTTTTTGGAAATACCAAATTTTGTACTTGCTATCTTATCTTAGATATTCATATGATTTGATTCGTGTTGGATATTCATAGGATTTGATTAGAGAATTACAATGAAAGGAAAATTTAAATATGTCATATTTTATTTGGTATTGTATTGATTCCTATTTCATTCGACATATTTTCAAGTTGTGTATGAATTATATTTTTAAAATACATTTTTACACTTTTTAATATATCTTTTATCTCATTATGGGTACTACAAAAAATATAAAAATATATTTTAAAACACAAGTTATACGCACCTTTAAAGTACTTTGAAATTGCACTATGTGTTCCCAATTTGCTGCCAAAAACCAATATTAATTTGTTAGTTTAAGAAGATACTAGTAAGCATTATACAGTTTGAACTCTGAAACTTCATTTCGTTTCCTATAGCTGAAGAAGGTTCAAAATTGTCAGGAGATTTTGGAGCAGTACAAATCAAACTATACCAAGTTGAGAGATGAGCTTATCAGGCATATAGAGTTAGCTAGGAAGGCTCAATTTTGTGAATGCCTTGGTCCAAATTTAGATGGTTGCTCCAATTGCTTAAGGAGACAAATTGTGAAGCTGCTGTGCAAAAAGGGATTTAATGCAAGCCTTTGTATCTCTTCATGGAAGAAAACACATTCTATACCAGGAGGTAACATTTTTCTAGACTTCTACTATATCCATTTCAGTTGCCTAATCTCAAATAAGTATTACTATAACAATGAACGCGAAAGAGTTTCATAATTTAAACACATATAATTTTTAGTTATTATTTCTTTTGTACCGAAGGAGGAAAGGGATGAGTAGATTGATTTCATGTAATTCATAAGATTTGAACCTTATATTATCCAAAATATTTTTTGGCGTATATTTTTAGTTAAATGTTTATAACGAACACAATTACAATTTTGAATTCTTCGAATTGTAAGTTACCAAAATTTTAATTTTTGTTATTCTTATTTCTATACATCTTATAAGTATAGATTCTTAGGACATATCAAAGCCATTTAACATTTGAGTTGAAACTTGCCCAATGCATCTATTTCGTCAGATACATGTCTGAGCTTTGCGGATTCTTCTTACAGGGAAACATGAATACATCGAAGTGGTTGTAAGCACACAAGGAAAGAAGAGGAAAATCAAATTCTTAATAGAAATTAAATTTCGGGATGAGTTCAAGATGGCCAAAGCATGCAATGAGTATAGAAAATTAATGGACCTACTCCCAGAAACGTACATAGGAAAGCCTGAACATTTAAATACAATTCTTCGTTTGATGTGTGATGCAGCCAAGTGGTCTACAGCTGAGAAGAAAATCCATTTGGGTCCATGGCGAAAGAGAAGTTTTATGCAAATGAAATGGTCAGCTTCTTCTTCCACACAAGTGGAGTTAAAGGAAGAAGAAAGGGGTGCAGTTAGATCCAATTCATCGATTCATGCCGCTACCATTGCCGTAAGAGTTGTATAAATATTTGCCGGAGTTTTGCAGATCCTAGGCCAAGTTCTGCATAGGAATTGCATAATTTTTGCCTAAATTTTGAGGATCCTAGATCAAGTTTTGCACTTTTGCAAATGGTAGCTGGACTTACTGGTAATGATACAAAGTATAGTGTGAGGATAGCATGTTGTTTTCCAGAGACGTACTTTCTCATTCTTGTGATGACCTTAATTAAGAGGTCTTAGACAAACACCATGAGTTTATAATTAAGTTTGGAGGCTTGACTTTATTATGTCCTCATTTTCTAGTAGCAAATCTATGTTTTCCTTTCTACCCTGGAGAGAATGAAGATGATCAGGTGTACACCAGAGGAATTGATCAAATATTTCATTTGGCTTATGGTGTTTTGAATGAGGGGATCAAGTCGGAAGCTGGACAGCTTGAAGCCTAACAAAGCAGTAGGGCTTGTTAAAGAACATTATCAGTCCTCAAAGCTCAGGATGCTCCAAAACTGTTGCTCGACTCGTGTTAATCTCCATGTAAAATTTGGATAGAAAGTACCAATCTCCCTATTTGAAGATTTGCAAGTAGGGCAACTCTATCAACTTCAACCACAAGATTAATCAACTATATGGATTATATTTCCCAATGCGAAAAATGATGCAAGTATTATGGTAAAAAGAAGGGATAATATACAAAAATGGCCTGAACTTTGGCTCTTGTAACAATTTTAGCTCGACCTTTCAATTTTAACAATACAGTATCTGAACTTTTCAATTTGTAACAATTATGGCCTCAGTCAAAATTGATAACATGGGTCAACCCAGTCAACCATTAAAATTGGAAAAAAGATAAAAAAGCCCTCCGATATAAAGCATATAGTTTAAAATTCTAAAATAAATTTTTAAAAAAGACAGAAAAGACAAAATTTAAAGACAAAAATTTAATAAAATTATTTACACTATATAATAAAAAATTTTAAACTAAAAAAAAAATAAAGATGAAAATTTAGTAAAATTTAAAGACAAAAATGACCCAAAATTCATATAGTTTAATTTTTTTTTAACTTTTTAAAAGAAAAAATTTAATAAAATTATGTAAAATTTTGTTAAAAATTTTAAAGCAAATAGACAAAAAATTATTATATGATACTTTGATTTTTAACTTTAAATTTTTTTTATAGATATTTTGTTTTTTAACCTCAAATTTTTTTGTCATTTTTGTCTCTAAATTTTATTAAATTTTCATCTTTAAATTTTATTTTTTTGTTTAAAAAAATTTATTATATAGCGTAAATAATTTTATTAAATTTTTGTCTTTAAATTTTGTCTTTTTTGTCTTTTTAAAAATTTATTTTAGAATTTTAAATTGTATGCTTTATATCGGAGGGCTTTTTTGTCTTTTTTTCAACTTTAATGGTTGATTGGATTGACTCACATCATCAATTTTGACCGAGGCTATAATTGTTATAAATTAAAAAGTTTAGGTACTGTATTGTTAAAATTGAAAGGTCGCGCTAAAATTGTTACAAGAGCCAAAGTTCAGGTTATTTTTGTATATTATGCCTAAAAAGAAAAGGGAGAAGAATCCATTCATTCTGGAAATCAAAAATACAAAATGGACAAAAAGAATGATTAGTCATTGGAGTTCAGATAGTACTCTCTCGAAGCAGAAAAATCCTTGCCGAAGTTAAGTGCCTAAAATCCCTGGAATGAGAATGAAAGAATCTTGAACAACCCGTCAGGGTTGTCTGCATGTACCTGTTTTCATATGATATACAGTTATAAGCTCATCAGCAGATAATAAGTAGGCTAGCACTCCCGATTAGCTAACACATTCATCACGTATATTCAACATACCTGTAGGTAACTTAGCATATTCAGTTTACAAGTATCAAAACAAACTATTTTGAAGGTCTCTGAAAGGCAAACAGATTTGAAACCAAAATGTGATTCTCATAGAAACTCTCATTGGTTTCTAAAATCTTAATGCATTGTCTATGTAGACAAGCCCTTGTAAGACCCAAAACAATGTCAGTGACCAAGCTACTACCATGTAGGATATAAGGAGGTTGCCATATGACAAGTGGTTGAATATAACTAGTTCACATATGTCCTACAACATCAGAAGTGCACAGAAGATAATTAGTTGGTTCATTTCGTAGTTATTTCAGTGTCTCCAGTAAGATGGTTAGACACGAGTAAGCCTTATAAGTTGGTTTCAGATCACCCTATAACGTATAACTATCTCTTCTCCAGTCTGTAACAAAGAAATTTATCCTATTAGGATACTCATTTGGAAGATAGATGCAAAAAGTTTGTCAGCTTAGCGTGCAAACCCACAAACAACAGGAAAATTGCAAATCACAAGAAAAGAAAATGCATGGTTAGTAGAACATTCAAAAAATGCATGCAACTGAAAATTGTGAGTTAATCCATGACTTACCCAATGACCAGCATCTTCCAGCACATGCATTTCAACTCCACCTCCCTCCTCAACTGCTTGCTCCTCAGCGCATGAATTCTCTGAAGATCTTCAAGTGCCCACCTGTGCAAACTTCTCCCTGATTTCAAAAAATTAACGTGTACACCTCGAGGGACATCTTCCACTATTCTCCTGCATATATTGATGGACAAGAAAAGGTTATGCATTCAATATGATCCAACCAACTCAAAACTTGGAGGACAGTTTTTTATGCTCATGTTTGTATAAATTGTAGCATATCATTGGTTGTTTAAGCCACAAAGGCACTCCCAGGTCATAACAACATTTGATGACAACACAGATATCAAGAATATTACAAATTATTCCGGGCAACTAGATATTGTTAGATCTATGCCATGAAACTAAAGATTTTTCTAGAACAAAGAGGAAAAGAGATGACAAGAACGGAGTATGAGAATTGGGAGGAGGAAAGGTTACCACAAGTTTGTTTCTTCATATGACTTGTACATTTCAGAAATGCCATTGAGATCGAATATCCGAGAGAATCTTGATGACGATGAACCAGGAGGGCCAATCTGTTGCGGATTAGTAACCACCCACTAGAAATGGAACTATAATCCAGAAGTTAGGAGTAGAGAAAAAGTACACTGGACAAGTTAAACAATTTTCTCATGTCCAACGGAGTACAAATTTTCACTTTGTAGCATAAAAAACATATTACAATCACTCCTATGAACAGATTTAACAATTGATGAGGAATACATTCCTACCAGATTGAAACCTAAATTGCTTGTGGAATAATGCTGATAGCTTAGGCAGCAAAAAAGAATGCAAGAGAGATAAATAATAAAGAATAATATCTAAATTTGTTAAGCAAAATGACTTTGGAAGACAACATGTCATCCATGTATACAAATTTGTCTTAAGGATCAAAAGTATCTTTTAACTTCTAGACAGAAATTAGTTTTGTCTAATTTTTCAGAGTAATGACAATGATCAAGACAAAATGACATAATCATATGCACTTGAAAATTTGTCAAGGTCACCAACTCAACAGAAAATGACAGCACGTCAGACCTGAATGCTGCAAAACTTCAGAGATCAAGCAAGAAATGGTGCTCAAGATCACCACACATATGTGACACCAAAAAGCTGTAAATGCTGAACATATTAGTGAGAATTCATTCATAGGACCACATAAAAGTAATTGAAGATCTACCTGTGCCACATCCTTTGAGAAACCTTCCTGAACTAGAGCATCCGCAACATCCCTTTTTGAAGAGACCTTGCTTGAGAAATAATTGTACAAAAAAAGGCAATTAGCATCAAGCACAACAAATAGCAATACCGAAAGGGTCAAAAGGATGAAATGGATAATGTTAAATATCTTCGTGAAACACGACAAAGGAAATTATCATATTCCAGTCTACAGAATTACCTTACCAAAAGTAGTGAATCCTACTTGATTAGAGTCTAGTACTCATTAATATAAAATCTTCATCTCTAAGAGGAAGACGCCATTTTCATTCGATTTCCTACAACCGAGTCTTTCTCCATCAAGTTAAATTTTTGATTAAGAAGATCCTTTTAATAAACAGTAGTGATAAGGTAACTTAAGCTGATCTTAACACATAGTAAAGGAGCAAGTAAATGACAGTTTCTGGCCTAGATGATAGTGAATTCTGAGACTGAGGAGAAGATGGCATAAAGAGGAAAAGTAGCATTATAGTTGCTGAAGTTGATGAACATACTAGCATACAATTGTTACGTCTCACATTGCTACCGACTGACCAATGTAGTAAGGTTGAGATAGACAGACACATGCACCCCACACAGATAAACAGACACATGTACACACAAACACACCCTGTATAAGGTAAAAAGAAAGAGAAAGAGAGAAGGAGAATAGATTTTTGCGTGGTTCCAAAAGCAACGCTAAGGTTTTTATAAAACAATAATGAGATTGCAGAGCAACTTGCTATTTATAAATTGTAACAGTAATACTCCCATGCACCATAAGTATTAATCAACAACAATAAGCTGCGAGATAACGTATATATCAAGCTACTATTTCTATAAAGTGTCTGAAACATATTGGTAAGGCATTCTTAATCTCAATCTCTACTGCATAGCCATCCTTGTAAAACAGCCAATATTTACAGGAAGCACATGGAAAATGCTACTTGAATAGGCCAAAAAACGTTACAATTAACTTCTCCATACAACAAAGGCAGATCATAAACAATGTTAAACTGAAAGTAAGACCCATTTTCAGCTCTTACAAACATTCATTTTGGTCTAGTACAGAGGATATAGGTTATCCGCTAAGTGCAAGTTGTTGAAATAACTTGACATGAGCAGACCAAATAACAGGGAATCACAGTCTTATTAAGGGTCTGAAGCTTGAGAGAAATAATCATAACAATCTCAAAGAAAATAAAATTGGCCACACCTCATATAACGACGTATGTTTCAATCATTTAGACATCTATGCCACAGATTCTGAGAATATTGTTACCCAAGGGTAGCAGCAGTCTTACACCGCAAATTCTATAAAAGAACAAACCAGTCACCAGAAACCATCCCAGGGATGTACCAAAGTGTGTTACAACGTAATGAAATAACTAGAATTGATTTCATGTTTCAGACCAAATTGGTGACATGTTTATAAAGATAATAATCAAGCATTTACATAGCAAACTAGAAAGCTGATGTATATAGAGTACCCAGTGCAATTCTACAACCCTAGAAACACAAGAAGACAAAGGTGTACATGTGAAAGTTTACAATCATTTGTCTCTTTTTCACAAACCTCACAAACCTCATAAACCTCGGTATTACCCAGACAATACTAAATCAAACTGTGAGGTTTCTGACATTCTACCAAAGAATAGAGTAAATCCACTCCAATTGGATACCATGGTTTCACTTTGCTGAATAAAACTAAAGGAATAATATCAGATACAAGCATTTAAGACTGCAAAGTTAAACAATGTCAACCCATATACAATCTGAAATCACCATGACTAAGAATTTTAAAGCATCTTGGTATGTCGGTGCCCACCATTATTATTCTCCTCATAGCGTCATATATAATATAAAGTTTATGAACCATAAAAAGCATCGCAAGAACAGTTATAAAGAGAAAAAGCGCTCACCTCATCAGGCAATCTACTTAGAAAACTAATTAGTTCAGCAGGATGGTCATCTCCATCTCCACCAGCTCGAACTTTTCCGGGGGTGGCATCTAGAACCCAAACCTAAGAGGCAATTTAGTTTAAAGAAATGAAGTAGATAATAAAATGGACAACATACATAGAGACATTATTATAGTGTTTGCCAAAATATATCGGCCAGTTTGACACTTAAGGTTACTATAATTGACATCAATCACACTTATTTTTCATGACACAGACCACAAGTTTTCTCAGACTTGAGCTTAATCAACTATTGCTTCAATTATGCTGTCAAGTTACCACCAATTTTCTCAGGGTACCATATTGAGTCAACAGTATGATTCAAATCTGTTCATCCTTTTCAGAGGCTTAGATGATCTTCCTGAACAGATCAATTGCATAAGGTCCAGCCATTTTCCTTCTACAAACTTAAAAGCACTTTATTAACCTTATGAAATTCATTTGAAAAAAAAAAAAAAAAGGTATCTCAAGTCTGCAACTTATTTTGCAGAAGCATGAAGCTCCAGTAGTCAGTAAAATATTAACAATAGTATCCTGCAGTAGATTTTTTTTCTTTTTTAATTGAAAGAAAAAAGGGCCGAAAAACTTAAGATTCCAAGTAAATTTTACTTCTCAAGAATATAAGTGTTTTTTTTTTTCTCTAAAACGATAATGTATTACAGGGCAAATTGCCAAAATACATAGCCACAAAAGGGCTAATTGAGTTTCGTGGTGTTGGATTCTAACCGAACCCACGAAGACAAAGGACCACAAAAGGTCATAAAACCGGACAAGTGGGAAAAAGGCCGCACAAGACAACAAACAGAAGTAACCACTAGACGACCTAGGGTGCCAAAATTACAACAAACTACTAACTAAGGTGTTGTTTTCAATGGAAATTCCAAAACTGCATGTGTTGAAAGAAACTAAACATCAGTGTTTCTAGCTTTCGCCCTATGCTTTTTGTGATGAATCCAGAAAATTTGTAAATGTGGAATAGTTTGAACCAAACTAGTACTACATACCGGGAAGAACGCGCCACCAAAGTCGTAGTAGACACTTAAAATAAAAAAAAATTATGAAAACAGTACAAAAATCGCACCATTTCCGCACCGCAATTCGCCCCTAGTGTACTGTTCTGCCCGATAAGTTTTGCAGCCTGGTGGACCAGAGCCTTTTTCTTTTCTCAAGAATATAAGTTGAGTGAGCCATTAACTGTGCCCTCTGCCTTTTGTATCCTTGCTAAGCTTATAATACCAGCAGCTGAGGCTATAAAATCCCAACCACAACGTATATCATTCTTTCCATTAAATAGGAAACAACAAAAGATTGGACAACACTGTGAAATCTATTTTACCAATATTTGGAATCAGATGACATACTCTTACAGGTCGTGCAAAAGGTTTTGCAGCCTGCTCAACCATGGTCAAGGCAACTGCACACAAATAAGAACTAAATAAGCGCATGAGAAATTAGACCCCACTAAAATCAGCAGTTTCCCCATTCAGATCATTCCAATGAGAAAATAAGCTACCTTTTCCTCCAAAGCTATGACCCACTACAACCCGAGGAGTTAATTTAAGCTGCCCAAGCTACACACAGGAAAGCAAGTATAACTACGTAATGCTTCAAAAGTTGTACATTTTCTGTTGTTTTAATTGCTTTGAATTGAAAGGGGTCGCTAAAAGTAAAGAAGTCAATAAAACATAGAACGAAGAAAACAAGAACAATTACATAAGATAGGCTCAAAATATGTTTAACACAATGAGCTTAATCAACAAAAAAACTTTGAGTAAATTACATTTATTACCCTGTGATTTGTGAAAACTATCAATCGAATCTCGAAATTTGGAAAAACTATCAATACCCCTTTAAATTTGATAAATTCATAATATTTAACCCTTACCGTTAGTTGACTAACGTTGACCATTGACTTTTGACCAAGTCAATGGTTAATTTGTTTAAAATTCCTAAACTATCTTTTAAACTATAATATTTTAATTATATTTAATCCCTTGAGGTTTGTTTTAATTATAAAATGGACCCTAAGGTTTAACAAAATAGGTCCCTCCCTACTTTTTCTTATTTAATTAGTGTTATAAAAAGGTTAATAACAACTACATAAAAGAATTTGAATACAATTTAGACAATTCTCTACACAATTTAAAAATATAACATCTTACCAAAATAGATGTAAAGTTTAAATGTTGCAATATTTTATTTTGCTTATTTTTTCATTTCCATTAAAATAATTTAAGTTCAGTATAATAAATATAATTCTTAATTTTACGACCATTACATCAAATCATAATAGCCAAAATAATTCTTAATTTTATGGCTATTACATCAAATTGTAATAACTAAAAAAAGACTGCAAGAGATTTAAATAAATAATTATTTCTTAAAAGTTTATAGAGATACACAAATATTAAAAATAATCATTTAATCATTTAAAGGGACAGTAGTGAGAGATTAATATTGAAGGTATAATAAGAAAATTTAAAAAATAAGTTTTTTAAATTTGAAGATGATGAAATAGTAATGTGGTAAAAAATTATTAATTTTATTATTCAGTTTTCAAAAATTCTAAATGTACATATTGATACTATATTCTTATTTATTGGTTTATGATATAAAATAAGATTATAAAATTATTCCTCATGAAAAAAAAAAGAAAAATAAAATAAGAATAAAAAATAAAGAAATACAAGTTATTAAATTTTATTTAATAAAGTTTTAAAACTTTAAGGGTTATTTTGTAATTAGAACAAACCTCAATGGGGTATATGTTATTTTTTCAGATTGGTTTTTTTGACTTTTTACTTATTCCGTTAGTTGACTTTAATAGTCGTTAGGTCAAAGGGGGTATTGGTAGTGTCTCAAAACTTTAGGGTTTAATTGGTAGTTTTTACAAATCACAGGAGTGGTAGATATAATTTATCCAAAACTTTACATAGAAACAAAAATAAAGCAAACTCTAACCATTATTATCATTTCAAGGAGCACATAATCCTCAATATATTTCTCTCATTTTTTATGTCAGAATACATGGTAAATTCATGCATCACCAAGTAATAATGAAAATCCTGATATAATATATTTAAAGATATCCAAATAATCTTGAGCTCTACACCAATGCTTGGGAGGTGTGTGTTGTTGCATCTCTATCCAGATCCTTAAGAGCCTCCATTTTATATGCAAACTTACTCATATATAATGCCTAACTGTACTCTATAACTTATCTTTAAGCACAAGTCCATGATGTTTTTTCTTCAAGTTGTTGTAAATGTGTCATACACATAGTCAATGGTCAGCCCCAGTAGCAAGTCTCCCATTGCATTGGTTAACTCCTGTCAAAAACATAAAACCATTACTCAAGTACATTCATAAAACCCTATCATGTGTTAGCAAATGCATGTGATGTGTTACAGAAGGTGTATGAAATGAAAAGTGGATTGTACATACGTTTTGCTTGTCCGTAATGAAGGTCTAATCAGTGGAGTTGGAGATTTATAGGTCGGCCTTCAACTCTTGGAGAAACCACTTCCATATTATCTTGTTCTCAATCTCCACTATGGAGAATGCTATAGGGAATATCTGATCATTGGGGTTCAATCCTATGGTTGTTAACAAAATACCTTCGTGAGGACCCCTCAAATGACATCCATCTAGTTCAACTAATGGTCTACAGCCTGCCAAAAAACCCTTTCTTACATATGGCAAAGCACACTTATATCATCTAGAAAACATCATCTCTATCCTTATTTTCCGTAGAGCGTAAGAAGATATTAGAACCAAGATTTGCCCTATTCAGTTCATTACAATAGTTGTGCAACCGATTGTACTGTTCTTTATAGTCTCCCTGGATTATCTCTGCAGTTCTCTTCTTAGTCATGTATGCCTTGCTTTTTGATATGTTGATGTTCAAGTCCACATTAACATTCTGCACTATCTCAACAATTCTGATATGTGGCATAATTCGAATATCCTCGTATTTTTGACTTAAGAATTTCAAGTCCACACACCCATGGTTGAAAGTTGTTCCACACTTATGCTTGGTATTCAGACTCTTGATTTGCCATCCATTGTTATTCGGTAGGCAGGTTGTTGAGACCATCCATCCACAGTTTGTTTGATAGAGTGCATAATTGCATATTTATTGGATCAATTCTCTTGTGTTTTAATTGATTAAAAGGCTTGTTTATAAGGATATTAATTCTTTTTGTGATTAATGGTTAGATGAAGCATTTTTCCTAAAAAATGTAGCCTCACAAGACAAGTGGCACAAGAAAGACACAATTGAGGCCACCAAATTCCACAACAAAATGTTGGCCATTAAGGAAAAGCAAAGCCTTGAATTAAGGAAAAGCAAAGCCTTGAATTAAAGAAAAGAAAAGCCATGAATTAAGGAAAGCAAAGCCATGAATTAAGGAAAAGAAAAGCCTTGAATTAAGGAAAGCAAAGCCTTGATTTAAGGAAAAGCACAACCAAATGTCTTGAATCCTTGCCTATAAATAGGCAAGGCTTGGAGACAATCAAGGCATCCCATTTTTAGGCTTTCCTAGTTCAATAGAGAGGAAAACAAGGTTTGGAATTCTCAAGCCACAATTCATCCTTTCATGGAGTGAGCTACGAGAAGACGAAAGCCGCACGGGATCGACAAAAAGGGCAGTCATTTGATTTTCTTTGTATTTTCTTTTAATTATGTTTAGCTAAATTTTACTTTCCAATCAAGTTTAATTAAGGTTTGATTCCAACAATTGTGAGGTTCTGGTAATTTTATTATTTCTTTTATTCTTGAGTATTTATATATTTTCTATGCTTCATTTTATTATTGAATTGAATTGTTAGACAAGAGGCCTATTGTTTGATAGTTGAATTCAATATATAGTCATTTAGAATAATTAATCTTTTGTTGATTGTTCTAATTCAAGTGACAAATAACAACATCGAAAGGTAATCAACGCCTTAGATTGTATGTTATGAAAATATATAATCTAGCTTAAATAAACAAGGCGTTTCCGGGTTTACTGGTTAGTAATTGGGTCTTTTTGAATCTTAATGCAATTAATAGACATAACTCATAGGACAGATCCGAAGGTTGTGTTTGTTAATTAGAGAAATAACTCATAGGACGGATCCGAAGGTTATCGAAAAAGTAAGAAAAGATTGGTTGTTAGAGGACGGATCTTCAACAACTATAACCAATTTATTCAAGATAAAAGAACCTATCTTTTGAATCAATGACCAATTTGAGGAATCAATACCGAAATTAATTCTTGATTGGAAGCTTCTTCTTATTAATTTTTCCTCATATTTTTAGTTGGTTATTTAATTTGTTTAGTTATCTTAATTGATTCTTGCTTAGTTTCATAATACAAAATCCCCCCTTCTTTATTTTATTTTGTTCAAGGAATAAATCTAACCAATCTCTGTGGATTCGACCCTCTCACTGCTATCTACAAAGCTTAGCCCAGAGAAGGATTATTTTTGGTGGTTTCGACACCCATCATTGTTCCTTTGCATTCGCCCTTACAACACCTTTTATCATTCTTCTTGAAATGAATTTACCTACAATATTTGACTCCATGATTCCTGTATACAGATTTGGACTCCTCATTGTCAGTGAAAATCATTTGCAATTTGAACTGTGGGTCTCCCATATCTATATGAAAGTTAAACCTAAGAATGGATTCCCTCTTATCACTGCTCTCAATTTCCTCCCTGAACTTGTTTGGCTAAGCAATTCGTTAGAGTTGCATTCATTGCTTGAGTCATCCTCAGGTTCATCCATGTTTCTCTTCAAACCACCTTTATCTTATATCTCATTCCCAAACATTCAGGAAACTTTGTCCCATTCTTGCCATCTCTCCACAAATAACGTATCAAAATCACAATCATCATTGGGGTCATAGTCATTGTCATTGAAACCATTATCCTCACTGTGATTATGTGCCTCTTTATTAGGGCCATTAGTTTCCTTCTGCTTGTTGCCATCTCCATTGCTTGCACTATTAGCAAGTTCTCCTTCCTTATTTTGTTTCCTTGGATTGATAGTCGCTTGCTCTTTATCATTGTGCTTTCTCATGGGTGTAGGTTCCCTACTCTATCAGTTTGAACTCTTGCGGGTGTAGGTTGCCCCTATCATTTCTATCAATTCCCTCAGGTTGCACAACCTTGTCAATTTGGCCAAGTCCAACTTCAAGAGTTGGAGGACTGTCACTCCTTACTTCGCCAGTCTCTCCATGGTGAATTTCATTTTCTTTTTGGCCTATTGATGATATATCCTCGTCCTCTGAATCAAGCCTTCGACCGACTGGCTTCTCTTCGTCGGAGGATGGTGTGGATTTACTGAGAGTAGGTTTTTTCTTCCCTGCAACTGGTGCAGGTTTAATAAGAGTTTGAATTCTCTTCCTTACGGTCATCTTAATCCTTGGTGACCTTCCTGTCTCAACTCTTTGTGCAACTGAGGCAAATTTAATTAGAGTTTGAGTCATTTTCCTTGTAGTCATTTTAATCCTCAGTGATCTTCTCACGATTAGAGCATCATATGCAATGTTGTGTTTACCCTCATTGGGTTTACCACTTGGTTTATGAACTTGGCTGTCAGTTACCAAGTTATTCTTCATCTCAATTATGAATAGTTCAACGAGCCTATATTTGACACCTAGTGCAGCCTTTTCTACCACAGTCGCTTCACACAAAATATATGCCAGTCCTTTTTCCATTGTCTGCTAGGCCTCAAGAAGTAGAATGCTCTGTTTCTTTCTAATAACCCTAATTTGTTGGCCAATTGATCCAACACAAACATCGACTACCTATCTGCGTTGCAATAGTCTACACCATGCAAACTGATCCACTAACATACTGTTTGTGCGGCGAAGTAATCTATTCTCCCTCGTAATGAATTTTCACTGAAAATAAGTTGGTGTTAGGTCCTACAAGTCAAATCCACTATATTCATTAATAAAAACAATACCATTCAATACAATTCAGCTCATATATGGTGAAAAATCAACATTCATATGAGGACTCCTCAATATTTAAAACCAGTACCATTTAATACAATTCAACTTATAAGGTTGACCTACTTTATTATTGCATTTGATTATTCATAAAAGTAAACATGTGCAAGTTCAAGCAACATAGTCACTAATTATTTTAGTATAGCTAATGGCCAAAACTATGAGGAATGGGTTTTTTTTGTCCTACAAGAAAGCAAACTATGAGGGATGGCTTTTTTCTGTCCCACAATAAAGCAAAACCATGAGGAATGGCTCTTTTCTGGCCAACATTTTTTCCTGTCCACATTAGTACATTACAGCTAATGGATTTTTTAACTAACATGGTAGGCCAGCAATGTAGTTTACTATTTTTTTTTGTGTCCACTACCATGTAAAGTTAAAGATGGTGCACATGATTAATTGTTGAGTGTGGCCAGTTGTTTTCTAGAGGACCACAACACCAAGCACACTAAAATCCAAACCGAACACACTGAAATTGAACAATAAACATAAATTTGAACTACACTGCATTATTTTATGGCGTATTCACAGGTTCCCAAAACAAGTCAATGATTAGTCTCAAATTTATAACTAACAGTCACAGCAACAAAGAAACCATGGACCACAACATAAAATACAACGAACATAACTTTAGGGTATCAATTCATATATAGGTGTTGTGCATATATCCAACATTCAATTTCCCAAACATTCAACAGCATTAAACAATGCATTTCAATCATTATGCAAGCACATACCGTATTTGGGGATTCGCCACTGTGGTCCCATAGCCTTTGGCGAAACAAACAAGGTAGAAAAATTTCAAATGGACGCAGTGTGACTTAAAATCAATGAAGCAGAAGGTACTGGGTATTCAATCAATAATGGATTTCTCATCCTTGGTTTTGATTAAGGCTTTTAAGCAATTTAGGGATTAAAGAGGAATTGGGGATTGGAATAATAATTAGGGTTTTAGTAGTGTAATTAGGAATGTGATACTATTGGCGAGATGTTTTTGGGGTTTGTTTTGTAATGATATATAGTAGGTCTCTTTTGCCTTTCATTAAAATGTACATTTCATAGACGGATTCCATCTAAAATAACAGATAAATGACCAAAATAAGCATTTTTATATTTCGAGAGACTAAAAATGTCGTTTTTAAATTTATGAGATTGAAAAAGTTAAAGGCCTATTTTTAAGGAACCAAATATACAATTTACTCTTTATCTAATTGCAAAAGTTCTGTTGCAATAGCCAGTATTATTTACATTTTAACATACCTTCCATCCTTTTGGAATTGTGAAGCCTGCATATATGAAATCAGTAATAGCTTCTCTAAAAGCCCCTGGAGCTGGTGGTATTAACCTTAATGTTTCACATGCTACATTCCAAGTGTATTTCATTTCCGAATGTCATTCCAATTTAGTAGCTCCTCCGGAGCTTTGAACTTTGCAATTTCCATAATTTTTGTACTACAAAACAAATGCTTATTCACAAACTACTTTTGTCTTGTTGAAATTCGAATTGTTAGAAATAAACTAATCAAAATAGAACAACTTGAGGCTATAATCAAGTTTAACTGGCACCAGAAAAGCCCAAAAGGAAAAAATGTAGATTGGAAAATACTATTACCTTAATGCACTTTATCATAGACAAGGGGAAATTTTGCAATATAGCTCAACAAAAAGGTCACTGCAACACTTGTCGTTTCATAGCTAGCCCTCAAGAGACTCATCATGCAATTAGTATTCTCATTAGGGGTGTTCAAAATCAATGATCTAATCTGAACCTGATCCATTACAATCTGATCCACATTTGAGTGGATCGTGATCTGATCTGAATATTTCGAATCGGATTAAATTCAGATTAGATCGATTTTGACCCAATTTGATCCATTTTTTAAAAAAATTTTGTTTCCTTTTTATATATAATATTAGGTAACCTAACTTCTGTTTGAAATTAATAATTTCATATTAAAAAATTATCTAATTTTTATGTAAAGATAATAAATAAATTTCATGTAAATATTTTAATATGTGTATTTTTCATTTAAATTAATTTGTGTATTTTCATGTAAATGTTTTAATTTATTTTGTCACAGCTTAACTAATTTTAATTAAAAATTATTTGAATTATCAAAAACAATACTAATTTATATTTTGTAACTAATGTTAGCTATTTTCGGAGGAAAAATGTTATAATTTTTTTTTTCATTTGGATAAAAATGGATCTGATTAAACTGATTCACCGATCTGATTTGACCTGATCAGAAAATAAATTGACCAGACTCGATCCGTTTTTTACTCGATCTGATATTTCGCATCAAATTGGTGGATCGATTCGATCCGCAGATGAAAATGAACACTCCTAAATCTCATTTTCATTCAAGTAACCCCCATTTTCAATAGCTTGAAGTAGCATGTTGGTTAAGAAATCTGAACCTCCAGCTAAATTGTTCCTGTTCTCTACAAGTTCCATTTTCCTATCCTTTATAATCTTCAAAATTTCATCTTTGACTATCATGCCTCCTTTCATGGCTTGATTATAAGTTGTACCAGGCAAATTAATAAGGATAGAAATTATCCCAGATGCAACAACCTTGAATGAATCAGACAATGCTTTAACTAGCTCAAGATTTCTTTGCCCAAAAATAATCTACAAGCTAATGAAAAGGTAAACTTCCTTGATTGAGGATAAACCTTCACTTCTTCAAAGGGTGACCACTCTGTCTCAAATTGTTCTTGAGCCATGGAATCCATGACAGGAATGCAATGTTTCAGAGCATTGGTTGTCACGCCCCAATTCCGAGGTAAGACACAGCTGTATTTCTAAGGTATTAACCCTAAAAATACGTAGCCTGACTTAATTCAATGTAACTAAATTAAAAAATAATTCCATATCTACCAAATATAAAAATAACATACCCTATAAGTCTTACATTAATCAAATCTAATATCACAATTCCTCAATGTCAAATATTTTAAAACATAAATATCCAAAAATTCAAATAATATAACTATTTTAGCCTAAATTTATTTTACTCTTTATTCATAATCATGTAACAACACTTAATATTCAAGATTCACATATTCAATCCCAAGCATTACTTAATTTGCAAAAATAATTAACTACATAACATGAGCGACGATTCGCACAGTGAGCAAAATCGGTGTTTTCTTATAGGAATGAGCATGCTTATTTAAAAAATATTGTCAGAAATATTTTTTCAGAATATGACATTTGAAAAAAAATTACCCTTTTAAAATAAACATTCCATACAGAACATTTATAGAAAACACATGGCAACAATATAAGTAATAATCATATATTCTTTCATTCATTCATAAAGTTCAAAAATAACCAAAATCACATTTGACTTAACTGGATTTAGTGTTAACTATTTATCCCATTAGGTGGGCCATTACATTGGGGTCTTAGCTGTTTATCCCATTAGGGAGGCCATTACATTAATTGAAACATGTTTACCAATGAGTAGGCATTCGTGAGCTTTAACATTCAATAAACATTCATAAAGCACAATACACACTTTTACATGCACCAAAAATATAGATATGCTCATTTTAGATTATCAATAACAAATCAAAATTTCAAACACAATTTTGCATAAATTACACAACAATAGTAACAAGTTAAGACTATTCAAAATATTTTAGGAACACTCCCAATATCATAAATTAATAAAATTTATTATCAGCAACACATCATTTTTAAAATGATTCAGAAAACATTTGAAAAACATAAAAAATACCAACTCAATTACCCCTGAACAGTATTGTAACCCAATTTTGATAATCTAACGTAGGTATATAGTGAGAAAGATCTTGGTTTCCTTTGCCTAAAAAATAAACCCAATACACAATTTAATCAAAGTAACACTAGATCATGACTCTCTAGATTTCCTAATCTATTGATGAAATCTCATAACATATTAAATCCTAATGATTTTTAAACAACATATGATGTAATTTTATATCTTCACGTTAGATCAATTCTTGTAGTTCTCACCCCTACAACCCAGAAGCTTTCTTCCTCTTTTCTTTCTTGTTTGTTTTTCTTTAGGATTTTCAAATTTTTTTCTTCAAATATTAGACAACATAGTAGGGTTTTTAATAAATGAGGTAGGTAATTATCTTATTGCGTTCAAATTATTATATAAGTAATTTTAACTAATATATTATTATTGTTGTTATTATTTTAATAATTATTTATGTAGAATGAGTTTGGATATTACATTCTACTCCATTTCAATTAAGTTTCATCCTCAAAACTTATCATTCCTAATAATTACATTATTATCTAAGTTTTAATCTCTACAATACCAATTTAAACTGACAATTATAAAATTTTACGTGCATGATTGCATATTGTCATCTTGTCCTATGGCTTACTTTGGAAGAAAGAATACACGAGCATTAGTTTTGGGTTTCTATTGTTCCTCTGTCTTTGCTCCACCTTGACTATTTACAGGACAATCATAAACCTTATGACCTAACTTGCCACACCAAAAACAGACACCCCTATAATGACAACATTTTCCTAGATGGATTCGATGACAATAATTACACTCCTTACGTTTGCCTCCAACATTGTTAGTTGGCTTTCTAATTTCGTGCTTCTTATTTGCTTGTTCATCACTATTCTCTTATTTGGTTTTTTTCTCCAAATTCAGGCTCACTGCTCTTGATATCATTTTCAATTTGAATTGCCTTATGAAACATTCTTCATAACTTTTAGGTTTCACTATAGCTAGTTGTGCCCTAATTCTTGGATTTAATCCATCTTTAAAATTTGCCTATATACCTCAAAAATGCAACACTATATACCTTAAAATTTGCCTCTAATTGTTTGAGCCATTTATCTGCTCCTTTAGGGCCAGAAGTATCATCAAAGGTAGGCACGTGGTTTTTCTTCAAATGATTATAATATGTAGTTGTACCTGACTCGTTTTCTCACAAGCATTTTTCCTGTTCTTGTTGGAGTCGCTGTTGATCTTCTATAACCTTTTGATGGTTTTGCATAATTTCTTATTGACCTTGTCTCATTTGCTAATGATTCTTCATTATTTCTGTTATCATGCTAAAGGTAGCCGCCATATCTAGTGGCATCACTATGGTGACATTCGTGGGGACAAGTGGAGGAGGAGGTGCATGGATAGATGTACCTATTTGACAAGCCATATCAGCTATAGTCTCGTTTTCATCCTTTGTCTCAATTTCAACATTTTCTGTAGGGCCTTGTTCTTGTCTCATGATCTTGTGACTTAATTACGTGTCACAACGTATATATAATATCAAATTAAATCACAATTTACTTAAACAGGTGTATATTAATATCTACATAGTTTGAATTTTTCCCTAACTCTTACTATAAAAATCGTAACCTTACTTTGATACCTCTAAATGTCACGTCCCAATTCCGAGGAATGACACGACAGTATTACTAAGGTATCAACCCGATAAATATGCAACTTGACTTAATTCAATGTAACTAAATTAAAGAATAATTCCATATCCACCAAATATAAAAATAGCATACCCTATAAGTCTTACATTAATCAAATCTAATATCACAATTCCTCAATGTCAAATATATTGAAACATAAATATCCAAAAATTCGAATAATATAACTATTGTAGCCTAACTTTATTTCACTCTCCATTCAAAATCATGTAGCAACACTTGATATTCAAAATTCACATATTCAATCTCAAGCATTACTTAATCTGCAAAAATAATTAACCACATAACATGAGCAATTAGTCGCATAGTGAGTAAGATAGGTATTTCCTTATAGGAATGAGCATGCTTGTTTAGAAAATAATGTCAGAAATATTTTATCAAAATATGACATTTGAAAGAAAATTACCCTTTTAAAATAAACATTCCATATAGAACATTTATAGAAAGCACATGGCAACAATATAGGTAATAATCATATATTTTTTCATTCATAAAGATAAAAAATAACCAAAATCACATTTGATTTAATTGGATCCAGTCACAACTATTTATCCCATTAGGTGTGCCATTACATTGGAGTTTTAGCTGTGTATCTCGTTAGAGAGGCCATTACATTAATTGGAACATGTTCTACCAATGAGTTATTAGGCATTCATGAGCTTTAACATTCAATAAACATCAATGAATCACAATATACACTTTTACATACACCAAAAATAAAGATATGCTCATTTTAGATTATCAATAACAAATCATAATTTCAAACATAATTTTTGTGTAAATTACAAAACAATAGTAACAAGTCAAGATTATTCAAAATATTTTAGAAACACTCCCAATATCATAAATTAATAATTTATTATCAGTTACACATCATGGATTTTAAAATGATTTAAAAAGCATTTGAAAAACATAAAAAACTATACCAACTTAGTTACCCTGAACAGTATTGTAACCCAATTTTGATAATCTAAAGTAAGTGTATATTCAGACAGATCTTGGTTTCCTTCGCCTAAAAAATAAACCCAATACAACATTTAATCAAAGTAATACTAGATTATGACTCTTTAGATTTCCTAATCCATTGATGAAATCTCATAACATATTAATCCTAACAATTTTTTAAACAACATATGATGTAATCTTATATCTTCATGTTAGATCGATTTTTGTAGTTCTCACCCCTACTACCCAGAAGCTTTCTTTATCTTTTCCTTATCATTTTGTTTTTGTTTAGGATTTTCAATTTTTTTCTTTAAATATCAGACAACGTAGTAGGTTTTTTAATAAATAAGGCAGGTAATTATCTTATTTCTTTCAAATTATTATATAGGTAATTTTAACTAATGTATTATTATTATTATTATTTTAATAATTGTTTATGTAGAATGGATTTGGTAGTACATCGGGCTTTAGAATTTCTTCAGTAAACTTGTGAGTTCTTTCAAAGGTTTTTTTAACACATTGTCTCGGGATATTTAGAGGCCACGCTATTGAATCAGGCCACCAAGTTGTGAGAAGACTTTTGTTGATGGAGAAGAAAAATGTTTTCCCTGCTGATCCACAAAACACTACTTTTTCCCCTTCCAGTAAGGAGGTTTTGAATGCCTTTTTTGAGTACTACTGCATCCTTTTCTAGATAAAATTTTTTGGCCCTGATGAGGCCAACTCGATAGTTTCTGCAAGAATGGGCTATCCGATTGTGCTTGGTGGTAGTTTCGAGTTGCTGCTCTTGTTCTTGTGCAAGAACAAGATAATGAAAAGAGAAGTACAGAGGACTATGAGGGTCAGTAAAAACAAGAGAAAGGACTCCATGTTTATTTCTCTTTAGTTATGTTAGGAACGGGCCCCACTATTAGCTGATAGCCTGTAAAAAAAATAACAAAGACAGTAAAAGAGAGAAAATAAATAGGACAAACGACATAAGGGTTTATGTGATTTGACCAATGTGACCTACGTTCACGGCCGGAGGAGAGGTTAAAATTTACTAATATGTGGAGATAATTTTCAAATAGTATCTTCCCAACCACCAATAAGGAATTATGTTGTGAAAAATAAACCAAATATGATATGATCCGAGGAATTGTGTGGTCACTGAATACCTTCGAAACTTCTCTATTTATAGGCAAGCACTGGAGAAAACTGCCAAGAATCCATCCCTGCAAATCTACAAAAATCTTTAACTTTTTTGCATGCAAAATTATCTTCACACATGAAACAAAAAGTCTTGCAACTTTTTGCCAAAGTTTTCTCAATTAATTTGAGAGGGGCCCAAGGCCATTACCTAACAAATCTCCACCTTGGCCTGGACTAGAACAATTAGTGATTTGCTCCACCTTCTTCGGTAATGCCCCAACGGGTTATATCACCAACTATGACTACCAATCAAGTCCAAACACTACTTGAACTTATAAACTAGAAGAGTGTTTGTAAAAATATTTACAGGATTGTTCTTCGTACTGATCTTCTGAACAAAGACCTTCTTTTCAGCAATGGTATCATGAATGAAGTGATATTTCACATCGATATGCTTCGTTCGCTCATGATACATCTAGTCTTTAGTCAAGTGAATTTCACTTTAGCTATTACAGTAAATGGTAATAACCCTTTGCTATAAAGATAACTCACTGAATAAACCTCTCAACAATAAAACTTCTTTAATAGCTTCAGTGATTGCCATATATTTTGCCTTAATAGTGGATAAAGCCACTCCATGTTGTAGAGTAGCTTTCCAGCTACCAGCACAACCTCCAATACAAAATACATAGCTTGTAAGAGATCTATGTTTGTCGATATCACCAGTATAGTCTGGATTTACAAAACAAACCAAGGTGTTACTGGAATGTCCAAACTTCAAACAAGTACTAGAAGTACCCTTTAAGTATTTGAGAATCTACTTCACAGCCTGCCAATGTTGTTGCCAAGATTGGCCATATATTTGCTAACAACACTAACTGCTTGTGATATATCAGGGCGAGTACAAATCATTGCATACATAACACTGCTAATAGAACTAGAATAAGGAACATGTGCCACATAATCTTCCTCTTTCTTTGATTTTGATGATTTAACAGCAGATAGTCTAAAGTGACTAGTAAGAAAAGTACTGACCGGTTTAGCATCTCACATGCGAAACCTCTCCAAAACTTTATTGATATAATTTCTTGAGTTAAGGACAGTTTACCAACTCCTCGATCATGTCTTATCTCTATACCAAGAATCTTTTTAGCTACTCCTAAATCTTTCATTTCAAATTCACAATTTAACAAGGCTTTCAATTGGTGAATTTCTAAAAGATTCTTAGCCGCAATGAGCATGTCATCAACATACAACAACAGATAAATGAATGAAACATCATTTAATTTTTGGAAGTAAACACAACTATCATACATGCTCCTGGAGAAACTATGACTCAACATAAATGAATCATCTCTTATACCACTATCTTGGAGACTACTTCAGTCCGTACAAGGATTTCTTCAATAAACAAATATGGTTTTCCTTACCTTTAACTTCAAAACCTTTAGGTTTTTTCATATAGATTTGTTTATCTAATTCGCCATGTAAGAAAGCTATCTTGACGTCAAGCTGTTCTAACTCCAAATCAAACATGGTAACTAATGCAAGTAATACACGAATAAAGCTATGTTTCACAATGGGTGAGAAAACATCATTAAAGCCAACACCTTGTACTTGATTGTAGCATTTTGTAACCAATCGTGCCTTATACCTTGTAATTTTAACACCTGAAGTACATTCTTTTTCTTTTGAAAACCCATTTGCAACTAATAATTTTCTTTCTCTTCGGCGGCGTCACAAGAACCTAAGTACCATTCTTGTGAAGAGATTCTATTTCTTCATTCATAGCCACCAACCACTTATCTGAATCAACACTTTGAATCGCCTCCAAATAGGTCAAAGGTTCACTATCTTCACCTGTTTCCTGTACCACTGATAAAGCATTACAACAAAATTTTCGTGCCTATGTGGCGGTTGTATCTTCATTCTTAGTCTATCTCTGGTTATAGAATGTTTCTCCTCTACTGGTTCATCAACTTGATATGTTTGACTTGTAGAGGCTTTATGAGAAGGACCTGTATTGCCAATCTCCAACTCCACCTACTTTTGTGTACTATTATCCTTTTCTAAATTACAAGGATTAAAAGATTCTTTTCTAGGATACAACATTAACGACTAATCAAATGTAACATTTTTGCTAATTACAAATTTAGGTGACTTCGGGTTAGGACACCACAATCTATATCCTTTCACCCTAGAAGCATAATCAAGGAAAATACATTTCTTAACCCTAGGCTCTAACTTTCCCTTATTTACATGCATATAAGTAAGACACCCAAATATTCTTAAATTAGAATAATCAGCAGGAGTACTTGACCAAATTTCTTCTGGAGTCTTGAAATCAAGAGGAGCACATGGAGAACGGTTGACAATATAACATACCTTAGCAATGGCCTCTGCCCAAAAATCAAGTGTCAACCCAGTATTGGAGATCATACATTGAGCTCGTTCTAAAAGAGTTCGGTTCATGCACTCAGCCACACCATTTTGTTGAGGCATCATTCTTACAATGTAATGCCGAGCAATTCCTTCATTTTTGCAGAATTCGTTGAATTCATTTCCACAAAATTCCAAGCCATTATCTGTCCGTGGCCGCTTAATATGTTTTCTGTCTACTTTTCAACCGAAACTTTCCATTATTTAAAAGGTTAGGAAAACATCATTTTTATGCTTCAATAAATACACCCAAAACTTCCTTGAGCAATCATCAATAAAAGTCAACATATATCTGGCACCACCTTTAGATAGAACACAAGATGGCCCCCAAAGATTAGAATGAATATAATTCGAAGTACCTTTTGTTTTATGTACAGTTGGAGAGTTAAAGCTAACTCTTTTTAGCTTTCCAAATATTTAATGCTCACAAAAATCCATCTTTTCAGTATTTTGGTTACAAAGTAGGCTTCTCTTACTTAACAATGTTAAGCCTTTTTCACTTATGTGTCATAATCGCATATGCCATAATCTAGTGATGTCATTTTTTGAGGATGTAGAGACTGCTGCTGCACTTGTGACAGTAGATCCCTACAAAATATTTAAGTTTCTAAACCTACAAGCTTTCATTAGTATAAGAGCACATTGGCAAATTTTCAAGACTCCATCTTGAGTTGAATACTTGCACCCAAGAGCATCGAGAGTGCCTAGAGAGATGAGATTTTTCTTCAAATCTAAAACATGTCTAACCTTTGTGAGTGTTTGGATAACTTCATCATGCATCTTGAACTGAACTGTATCTTTACCTACAACTTTACATGCAACATTATTTCCCATCAAAACAACTCCACTATCAACAGGTTCATATGTGGAAAAAAAATCCCTATTGGGACTCATGTGGTAAGAACAACCTGAATCTAGAATCCACTCACTATTAGACCTTGATTTATTATCTGTGGCTAAAAATGATGCTATCATTCTCATCTGCTATTGCACTAGCTTCAGCGGTGGCACTGCTACTTTGTACACTTTTCTTTTTATTCTTCTCCTTATTTTTTAATTTACAGCAGTCTACCTTAATGTGCCATTTCGTTTTACAAAAATTGCAAATCAAATTTTTATATATGGATTTTGACATTGCCTTGGATTTACTGCTACTAGGGTCTCTATTTTCAGATCTTTCCCTTATAAATAATCTCTCTGCCTGACTTCCACTAGTCTCCCCTATAATGTCCCTATTAATTTGCTATTTAGACTTTAATGTAGATTTTGTACTATTATATGAGATAGATTCTTCACCATATATCATAGTATCTCGAAAATATTTAAAAGACTAAGGAAGGGAACAAAACAATGAAATGGCTTGATCTTCCTCCTCAATCTTAACATCTACATTTTCCAAATCTATAATGAGAGAATCAAATTTATCAAGATGAGAGAGTATAAATGTACATCTTGTCATCCTTAACATATACAATTTCTGCTTTAAATAAAGTTGATTCTTCAACGTCTTTTTCATGTACATGGCTTTCAACCCGTCCTACATCCCTTTGGTCGCCCTCTTGTTGGCAACTTCCCGCAAAACCTCGTTAGAGAGATTCAAAATAATAGTTGATCTAGTCCTTTTGTCTAGATCGGTAAATTCTTTAAATCGACATCTCTAGTGCTTTATTTTCTTCTCCATCGTGCCAACTCACATCCATCTTATATAAGAATGGCTTCCATCTTGAGTTACCACATACGAAAGTTGACACTCGATCAAACTTTTCAATAGAGGTCTTTGTTACTATTATGATGGTTACAAAATATGACTCGGGGTGAATAGTAACGTGGGCCCACCCACAATGAATAGTGATTTTGAACCCTACTTGAGATAAATAGTGACTCTGGACCCCGCTAGCATAAAGTATTTATTTTCTAATGTGGAGAATCCATGTTTAGTGGCGACCATAGAATATACGATAAGTGCCCCAACTAGACTCTAATATTAGTTTGTTAGGAATGGCTCCCACTATTAACTGATAGCTCATAAAGAAAATAACAAAGACAGTAAAAGAGAGAAAATAAATAGGATAAAAAACACAGAAATTTATGTGGTTCGGTCAATGTGACCTACGTCCAAGGCTGGAGGAGTAGTTAAAATTCACTAATATGTGGAGATAATTTACAAATAGTATCTTCCCAATCACCAAGAAGAAATTATGTTAGAAAGAAAAAACCAAAGATGATATGATATGAGGAGTTGTGTGTTCATTGAATTCCTTTGAAACTCCTTTATTTATATGCAAACTTTGGAGAAAACTGCCAAGAATCCATCCTTGCAAATTTGCAAAAATCTTAGGCTATGTTTGGATTATGATTTATTTGATAAATTTTATATTGGAATGTGTAAAAATTTTGATAGATATTTTTTTGTAGAAAAAGTATTTTGGAAGGAAAAATATGAAGGAATTTTTAAAAAAATTATGCGAGAATAATTTTAGTGGAAAAATTTGAATTTTAAATTTGAATATTTTATTTTTGTTTAAAAACAGTTAAGTTTTTGTAAATAAAAACAAATTCCAAACATAGCCTTCGACTTTTCTGCAGGCAAAATTTTCTTCCCTCGTGAAACAAAAAAGTCTTGCAACTTTTTGCCAAATCTTCTCAATTAATTTGAGTGGGCCAAGGCCATTACCTAACAAGTTGACACAGAGCAATAGATGAAACTAGGAATCTAGCATAGGTCTATTATAAAATCTTGGGTTATAAAATCTTAGGTCTTTTTCTATTATAAAATCTTGGGTTTCATTTGAATTGTGTTTTATTTGAGAAAAGTTTTATTGAAATATGTAAAAATTTTAGTGAGTATTTTTTGATAAAAAAAGTATTTTGGATAAAAAAATAAGAGGAAATTTTTTTAAAAAAATTATATGAGAGGAATTTGAATGGAAAATTTTGAATTTTAAATTTTAAAATAAAAATGTGTTTGGATATTTTATTTTTGTTTAAAAAAAATTAATTTGTTGTAAAAGAAGATGAAATACAAACGATGTTGATCTCAGAAAATATCTTTTGTATCGAAGTGAATCTGTTACTTTCTTAATGGCTTGAAATCAATACAATTCACATCATGTTGGCATGTTCATGTACCAAGCCTGGATAAAATATTGGAAGATTACTATTCGGATGGCGAGAACCTGTTTCCCCTTTGCTGCAATATTGATGGCAATTTCTGCCACACTTGGTCTGGCAACTGTGCCTCCCCAAACCCTCATTAGTGGGGATGTATCTGCTCTTTTTGAGTTCAGAAACCATATCATTTCAGACCCTTATGGAGTCTTGGCTAATTGGTCTTCCCCAAATCATGCATGCAGTTGGAAGGGTGTCACTTGCGGTCTCTACCAAAGGGTGATATCCATAAATCTCTCTGACTGAAGTCTTGGAGGAACAATTTCACCCCATTTGGGGAACCTCACATTCCTTACATCACTGGACATTAGCCACAACATCTTCAGTGGTTTCATCCCAAATGAGTTGGGTAATTTGCATGGCCTAAAACATATAAACTTGGCATATAATAACTTTTCTGGAGAAATCCCATCAGGTTTTAGAACCTTGACAGCGCTCGAATTGCTTTTTCTCAAAAATAATAGCTTCACAGGTGTCATTCCACTTCCTCTTTGCAATATGTCGAAGCTGCAGAATTTGAATATGGCCTATAATTTTCTTGAAGGAAGTATTCCACAGGGGATTGGCAATCTTACAAACTTGAGGTTTATATCATTGGGATATAATCATTTTACTGGTTCCGCCTGGAATCTTCAACATGCCTTTCTTGCAAGAAATTGATCTCACGTCGAATGGTTTATCTGGTAACCTCCCATTGGGCATCTGCAATAACCATCAATCCAAACTTCAAGGACTTCATCTGTCCTACAATCATCTTGAAGGGGGAATTCCATTAGAACTGTACAAGTGTAGGGACATTGAGGATTTGTCACTCTCTTACAATGAATTCAACGGCACGGTTCCAAGAACAATTGGATATTTGATAAAGCTCAAGAGGTTAGATATTGGGGGAAACAAATTGACAGGTACAGGCTTCATCTTGCTGTGTTCCATGTAGCTTCTCAATGCAACCTTATTTTGTACATTGGTGTGCAGGTCCTTATTTTTTATTACGTATACAGGTTCGATTCCATTAGAGATTGGTACTCTGACACATTTGGAGGAACTGAGCATACGAAGTAGCTTTCTGACAGGGAGAATTCCAACATCTATCTTCAACCTATCTTCTCTAAGGGAACTAGACTTTTCTAACAACAGCTTATCAGGAAGTTTTCCGATGAACATGTTTTGCAATCTTCCAGTACTTGAGGGGGTGGATCTTTCAACCAATCATCTCAATGGCTCAATACCGTCCTTCATTTGGGATTGCAAGGCTCTAGTACAACTAGATTTGTCACGGAATAACTTCACAGGCGGTATATCTAAGAGAATTGGGAATCTCACTCTGCTCAAAGTACTGGCGTTAAATGATAACAAGTTGACAGGTACGAAACTCTTTAGTTAATGCTAACACGGTCATCCTATGAAACTAATTAGTCAAATATTATATATCATCATTTTTCTGAGACTTTTTTATGTAGCTACTAAATTTTTTTCATGAAGTAATAACCAAATTGAAGTAAATTTGAATTAGAATATTACAGTAGCATTGGGTGCTTCTTCTTGATGTGAAAATGAAAATCTAAGGTCAAGCTTCTCTCTTGCTTGGCCAAACCCCTTGCAACAGGTGTGCTGCAAACTAATTAAGTACCTGAAGTTGTACATGGAAATTCCTTCTTTGATTTTTGAAACATTTCTAATTAAAATACTTCTAACAAGGTATCATTTTCTTCATAGAGAAGAAATATTTCTTAGGTACCTTGTCTTGTGCTCTTGTTGCTTACATCTTAAACCTTTCTGAGTATAAATATTGTTTAAATACCTAGTCTTTCATTAAATGTTACAGTTTTTGTTGCTTATGATATTACAAACATGAATGAGAAAAATCATTGATATTTTGAAAGCTTGGCAAATTATTCAAGTGCTCATTTTTGGCAGGTGAATTACCTACTGAAATTGGTAACAATGCCAACCTTGAAAGATTTTCTCTAGATAGTAATAACTTATCAGGAATCATTCAACCTGCGATCTTCAACATGTCATCACTAACATATATGAGCCTGTCTGTCAACCGCTTTTCAGGCTCTCTTCCTTCAAGTATGTGGATCACACTTCCACAGCTACAGGAGCTTTATCTGACTGAAAACCAATTCAGTGGGATGATACCAAGCTACATATCCAATGCTTCTAAGATTACCAAGCTAGTCATGGTAGAAAACTCTTTTAGTGGCCCTATACCTGCTACACTTGGTAACTTACAGTTCTTGAAGCTACTTTTTCTCGGGGCAAACAATTTTACCAGGGAAACTTCATCGCCAGAACTGACATTTATAACTTCTTTAACAGATTGCAGACAGTTGGAGTATGTGGAAATATCCCAGAATCAATTTAATGGTTTACTTCCTAGATCACTTGGGAATTTTTCCACATCTCTTCAAGTATTCAGAGCTTTTGGTTGCATGATCAAGGGTACTATTCCAAGTGAAATTGGGAATTTGAGCAGTCTGCAAGGTATATATTTTGATAACAATGATTTGACTGGATTTATTCCACCAACAGTTGGAAAATTAAGTCATGTTGAGCGTATTTATCTTGAACACAATAGACTGCAAGGACAAATCCCTACCGAGAGTTGCCATCTGAGGAATCTTGGTGACTTATATCTGCATGACAATATGCTACATGGTCCAATACCCGACTGCTTGGGTGAACTCAAATCCTTGAGAGCAGTCTTTTTGCATTCCAACAATTTGACTTCCATGATTCCATCGAGTTTTTGGAACCTTAAAGATCTCCTGGGTCTAAATTTATCTTCAAATTCTTTAACTGGCCAGCTTCCATTAGATATTGGTAGTTTTAAAGTCATGACACAACTAGACTTATCACGGAACCAATTATCAGGTGATATTCCAAGTCCTCTAGGAAGTGCCCAGCAACTGGTTTATCTGTCCTTGGCACACAATAAATTTCAAGGACATATACCTGAATCTCTTGAAACTTACTGAGTTTGGAATATTTGGATCTATCTTATAATGATTTGTCAGGACTGATACCAAGGTCATTGGAGAAGGTTGAATACATGACATACTTCAATGTGTCTTTCAATAGACTAAAAGGCGAAATTCCAAATGGTGGACCATTTGCCAACTTTACAGTTCAATCATTTCTGCATAACTACACATTTTGTGGTTCAGCTCGGTTGCATTTTCCAGCCTGCAAATCAAAAAGAGACTCCAAATCAAGGTCAGAGAAAGTTCTTTCCGTAATCAAGTACATTTCACCTGTTGTTGGACTCAGTATAGTAGTAGCAGCAATCATTGCAATTTTGTGGAGAAAAAGATCAAGATTGAGTCGGGCTGTGGAAGTAGCATCGAACGAAACACAAATGTTTCATCAGTGGAGAGGGGTTTCTTATCGGGAGCTTCTGATAGCAACAGATTCCTTCAGCGCAAATAACTTACTTGGAGCTGGAAGCTTTGGTTCTGTATATAAAGGGGCATTTCTTGATGGATCAATTGTTGCAATAAAAGTATTTAACTTGCAATCAGAAGGATCATACAAGAGCTTTGATGCTGAATGCCAAATACTCGCAAGTATTCGTCATCGTAACTTAATCAAAATCATCAGCTGTTACAGTGGTTCGGAACTCAAAGCCCTGGTACTGGAGTATATGCCTAATGGGAGCCTAGAGAATTGGTTGTATTCAGAAAACCGCTTCTTAGACATGCTACAAAGATTGAACATCATGATCGATGTAGCATCGGCCTTAGAGTATCTTCACCATTATCACGCACCTCCTGTTCACTGTGATTTAAAGCCTAGTAACATCCTGCTTGATGAACATATGGTGGCACATATAAGTGATTTTGGCATTGCTAAATTTTTCGATGATGGGGAACTAATGTTGCATACAAAAACATTAGCCACAATTGGGTACATGTCACCAGGTGATGTGCATTTTTTTTCCCAAAGAAATTTCAATAAATTTTTATCTCAACTTTTCTTTTCTGATTTTCATGAGCTTGTAATCTTTGCAACTGCTCATATAATGAATCTTTCACGGTATATACCACAGAGTACGGAATGGAAGGTAAAGTGTGCACAAGTGGTGATGTCTATAGTTATGGTGTGATCTTGCTGGAAACATTCACAACAAAAAAGCCCACCGATGATATTTTCGGAGCAGAATCAAATTTGAAGCTATGGGTAAGGAACTCAATCCAAGCAAATTCAGTAATGGAAGTTGTTGACAGCACTTTGATTAGAGAAGAAAGCAAGAATTCATACGCAGGGGAACAATGCCTATTATCTATCCTTCATGTCGGATTAGACTGTTTGATTGATTCACCCCAAGAGAGGATCAGCAGGAGGGACATTGTGAATAGACTCAAAGTGATCAAAGTCACACTCGAGTCCATAGATGCTTAAAAAAAAAGACAAATGAATTGCGATTATTGAAGGGTCATTATAGAATGGACAAATTATGTCAAGGTCGGTCCTGCTGGATTCTAATCTATTTATTTTTCAGCATTCCATGATGATAATAGGTGCAGGATCAATATGTAATGCAGTCATAGAGTTTGTCAAAATAACAACGATAAGACTTTAAGTTTTGCATGCAAATTAGTCTAAGTCCTTTATTTTTCCAGTCATCCCCAAACCCAAGGGTACTTGATTTTGGTGAATTCTAAGTTTTAACATATGGGCTAAATCAATGATCTTAATTAATCACACAAACCAAACAAATGATCATAATTTTCTTTGCGTACTCTGATATTCTTATATCTTACACAACACTGATGATTGTTTCTCTTTTCTATTCTCATACTCTTCTACCATATATCTTTAGTTATAGTTGCTAATATTTGCCTACTTGTGAATAATTTTATTGAGACAATGAAGTGGCAAATTAAAGAGATTCATGATACATTTTTCTCCCCGAAAAGAATATTTTTTGTTCACCCCCACACCCACAAAAAAAAAAAAAAAGTAGAAGTCTGGTTCAAACAAATCTACTTATTTCAATTTGTTCATTAAAGGGTAATTAATATCTTATGTATTTAATAATCCAATATTTTGTTCTTGTTCAAAATACAACAGCTGTTTTAATTCTTTGATTGTGACAATGATACAAGATTAAAAAACATGATCCAATAAAGAAATCCCAAATCCTTAATTTCGCTAATCTTAATCAAAGAAATTTCTCTACTTATCCACACATTTCTTGCGTTTTCAATTTTATCACAACCTACCAAGAAGGACAGATGCACAAGAATACATTGAACATATTACTATTCGTCCTATGCTAACGTGGCAAACGCTATAAATATTGTCCTCCCTTTGAAAAACATTGGTAGGAAATAATTTCTTCCCAACTCAACATTTCCTCTCCTCTCATTTTCCTCTCTTTCTTCCCACTCCTTCCATTAATGCATGTTACTATACCAATAATATGAGGGGTGGTGGTGGTGGTGAGGTTTATAAGCCGCTTCAAAATGATCAGAAAACTCACCTCATCAAAGAGGATTATGATCATATATTCTTGCCTCGTAGTTATGTGGGAAAATATAGCGATGAAGAATGCAATTCCAATGTCTATGATGATCATGATAAATGTTTTCATGCAGAGGATGATCATGATGGTAATATCAATGATGAACCCTTTAATCTCGTTAGTCAACAAGAGGGTTCAATGGAGAGAACCATGTATTGGGAATCACAAGAAGCTTTGCTTGTGGTATGCATATATATGTCAAAGTTGCTTCTTCAAGTTTTTCCTTTCTCTAAGAATTAAAAGTATGAACTCGGAAAAATTCATTATGAAAACCATAAAATTATTTCCACGTTAAGAACTGAAGTTCTTGATAATGAATTTTCGTGTGATCATATTTGTATCTTGATATTTCTTGATATATATATATATTTTTTTTGGGGGAATTTTTTGGTATAAGGGAGTGGGAAAGTAGAAGGTTACAGGTAGGTAGAAAGTAAGTTAATTTTTTAGTTAAAAATGATAAATTAAAGTTCTTTAACTACATAATTATATTCGATTTTTGACGTTAATCTTTATTTATTACAATTATGGTATTAGTATAATCGAACAAATAAATTAGGAAGATTCCATAATAGAAATTCATAGTTTTATTTTCTTTCTTACAATAACATTTCAAATATATGTTTATTAAACTAGTGATTAAATACTTAATATCCTAATTAATTACATATAAAGTAGTATCTACTTTAGGCTGAACCATATATATATATCATAATGAGAATACTCCTACATATTTGAAATTCTATTCAACTTTTGATAAACTTTATGTAAAAATATGTTTTCAATTAATTCTTTTCAATAATTAATAGCAAAACAAAATCAATTTGGATATTCCCAATGGCATCCAAACAAAGAATCACAATTGGACGTGGGCCTGAAAATATTCCCAACCACATTTTTACATTATTTATTTATTTTTGTTTCTTTCCACATGATAATGGGATATCCCCATCTGTCGCCAACTTTATGTCTTTGATTAATTCTTTTTTTAAAAATAGCTTTATTGGATTGCCTTTTATAATTTGATTTTTGGTATTGATTGATAAATATCAATAATGGGTCGGTGAAGATACTAAATAAAGTTTGAGTGGAAGAATGTGGTCATGGGTGAGCCAAATGCGTGGTCAATATTCAATAATGAAGAACACCACAATTGAAATATCTAGAATTGGCATTTTTTCAAATTAGGTGAATTGATGACCAAAAATATGTGGTTTTGAAGCTATTTTTAAACGAGAATGTGCCAAATATTTTTGTTATGTACCTTTGCGAAGCGAATATCCAATGTACCAGAAGAGTATGCTCTCTATATTTTCACCTCTTTTCTACAGCATATTCCACTTTCAAAAAAACTTAGAATATACTTCTTTCGTTAAAAAAAAAAAAAAAATTCTATTTATTATTTAGTATAATTTTTTTAAATTTATAAACTACAACATACACACATTTTTATCCTTATTTTTTAATTTAGATTATATATTATTTGTTATTATTAATAAGTATAATACAATAATTTTACACTAAAAGTGAAATTTTTTTTAAAGCAATTTTTTTTTTAAAAAAAAACTAACTCTTTTTCTTTTTCTTTTTGGAAACGGAGATAGTAATAAATGCATGAATATAGACGAGGCCAGAAATTTTGACAAAATCGTCATATAATGTTTATCTAATGGTCGATATTATGTTAAAACTAAATTTATTTTTTTGTTATTTTTTGGAAAAACCAAATTTTGTACTTGCGATCTTATCTTAGATATTCATATGATTTGATTCTTGCTGGATATTCATAGGATTTGATTAGAGAATTACAATGAAAGGAAAATTTAAATATGTCATATTTTATTAATATTTTAGTTTGTATTGTGTTGATTCATATTTCATTCAAGATATTTTTTTCAAGTTTTGTATGAATTATATTTTTAAAATACACTTTTACACTTTCTAATATATCTTGTATTTCATCACCAATATTACAAAATATATTTTGAAACACAATTTATACACACCTTTAAAATACTCTGAAATTGCACCATGTGCTCCTAATTTGCTGCCAAAAACCAATATTAATTTGTTAGTTTAAGAAGATATTAGTAAGCATTATACAGTTTGAACTCTGAAACTTCATTTCTTTTCCTATGGCTGAAGAAGGTTCAAAATTGACAGGAGATTTTGGAGCACTACAAATCAAAATATCCCAAGTTGAGAGATGAGCTTAGCAGGCATATAGAGTTAGCTAGGAAGGCTAAATTTTGTGAATGCCTTGGTCCAAATTTAGATGGTTGCGCCAATTGCTTAAGGAGACAAATTGTGAAGCTGCTGTGCAAAAAGGGATTTAATGCAAGTCTTTGTATCTCCTCATGGAAGAAAACACATTCTATACCAGGAGGTAACATTTTTCTAGACTTCTACTCTATCCATTTGAGTTGCCTAATCTCAAATAAGTATTACTATAACAATGAACGCGAAAGAGTTTCATAATTTAAACCCATATAATTTTTAGTTATTATTTCTTTTGGACCGAAGGAGGAAAGGGATGAGTAGATTGATTTCATGTAATTCATAAGATTTGAACCTTATATTGTCCAAAATATTTTTTGGCAAATCAAAGCCATTTAACATTTGAGTTGAAACTTGCCCAATGCATCTATTTCGTCAGATACATGTCTGAGCTTTGCGGATTCTTCTTACAGGAAAACATGAATACATCGAAGTGGTTGCAAGCACACAAGGAAAGAAGAGGAAAATCAAATTCTTAATAGAAATTGAATTTCAGGATGAGTTCAAGATGGCCAAAGCATGCAATGAATATAGAAAATTAATGGACCTACTCCCAGAAACGTACATAGGGAAGCCTGAACATTTAAATACAATTCTTCGTGTGATGTGTGATGCAGCCAAGAGGTCTACAGCTGAGAAGAAAATCCATTTGGGTCCATGGCGAAAGAGAAGTTTTATGCAAATGAAATGGTCAGCTTCTTCTTCCACACAACTGGAGTTAAAGGAAGAAGAAACGGGTGCAGTTAGATCCAATTCATCGATTCATGCCGCTAACGTTGCGGTAAGAGTTGCATAAATATTTGCCGGAGTTTTGCAGATCCTAGGCCAAGTTCCGCATAGGAATTGCATAATTTTCGCCGATATTTTGAGGATCCTAGATCAAGTTTTGCACTTTTACTGATGGTAGCTGGACTCATTGGTAATGATACAAAGTAGTATAGTGTGAGGATAGCATGTTGTTTTCCAGAGATGTACTTCCTCATTCTTGTGATGACCTTACTTAAGAGGTCTTAGACAAACACCATGAGTTTATAATTAAAGTTTGGAGGCTTGACTTTATTATGTCCTCATTTTCTAGTAGTTTATAATCTATGTTTTCCTTTCTACCCTGGAGAGAATGAAGATGATCAGGTGTACACTAGAGGAATTGATCAAATATTTTGAAGATGATCAGGTGTAAACCAGAGAATTGATCAAATATTTCATTTGGCTTATGGTGTTTTGAATGAGAGGATCAAGTCGGAAGCTGGAAAGCTTGAAACCTAACAAAGCAGTAGGGCTTGTAAAAGAACATTATCAGTCCTCAAAGCTCAGGATGCTCCAAAACTGTTGCTCGACTCGTGTTAATCTCTATGTAACATTTGGATAGAAAGAACCAATCTCCCTATTTGAAGATTTGCAAGTAGGGCAACTCTATCAACTTCAACCACAAGATTAATCAACTATATGGATTATATTGCCCAATGGGAAAATATGATGCAAGTATTATGGTAAAAAGAAAAGGGAGAAGAATCCATTCATTATGGAAATCAAAAATACAAAATGGACAAAAAGAATGATTAGTCATTGGAGTTCAGATAGTACTCTCTCGAAGCAGAAAAATCCTTGCCGAAGTTAAAGTGCCTAAAACCCTTGGAATGAGAATGAAAGAATCTTGAACAACCCGTCAGGGTTGTCTGCATGTACCTGTTGGCATATGATATACAGTTATAAGCTCATCAGCAGATAATAAGTAGGCTAGCACTCCCGATTAGCTAACACATTCATGATGTATATTCAACATACCTGTAGGTAACTTAGCATATTCAGGTTACAAGTATCAAAACAAACTATTTTGAAGGTCTCTGAAAGGCAAACAGATTTGAAATCAATATGTGATTCTCATAGAAACTCTCATTGGTTTCTTAAATCTTAATGCATTGTCTATGTAGACAAGCCCTTGTAAGACCCAAAACAATGTCAGTGACCAAGCTACCACCATGTAGAATATAAGAAGGTTGCCAAATGACAAATGGTTGCATATAACTAGTTCACATATGTCCTACAACATCAGAAGTGCACAGAAGATAATTAGTTGGTTCATTTCGTAGTTATTTCAGTGTCTCCAGTAAGATGGTTAGACACGAGGAAGCCTTATAAGTTGGTTTCAGATCACCCTATAACGTATAACTATCTCTTCTCCAGTCTGTAACAAAGAAATTTATCCTATTAGGATACTCATTTGGAAGACAGATGCAAAAAGTTTGTCAGCTTAGCGTGCAAACCCACAAACAACAGGAAAATTGCAAATCACAAGAAAAGAAAATGCATGGTTAGTAGAACATTGAAAAAATGCATGCAACTGAAGATTGTGAGTTAATCCATGACTTACCCAATGACCAGCATCTTCCAGCACATGCATTTCAACTCCACCTCCCTCCTCAACTGCTTGCTCCTCAGCAGCATGAATTCTCTGAAGATCTTCAAGTGCCCACCTGTGCAAACTTCTCTCTGCTTTCAAAACATTAACGTGTACACCTCGAGGGACATCTTCCACTATTCTCCTGCATATATTGATGGACAAGAAAAGGTTATGCATGCAATATGATCCAACCAACTCAAAACTCAGAGGACAGTTTTCTATGCTCATATTTGCATAAAATTGTAGCACATCATTGGTTGTTTAAGCCACAAAGACACTCCCAGATCAAAGATGAAGGGAAGGGTTACATAATCTACATTATTTAGTCCAGATCATAACAACATGTGATGACAACACAGATATCAAGAATATTACAAATTATTCCAGGCAACCAGATATTGTTAGATCTATGCCATGAAACTAAAGATTTTTCTAGAACAACGAGGAAAAGAGATGACAAGAATGGAATATGAGAATTGGGAGAAAGAGGAAAGGTTACCACAAGTTTGTTTCTTCATATGACTTGTACATTTCAGAAATGCCATTGAGATCAAATATCCAAGAGAATCTTGATGACGATGAACCAGGAGGGCCAATCTGTCGCAGATTAGTTACCACCCACTAGAAATGGAACAATAATCCAGTAGTTAGGAGTAGAGAAAAAGTAGACTGAACAAGGTAAACAAGTTTCTCATGTCCAATGGAGTACAAATTTTCACATTGTAGCATAAAAACAGTATTACAATCACTCCTATGAACAGATTTAAAAATCGATGAGCAATACATTCCTACCAGATTGAAACCTAAAATTGCTTGTGGATTAATGCTGATAGCTTAGGCAGCAAAACAGAATGCAAGAGAGATAAATAATAAAGAATAATATCTAATTTGTTGACAAGCAAAATGACTTTGGAAGACAACATGTCATCCATGCATGCAAATTTGTCTTAAGGATCAAAAGTATCTTTTAACTTCTAGACAGAAATTAGTTTTGTCTAATTTTTCAGAGTAATGATAATGATCAAGACAAAACGACATAATCATATGCATTTGAAAATTTGTCAAGGTCACCAACTCAACAGAAAACGAATGCACCTCAGACCTGAATGCTGCAAAACTTCAGAGATCAAGCAAGAAATGGTACTCAAGATCACCACACATATGTGACACCAAAAAGCTGTAAATGCTGAACATATTAGTGAGAATTCACTCATAGAACCACATAAAAGTAATTGAAGATCTACCTGTGCCACATCCTTTGAGAAACCTTCCTGAACTAGAGCATCCACAACATCCCTTTTTGAAGAGACCTTGCTTGAGAAACAATTGTACAAAAAAATGCAATTAGCATCAAGCACAACAAATAGCAATACCGAAAGGGTCAAAAGGATGAAATGGATAATGTTAAATATCTTCGTGAAGCACCACAAAGGAAATTATCATATTCCCGTCTTCAGAATTACCTTATCAAAAGTAGTGGATCCTACTTGATTAGAGTCTAATACTCATTAATATAAATTTTTCATCTCTAAGAGGCAGACACCATTTTCATTCGATTTCCTACAACCGAGTCTTTCTCCATCAAGTTAAATTTTTTATTAAGAATCCTTTTAATAAACAGTAGTGATAAGGTAACTTAAGCTGATCTTAACACATAGTAAAGGAGCAAGTAAATGACAGTTTCTGGCCTAGGTGATAGTGCATTCTGAGACTGAGGAGAAGATGGCATAAATAGGAAAAGTAGCATTATAGTTGCTGAAGTTGATGAACATACTAGCATACAATTGTTACGTCTCAAATTGCTACCGACTGACCAATGTAGTAAAAGGTTGAGATAGACAGACACATGCACCCCACACAGATAAACAGACACATGCACACACAAACACACCCTGTATAAGGTAAAAAGAGTGAGAAAGAGAGGAGAAAAGATTTTTGCGTGGCTCCAAAAGCAGTGCTAAGGTTTTTATAAAACAATAATGAGATTGCAGAGCAACTTGCTGCTTATAAATTGTAACAGTAATACACCCATGCACAATAAGTGTTAATCAACAACAATAAGCTGAGGGATAACGTATATATCAAGCCACTATTTCTATGGAGTGTCTGAAACATATTGGTGTAGGCATTCTTAATCTCAATCTCTACTGCATAGCCATCCTTGTAAAACAGCCAATATTTACTGGAAGCACATGGAAAATGCTACTTGAATAGGCCAAAAAACGTTACAATTAACTTCTCCATACAACAAAGGCAGCTCACAAACAATGTTAAACTGAAAGTAAGACCCATTTTCAGCTCTTACAAACATTCAGTTTGGTCTAGTACAGAGGATATAGGTTATCCGCTAAGTGCAAGTTGTTGAAATAACTTGACATGTGCAGACCAAATAACAGGGAATCAGAGTCTTATTAAGGGTCTGAAGCTTGAGAGAAATAATCATAACAATCTCAAAGAAAATAAAATTGGCCACACCTCATATAACGACGTATGTTTCAATCATTTAGACATCTACGCCACAGATTCTGAAAATATTGTTACCCAAGGGTAGCAGCAGTCTTACACCGCAAATTCTATAAAAGAACAAACCAGTCACCAGATATCATTCCAGGGATGTACCAAAGTGTGTTATAACGTAATGAAATAACTAGACTTGATTTCATGTTTCAGACCAAAATGGTGACATGTTTATAAAGATAATAATCAAGCATTTACATACTTAGCAAACTAGAAAGCTGATGTATATAGAGTACCCAGTGCAATTCTACAACCCTAGAAACACAAGAAGACAAAGGTGTACACTTGAAAGTTTACAATCATTTGTCTCTTTTTCACAAACCTCACAAACCTCATAAACCTCGGTATTACCCAGACAATACTAAATCAAACTGTGACGTTTCTGACATTCTACTGAAGAATAGAATAAATCCACTCCAATTGGATACCATGGTTTCACTTTGCTGACTAAAACTAAAGGAATAATATCAGATACAAGCATTTAAGACTGAAATGTTAAACAAAGTCATCCCATATACAATCTGAAATCACCTCTAAAAAATCACCATGACTAAGAATTTTAAAGCATCTTGGTATGTCGGTGCCCACCATTATAATTCTCCTCATAGCTTAATACTATAAAGTTTATGAACCATACAAAGCATCATAAGAACAGTTATAAAAAAAATAAGCACTCACCTCATCAGGCAATCTACTTAGAAAATTAATTAGTTCAGCAGGATGGTCATCTCCATCTCCACCAGCTCGAACTTTTCCAGGGGTGGCATCTAGAACCCAAACCTAAGAGGCAATTTAGTTTAAAGAAATGAAGTAGATAATAAAATGGACAACAGATATAGAGCCATTATTATAGTGTTTGCTAAAATATATTGGCCAGTTTGACACTTGAGGTTACTATAATTGACATCAATCACACTTCTTTTTCATGACACAGACCACAAGTTTTCTCAGGCTTGAGCTTAATCAACTACTGCTTCAATTATGCTGTTAAGTTACCACCAATTTTCTCACGGTACTATATTGAGTCAACAGTATGATACAAATCTGTTCATCCTTTTCAGAGGCTTAGATGGTCTTCCTGAACAGATCGATTGCATAAGGTCCAACCATTTTCCTTCTACAAACTTAAAAGCACTTTATTAACCTTATGAAATTCATTTGAAAAAAAGAAAAAGAAAAAAGAAAGGTATCTCAAGTCTGCAACTTATTTTGCAGAAACATGAAGCTCCAGTAGTAAGTAAAATATTAACAATAGCATCCTGCAGCAGATTTTTTTTTTTCCTTTTTTAATTGAAAGAAAAAAGGGCTGAAAAACTTAAGATTCCAAGTAAATTTGACTTCTGAAGAATATAAGTTGAGTGAGCCATTAACTGTGCCCTCTGCCTTGTGTATCCTTGCTGCTTATAAATACGAGCAGCTGAGGCTATAAAAGCCCAGCCACAAGGAATACAATTCCTTCCATTAAATAGGAAACAACAAAAGATTGGACAACACTGTGAAATCTATTTTACCAATATTTGGAATCAGATGACATACTCTTACAGGTCGTGCAAGAGGTTTTGCAGCCTGCTCAACCATGCTCAAGGCAACTGCACACAAATAAGAACTAAATAAGTGCATGAGAAATTAGACCCACTAAAATCAGCAGTTTCTCAATTCAGATCATTCCAATGAGAAAAGAAACTACCTTTTCCTCCAAAGCTATGACCCACTACAACGCGAGGAGTTAATTTAAGCTGCCCAAGCTACACACAGGAAAGCAAGTATAACTACGTAATGATTCAAAAGTTGTACATTTTCTATTGTTTTAATTGCCTTGAATTGAAAGAGGCTGCTAAAAGTAAAGAAGTCAATAAAGCATGGAACGAAGAAAACAAGAACAATTACATAAGATAGGCTTACAATATGTTTCTGAAACACAATGAGCTTAATCAACAAAAAACTTTACATAGAAACAAAAATAAAGTAAACTCTAAGCCTTATTATCATTTCAAGTAGCACATAATCCTCAATATATTTCTCTCATTTTGATGTCAGAATACATGGTAAATTCATACATCACCAAGTAATAATGAAAATCCTGACCTTATATAATATTTTAAAAGATATCCAAACAGTCTTGAGGTCACATATTACTCATCAAATGCTTGAAGTTGCTGTATTAAATGCTAACAATATCCAGTAGGGGATGCATAGATGCATAAAATCAAAGCAGGAGATGCACCTTTCTAAGAAATTCTAAATTATTGACTTCCTTGTTAAAACTACATTGTTCGAGAAAAAAAAAAAGGAAAAAAAAGAAAAAACACAAGCTCAACCGCAGGCTTTACTTTCAGCAGTTTGTTAATGGTCAATTAAAGACAAACTATACACATGAATAAACTTAAGACCAAACTCTTCAACATCAAATCTGTGACAAAGTCCATCTGCATAGAATTGGTCATCCCTACAAAATAAGGGGCACTAGAAAGAACAATTATAGAAAAGCATCTACAAAAGTTGCACTAACTTCATAGTGAACTTTTTGAAGATGTAATTTCTCCAGAACCAAAATTGCCTAGTCCAAATTAGCCTAACTTGGCCTCAAACTTACTCTCTGTCTCACACTATGAAGCCTCTATGTGTTTAAGAAAATCACCAAATACGCCTTACAACCAGAATTAGAAGTGCATGACATTAAGCTAACATAACATCAAGGGAATTATTTAAAGGGAACAACATTTCTAGGTCTGACAAATCCACTACAATCTGAAATATTTCTCAAAGGTATGCATCAATTCCTGTCATTTATATTGCCCCTTGCAAGGAAAAGAGGCTCTATTATCACTTCCTTTTCTCATATTTTATCTGTTCTTTACTTTTATATTTTCTTTGTTACATTATCACATCATATATTAGGACAATGGCACCCATTAAACTAGTGCTACACCAAATTATGAGTTGAAAATTTCATTGCATGGAAATTTGTAATCTAAGCCACCCTAGCAAGGAGATAAGAACCAACTGCTTGAAAAGGGCACTGCAGATACAAAAAATGATGAATAAAGCCTGAACCATATGTTGTCAGCAACTATTTTATTTGGTCAAAGACATCAAGCATTTCTACATAGATGCTATTTACTAAAGATTTTATCACCTAACAAACTACTGGCATCCATGCACTATCATTTAAAGAAGATCAGGAGACATTCAGGATAATAAAAATTTCATGGACAGCAATAGTTAGTTCAAGAAGGAAAATGAAGCGTACTAATAATGGAATCAAATCGATTGTAGATGTAACACTAATGCACAGGCAAACCAAACATCCAAATTGGTATAATGTATACAAATGAAGTATGTGCTCTACATGCAGCATAGGGTAAGATAATAACATTGACAAGGATTTACATCATTTATGTAGAAGATAGCTCTAGCCCAAACTATTACGTACAAGCTTTAAGACATCAAGAGCTGCTGCAGCAACTGTATGAGGTCCCTTCCTTTTGATAGATGCTGAATCACCATGGCATCTTAGGTCTACCAAGAGAAACTGAGTCAACCAACGTATGGATTATGGTAAGATTTCCACAATTGTAACATTTTAAGATTTTTTGCACACCTTTTTTTAAAATCATTAATGGATTACACTCCTGATTGGTATATGAAACATAAAGGAAAGACAAGAAAAAGAGAACAAAATAAAACATAAGAAAAATAGAAGGCACCCTTTAGAGACACCAATCTCTGAAATCTGACCACAAAATGTAAACTATAGATATTATCAAAATCATCAAAGCTACCCCACAAATGTTTCAACAACAAATAATGATTTTCTTAAGTCTTTATTAATTTAACAAGAAAGCAGTGCAGGAATTACAGAAGAAAAACTGTCCCAAACAAATAATCCAAATATCCAATCATGTAGGAAGTCCAAATGTCCAAATATAGAAAGAAATTAAAAGTCTTTATCTCCAGATCTAATCATACAGCTTCCATTTATTTCCTTCTAGATTGTCCACATTAGTGCATGTTCTTTTTGCCACAAGTGAATTAATGCATGTTCAGGTGCCAAAATACAATCACGCTGTACTATTAATTTAATTTTGGAGAAGGACATCAAATGTTGCAATTTTTCTATTATCAAATAATCAAAATACAATCTTCTTCCATGAAACCAAGTGGGTGAATGATAAAAGGAGAGTACAAAATTGATAAGCCATACTTTCAATAGCTGCATAAAATAAGAATGAAACAAAGAAAATGAAGCAGACATTCCTTACAAACCTGCCATTTTGGAAATTCTTTTGCCAATCTCCTAGCAAAGGTTCCTGTCATAATCACCATGCGATTAACATTAGCTAATAGTAAACCTACACAGTTATTTACTCTGGCTCCCCTAATATTTGATATGTTCTAGCTGAGTGGCTCCAGCCAGTTTATCTCTCAATGTTAACAAAAAAAAAATAATAAATGAGCATAGGATGACAAAACTCCACATTATCTTGAGATATCATGTTACTTGTGTATTAAAATAGGGTATTTAGCCTATTATTCAGGTATTTAGCCTATTATAAGGAAATTCCACTTTCCTTAACAAACAGAGGCAAGGATAAATCAACTTTTACTCTGAACATAAAATTCAAACATGTAAAATAATATCTTTCCTCATAAATTTTCAGTATATTTGATGATAAAATTATCAGAAACAAAAGGAGCAGCCCGGTTCATAGAAACTCGCTCATGTGCGGGGTCTGGGGAAGGGTTGTGCCCTTCATGCCTGATGTACACAGCTTTACCTTTATAATTCTATAAGAAGCGGCTTTCGTGACTCAACCCTATGACCTCACAGACAAATGGGAACGCCTTTTACTGCTTTGCCAAGGCTCCCCTTCATATAAGCATCAGAAACAATCTAGAAAATTTGTATCATCCCTTGTGTAAAATTAACTAGAACATGGAGCCCAGAAAAATTCATAAGCAATTATACGTTTGAATCTTCTACAACTATGGTCTAATCACCTTATCGATAGAGAACTCCTACAACTCCTTTATGACACAAATTACTATAAGATGAATTACCAATTTTGAGCTGTGTATGCTAGATGGAAATCTGATCAAGCATGTAGAACTAGATGTGAATGGAATAGTGGATGAGAACATTTATGGAACTGCCTACAGGTTAAATTAGATTGGAACATGTGCAAGTTCAAAGAAAGCTTTGAATAGCTTTGAAAGATACCAACAAGAGATATCACCTACCCCAATTTTTCCTGCTACCTAGAATGCCGTGTAGGAGAACAGCGGTTGGTGGCTCAGGCACTGATCGGTCCATAATATAACTCCATGTCACCTGGTTCATATTGTCACATGAAAATAGAAATGCCATGAGAACCTCAGGAATGCACCCAACTAATATACTAATTTGCTCACCTAATGAACAAGAGAACTTTATGTGGAAGTAGCCAAGTCTAAACAGTCAATTATACACAGGTACAACAGGAATAAAGTCAACATGCACTAACAATGCAGAATCAGATAAATTCACGCACATAAATTTCCACCTATAAAATTCATATATAACATCTCATACATTAACGGCATGTTTGGTTCACTGTAATGAATAAAGTTGGAATTGAATATAAATTCGGTGGGAATTGAATTGGGTGGGAATTGAATTGAATGGGCTTTTCAATAGTTTGGTTAAAAGGAATTGTATGGGATGCAATCATTATTCTTGTGTTTGGTTGGGGTGAATAGGACTAATGAATAGTGTTAAAATGACTAAAATATTCTTATCTTAAGCATTTTATTGTTGAGTGAGAAAATGATAAGAGAGAAAGAAGAGTAAGAAAATGATGAGAGGAATAAGAGCTAGAAAATGATGAGAGAGAAAGAAGAGTGATAAAAATGATGAGAGAGAAGGTAGAGTGAGAACTTGATGAGAGAGAAAGAGTGAGAAAATGATGAGAGAGATAAAGTAGAGTGAGAAAATGATGAGAGAGAAAATAGAGTGAGAAAAATTATGAGAGATAATAGAGTGAGAAAAATGATGAGAGAGAAAAAAGTGTGAAAAAAATGATGAGAGCAAAAGAAGAGTGAGAAAAATGATGAGAAAGAAGTAGAGTGAGAAAAATGATGAGAAAGAAAGTAGATTGAGAAAATGATGAGAGAGAAAGAGAGAGAAAGAGTGAGAAAATGATGAGAGAAAGAAGAGTGATAAAAATAATGAGAGAGAAAGAAGAGTAAGAAAAATTATGAGAGAGAAAGAAGAGTGATAAAAATGATGAGAGATAAAGTAGAGTAAGAAAAATGATGAGAGAGAAAGAGAATGAAAAAAATGATGATGTGGAGAGCTAAAGGAGAAGATTGGAAAGAAATTTTTTTGTCAATTACGGCATGCTCAGGAATTTCAATTCAGAGCTTTAAGTCCTGAATTCCAATTCACCCTTTGGTTATAATTGTAATTTGTGGGAGTTTCTAATTTAGTGAACCAAACAAAAGAATTAGGGTTGAGTAAGGAATAAGGCTATAATGAATACTCAATTCCTTTGAACCAAACATGCTGTTAGACATGTATAGGGTAGTACGGACAAGTTACAAAGTCAAACCTTTTTTCTCAATATTTACAATTCCTTAAGATAAAAGAATTTACTAAATGAAGAAAAAAATATAAATATATACATTCACAGAAATATCCTTTGGGTTCATCTCATAAAAAATAGCTATTAGTGGAGTGGGAAAAGTAGTAAAACAAGATTTAGTGCAATGGTAAATAGATTGGCAGATGGTTTGTAGTAGAACAGAGTGGAGGAAAACCATTAGTGTGGTGGAAGAGCAAAACTCTCATGGTCATTGCCATTGATAGTTTTAGCATTTTTATTTATTTCTTTCTCTATTTATCTATTTATTTTATTATATTTTCTTTATTTTATGGATTTTATGTCCTTGGGTTCATCAACTGCCGACCCCAACTAGTTTGGGATAAAGGTGGTGGTGATGATGATGATGATGATGAGATACATTCACAGAAATAGATAGAATCAAAAGACTGTCAAAATGCTGCTCTCAAACTCCTCTGTCTAAACTGGGAATATATATATATTTATATATATATATATTATTAAAATATTTCAGAAGAAATATGCCCAAAGTGAAGAAAAGAAAACTATAGGCCAAAGCAAGTGCAGTGCACAAACTAATCCATAGAAGTTATTGCATACATCACATTCTTAATAGCCCAGAAATATTTAGCACAATGTACACTGCCACCTCATCCATAATTTTCCCTCCCACTAAAACGTCTCTAATCTGCATGAAGCCAAGCAACATTTCCCATATAAGAAACCATAAAACTCACCAAAGACATTGAATAGATTGTCCTAAAGCTTTTTTCAGTACCTGAAATTGAAGGGAAAAACCAAGATTATTGGTCTCTCTGTAGAACTTGCACATCAATCAAGTGTCTTACTCAAAGCTATAGACAATCTAGTAGAATACTGCCCTTAAGGATCAAGATAGATTATCTAATAGAATACTGCTCTGAAGAATCAAGGAAACTAAGGTCAAGGTAATTTTAGTCCTGAAAGGGATCTCTGCATTACTACATAACCTAGAACAAAACACTGAGGAATAAACCAAAACGTTCACACAGAATTTCCCCAATAATTGAAGGTGGAAGATACTCTCCTCTTTAAGTCATACACACATGTGATGGAATATGAACAAGCTTTTCAAAGTCTATTAGCATGCTGAGGAGGAACAGTTATGGTCTTTATAGTTTCACTTGTAACACATCAAAGTAGCATCCATATAGGAAATCAACATTATAGACATTAAACATGAAACTGTCATGGTCATCCACCCAAAATTTGGCAGTTTTAACACATCTTAGACAAAACAAAAATTAACAAAACCAGACCCAATAGAAGAACTAAGGTTTAAAAGCACCAAGGTTTGGAACAATTAGAAGAGTCAATAAATCAGAGAAAATCATCAAAGTCGTCACAATCTAATCAATGCACACTATATCCTTCTTTTTCTCAGTTCTGTCATTCCTTCTACTTCACAGGTACAGTTGCCTTCTTCAAACTTACATGATAAGCCAAACATTCACCAACTTGAATATAGCAATATAGAAAAGCATGCTCTGGTACATTAAAATTGTAGTAGAGAATTTAAATACTCTCTTAAATATAGATACATATTGTAACCTCAATTCACAAAACCTGGCACCTGCATTTATTATTTCTTTGTTTCCAATGATCCAATAGCGTAATAAAACATCATAGTGGTAAAAGTTAGAACTAAGTAAATCTAACCACAATAGAGGATCTCTTCAGGGAAAAAAATTCCAAGTTGCAAATTTCATAGTCTGACACAGCCAATTTCTCTTATACTTTCAGTTTTGAGCAAGCAAAAGATTTGATACAGTCCCATAGTGACTACAAACATTTATAACTATGCGCAAACTTGTATGGAAACTTTAACAAAAAAGCTTTACACAAACAAGTACGAAAGTAATTTGTTCAATCCTTTCTCCAGCTGAGTATCACTACACAAAGATAGCTGAAATAATATCCTTGTATTAAAGTACAGGAACCAGAAAAGAGACCAGTCTATTAAATACATGAAACTTACATGGGCTCCTTGAACAAGATCATATGCCTGCATAAGAAATTTGCCTTTGTCAACTTATGTTCAGACAGATGCAATTGAGACAAAATAAAGCTTCTCCATACATGGCAATTTGAAAGAAGCAATTCTCTTACCAAAATGTCAGCAGGCTTCACTACAGCTCTTTTGTCAGTGAGTCCCTCATCTACCAATGTCATTTGAATACTTGGGCCTCTAAAAGCTGACCTCCTTGAATAACTTAGAAATTCCTATGGAAGAAGAGAAATGAGACAGCAAAACTTGACAAAACCAAATCAGCATGAATTTTGTCTACTTAGATGGTAATGGAAATTACATCCACTTTCCTTAAATGGAATATTCATATTACAAAATGTAACCTTTCAAACTATATTAACAGCAGAAATGGTTTCATACTTTCAAAACCTTTCCGTTAACATAGCAGCTCCATATAATTGCACTTTTCTCCTTGATCTTATATGCCACCAATTTAAGAGATAAAGTGGGAGACACTGTTTTTCAAGAATGACTTCATCAAGAGTATCGAAAAAGAATGTCAAATCCAATGTATCATTAAATACAACAAATACATGCTTGCATATCAATGTTTGTTAAATTCAACACCTGGAGAATAACAAAAGTGCAAAAATGATGGATACTGATAACGATATCAATCCCAGCATTGCAAAATCCAATCTGAAAGAAGAGAGAAAAAGTTGTGCAATTTCTAAAAGATTTTGCGGTATGCTAAACAACACAGTTCATAACTTTAGCCACATGAGTTATGACAACACAGTTCAAACTTCACTTGATCAACAAAATACAACTTTTGAATTTTTTCATGGTTTTGATCATTCCTTTTCCATTCAAAATCTTATCTTTGGAACCAAACAACACATTAAACTAAAAATCCACAAACATACACATAAAAAAGAAATCCACGATAACGCTGCAATCACAAGCATTCATATAGAGTTAGTGGTTACCACCACGACAGGCCTTGAAAACTTCACAAATTGCGATCTCTCCGAAGCCAATCTGATCGTACTAACATCTAACCACTTGTCCGCCAAATCGTAACCAACACACTGGCCATGCCGACTCGTCATAACACCCGAATTCCCCACATTTCAACAAAATGGGAGAAAAAATCAAATCATCATTATTATTGTCAAGAGAGTGAATGTGCGCAGAGTTAAAACTAGAAAATTTAGCGGAACAATTGAGGAAGTTCTAGAGAGAGGGAAAGACGAGAAGTGTGTGAGTGTGTGAGAGAGAAAGAGAAAAAGAAGGAGAAGGAGCAGGTGGCGGAGACTGCAAAGCAGGGGCCGGGAAGGACAAAGTGTGTGTATGTTAATCACTGCGTGACTGCGTGTTTCAATGTTCGGTCCGTGTCCGTGTTTGGACCGAGTTTTTCTTTCCTGGAAAGGAAAGGCAAGTGGCATTGTAATGACGAAACTGTCCCTGTGGCGCTAAAAATAGTTTTTGGTGGTTGTAGAACGATCGACGGCGGGAACAGCAAGGCGCGTCGCCCCAGAAACCTCTTTCTTTTTATTTTTCTTTAGAAAAATAAGGAAAAGTGTACGCAATGTTTGGATTATATTTTAGGTACGAAAAGATATTTTTTCCTACAAAATAAATAAAATATTTAAATATATTTTTAATTTAAAATTTCTCTCTTAAATTTTTTTTTCACAAAATTAAATTTTTTTCATTCAATATGAATTTTATTTTCTTCTAAAATATTTTTTGATAAAATTTTCATAAAATTTTTCACATATTTTAATATAAATTTTATGTAATAAACTTGAATCCAAACATAGGTTGCTCTCTAAAATTTCACTTTTAAAAATATAAATTTTCAACAAAATAATATTTAAAAATTTGAAAGGTAGGTGATAATTTTGACCACAAGAACAAAGTTAGATAATTGTAAATATAATACTACCTCCATATTTATTTTAAAAAATTTTATATTAATTTTACTAAAGTTTTAGATTCATTTAAAAAATTCACTTTTTGTATGAAACTTTAATAATAATAATAGTTCAAATTAAAAAATAAATATAAAAATTTAAAATTATACATTTAATTGTAAATTAATTTTATTATACTTTGTAATGTAAAAATATTATATTAAATAAAATATAATTTTTTTTTGTGAAACGAAAGAGTATTAAAAATGAAGAACATTTTGCTAATAAAATGTTTAAGTTTTTTTTATAACTTTTTTCACTCTTTAATTAAAACAATAATTTGTGTGGGAATAGATTTTTAAAATTTTTTTCTATTTAATTGTAAAATTAAATGCATTGTGTTTTGAGTAAAATTTATTTACAAAATATTATTTTTTCTGACAAAACAAATAAAATAACTCTGCCCACTTTTCTATTTCAAAATTTAAAATTTTCTCAAATTCTCTTTACATAATTTTAAAAAAATTTAATACATTTTTATTTTCCTCTAATATAATTTTTTATTACAAAAATTTTTTAATTAAAATTTTCACAAATTTCAATATAAAAATTTTCAAATAAACTATAATCACTACATTACAAAATACAAACCTGCTCAAAACAAATACTCATCTGAATCTCATTCCTAAAAAAACATAATTTAAATTTTTTTGTCCCAAAAAGGAAATACGCTTAGATTATTATATTATTTATAACTAACAAATAAAATAAAAAAGAAAAGCTATTTTGAGGAAACAAAAAGAAAGAATAAATAAACCCATGAGCCAAAGTCCGGTGTAAGCGTCCTCCTCCAGTCCTCCCCCTTCCATTTCCTCCTTTGTCCCTTTTGTGTTCGTTGTATTTCATTTACTGGTGAGTTTTTTTCTTCATCCTAGTCCTCCAGTTTTAGGATGCTTTCCATTGTTGTTATTGGGAGTTTATGTATTCACAATTATTATCATACTTTGATCGTTCATATATGCATTCTCTGCCTTACCATGTTTGTTTGTGAGTGATCATATAAACAGAACCCATTACCCATTTTGATATTGATGATACAAAGATTCAAACTTGGGAATGTTTGCTGTTTTGTATGTGATACAATTGTGTGTCAAACCTGGATTGTGTACCAAAATCAGGTTTGGAACTTCATTTTTAAAAGTTGTGGGACAGATTGCCAATGCAAAATTTTGGTGCCTCTTTTCTGGGACAAATTTTGTAATGTATTTGTACATATTTTTTTTAGTTCCTTTTAAGAGCATTTTTGCAACTCTTTTGCAGGTTTTTCCTTTTTATTTTCACAAGTTTTGTTCTCATTTTTGCCTTACAAATTATTTGTATTGCCAAAAACAATAATGATAACAAGAAATGAACTCTTTTTCCAATCTTTTGTTGTTTGCAACCTTGTAGGGAAAATGTTGATATGGAATACTCTAAATGAACGCATGGTATTGTTTTTGATTTTAAGTCTTTCATATGTAGAGAACGTAATTAATGATTTTTGCCCTGGCATTGCAAATGTTGATGCGGCCATGTATTCATGGCTCATCGACCGTGTCAGTATTCTTTATAAGTGTAATGGCTATGTTTTATGCCTTCTTCACCTAGTTGTCCACCAGTACACATTTCTTTCTCCCAAATTCAGAAATTCATTCCTAAAAAGTGGAAATTAGGTAACAGCATTGGCAATGATTCCATGTTGGGTAGCCTCCTGAAGGATTCTGCCACCCGAGGCAACTTATTAGAAGCCTTTAAAACTTTTTCCACCATTCGAAGTCATGCATTGGCCTCCTCTTCATTTGACCTTACTATACAAGCATTGTCTTCTTTTTTGGTTAGTAGTACTAACCTAAAGACACTAACACAAGGTAAGCGACTTCATGCCCATATTATTGGTTTGGCTCTTGAAGATCACCCTGCCCTGGTTCCAAATTTGTTGAACTTCTATATTGCATTTGATTTATTAGTTGTTGCCCGTGCTATAACTGAAACATCAAACATTTTGCATCCGTTGCCTTGGAATGTTTTGATATCAGCATGTATCAGAAGTGGGCAAAGCAAAGAGGCTATTTTTCTTTCCAACATATGCTGATTCAAGGAATAAGACCTGATAAATTCACTTATCCTTCTGTTCTTAGGGCTTGTGGTGAGCAGTTAAATTTGTCTTGTGGGCAGTTATTCCACAAGTCTATAGAAGGTAGCTCTTCCGCACATAACTTATATGTGCAGAATGCATTGGTTTCCTTGTATGGGAAGTGTGGAGAAGTGGATGCTGCTCGTAAAATCTTTGACAAGATGCCTGAGAAAGATTCAGTTTCTTGGAATACAATAATTTCTGGATAGGCCTCCAAATGTAGGTGGACTGAAGCGTTTGAACTTTTTGAAGACAGGAGAAAAGATGGTACAGAAGTAAGCATCATACCCTGGAACAACATTGCTGGAGGTTGCTTGAGGACAGGTAACTTTAATGGGACACTAGAGTTGATTTCTCAAATGGGTTGTAGCGGTGTCCATTTGGATTCTGTGGCGGTGGTTATTGGATTAGGTGCCTGTTCACACTTGGGTGTGTTAAAAGTTGGCAGACAGTTTCTTGGTTTTGCTGTTTGTAATTATTATGATTGTTTTGATAATATTAAAAATACATTAATTACTTTGTATGCTAGGTGCGAGGACATTATGCATGCTCACATTTTACTCCAGCTGGTATAAGTTAAAAGTATAATTACATGGAACTCCATTATTTCTGGTCACGCACACTGGGATAAATCTGATGAAGCGTCCTACCTTTTAGAAAGATGTTGCATTCTGGAGTAGAGCCAAATTATGTGACTGTTGTAAGTATCCTGCCACTTTGAGATCGTGTAGCAGATTTGCAGCATGCCAGAGAATTTCACTTCTACACTATGAAGCGTGAGGGGTTTAAAGATTATATGTTACTATGGAATGTGCTGGTGGATGCACATGCAAGATCAGGAAAGTTTTCTCAGCCAAAAGGCTGTTTTATCTACTAGAAGGGAGAGATGTTGTCACTTCACTAATAGCTGGGTGTGGATAAAAGGAGAAGGAAAAGAAGCAATTGAACTATTTGACAAGATGATCAGGTACCATATTAAGCCAGATCATTTAACAATGTTTTCTATTTTGTCAGTCTGCAGTCACTCTGGTCTTGTAGCCCATCATCAATTATTATTTGAAAAGATGCATTCCATTTATGGCATAAGCCCTCATTTGGAGCAGTATGATTGCATGTTTGATCTCTTTGGAAGAGCTTGTTGCTAAAAAAGGTAGAAGAAATAATCACGAGGATGTCATATTCGCCAACACCTGCAATGTGGGCTACACTAATTGGAGCATGTCAGATCCATAAGAATACAGTTCTGGGAGAATGGGCAGCTGGAAAGCTACTTCAGATGAAGCCTCAGAATTCAGGATATTATGTCTTAATTGCAAACATGTATGCTGCTGCCATGTCTTGGAGCAAACTGGCTGAAGTGAGGACTTTCATGAGAAACATGGATGTGAGAAAGGCTCCTGGCTGTGCTTGGGTTGATGTGGGTGGTCGATTTTCCCCATTCTTGGTTGATGACTCTTCCAGTCTTCAAACAAAGGAAATTTATATTCTCCTGGGGAATGATTAAGCAAATGAGAGATGCAGGTTATGTTTCTTGTGCAGATTCTGCTTCAGAGGAATCTTTGGTGGGATAGAATGTACTGCAGATGACAATAAACATAGTTACCCATATCCTGGCTTATGTATACTAGGTTACAGAAATAGATTTGCTAGGTCTATCTTTGATGTGAAAAATTGCTACAATGAATTTCCATTTAAACCTACCTTGAGCTTGTGCTTTGGAAAAGCAACTAATTAGGAGAAAAAGCTAGATGCTGCTATACCTCTTGCTAATGAAGGTTCAGAAAGGAGGTAAAATAGGAAACTCATGCTTTTCCCTTAAAAAAGCAGTTTTCATTAGTTCAGAAGTTTCTAATCATCACATTCATCTTGTTCTTTACCGATCTAATGCTTTATCTTGTTGACAAATAGCCTAATGCAGTTTGCTTGTGTATTTTGCAGGTTTCTTTTAAGATAAAGAGCCACACCCTCTTGCAAATAAAAGGTCATCCTTGCATATTGTTACCTTGAGCCAGGGTGCTGGTATCATGAAAAATTTTGTTCACAAGGGACTTCATTATCCCGAGGAAAATCATTTTCCAAAATTACTTTTATCATATTTGGGATTTAACCTCATTTTTAAAGTTCTTTATTTGTTTCCTTTAATCATTAGGAGGTGAGCTTTGTAATTTGTGTTGTTGTCTCATATAATGACATTTGAATATCTGCAGGTAAACTCCTGAACTAGGGAATGAAAATGGCATAGATATCAAACAGAGGTGAAAATTTTGGCTACCCTCCAAATTAGATTTTTTGATTTGTCATACATGAGCTGTTTGTTGTTTCCTTTGAAATGCATATTGCGTTTCAAATACACACCTTCACACCACCCCCTACCCCCCAAAAAAAAAAAAAACAAAAAAACCTGTTCTTTGGTTTTTCCTTGTGGTTGTTGAACATCTGTGCCATCATTTGAATTTTATGTGGTTTCTTAATCCATAACTTTTTTGCTACTTTTTCATTAATATAAGTCAATCAGGAACAATTGAGAGCTGTTTCTAATAGTATTTTTCTTTCTTTTCTTGCTTTGTTGGTAGGATAAAAGTCCTAATTGATCTGTTTAGTTTGTGGAATAGGTTGTTTATTGTCTAGTTTTGAGGTTTGGACTGAATTTGATAGTTCAATGTTTTGTTATTTTAAGTTGCAATTTTGTTGAAGACCAGAAATTGATGGCAGCAGGTGCTTTTTGAACTTTATATTGAGTTTGCTCTAAACCTTTCTTGTAAGAATTTGCAACTGCAGAAAGGTGCGAAGTGGTTTCAATGCAATTTTGTTTCATTCTTCTGGCCACCCATTTTGTCTTCTTTTTCTTCCATTGAGCTCATGCTGTTTTAGGAAGGATTGTGCCTGGTGGTGATCGTATTGTTGGCTATGTTGTTACCTCTAACTTGTTGTCATGGAGGTTTAGTGGACTCTTTTGAAATTAACTTATTTCAAAATGAAAAGCTTTGCACAGATTGCAAAATGTCTCTCATCATTTCCTTAGCTTTCTGGTTTATTTTTATTTTCAAAATGTTCTCGTCTTTGAAACCTAGAAAATTGTTCCCACTAAACCTTTATTTATATTATGGGAGTGAGCAGTGAGATCAGAGTACGCAAAGATTTATTTATGGTAGGTGTTGCTACTTGCAAGATCAGAGATCAGGGGACATTTTAGATGAAATCTTGACATCCCATTTCTTTCTTCTTCTCCAGCTTCTTTTGCTTTCCCTTGTTGCCTTTCTCATCCTCGGCCCGATAACAGTCCTTGTGCACCTATACATGAGTACTTGTAAATACTTTGAATTTTTTTCATATAAGGGCTAAACAGGAGCAGAAAGCATCACAGAGCCTTTTATTTCCCCCTCCCCTTGATATTAGTTTCCAAACTTGTTAGAAGGCTTACCTTTGGCTCTTTTGGACGGTAAGTGCTTGGTACTGAGTATTGCCTTGACAGATTCCTTGTGGCTTTGCCCTTACTTTTAGCAGGCCTAAGATAGTCCTTGGTTCTATGTTCTGATACAGAATTGCCATCACTTTGTACAGAAATCTCATTAGATCCACAGCTCTCCTCCTCAGCTCTTGCCTCCATTAGTTTGTTTCTGAAGATTGGTTGGTCATTGCAGCTATGCAGCTCAATCCTCATGTTGACATTGCTACTGAAGAAAGAATTTTCTGGCTGGCGGGTTGCCATCCATCGTTCTAGCCAGCTGCGGCTCATATTGGTATCTAAACTGTTGGATTTGATATGTTTCTTCTTAGCACATACTCTTAACTGTCACAAAACTCTCTGTGTCATACAACAAATTAAAGTTAAGCTCTTTATTCATAAGTTGATACTTTTGTACCTGTTGTGCAAAAGCATATGCAAACTCTCTCACGCCTTGTTGCTGCTTCTATTCTGTTCTGAATCCTCATTCTTGATACGGTGCTACTCACTGTGCTATCATCCCAATCTTCCTGCCAAAGTATGGTGACAAGATATATCCATTCCTTTGGCATAAATAATTTATATTTTAACCATTTTTTGGCTTTTGTACATTATGTTGATGAAATGTGGAGCTTATAAGTAATTTTTTCACAACTTCCGCAAGTAAGTTATAAAGAGAAATGATAATCTAAGTCACATTACTTCAATAGTCAAAAATGAAGGGGGATAACCCTTTGAAATTTTGCAACAGTACATATCAGTTATCTTGGTTTGATCCATTTGAAGAAATTTAGGTGAATTCTTGCTTACCATAAATCTCTTTGTTCTTTTGACTGCAATTACGACCCGTTTAAATTGTTGTACTGATTTTGACCATCAACTGAATTTGATACATTTTGTCACCTTTAACTAAGATGCTTGCATAGGACAAGAAAAACTGACATTTAGCATCCATTGCAGTTTACTAACATATCTTTTTTTCCTAATTGCCTAATTTCTAGTGAACTTTGATATGGCAATTAGAGATTCATCTCAGCTTCCTAATGTCAGTCTGCTAAATATTTATTTGTTTAGTTGGAGCAAATATTTCAAAAGAAGCCCCAGAAGTTTGCTCTGTTTTACCTGCAGTTTGGACGCCTCGACTCTAACTCTTTTGTGCATCGGTTGGCGGAAATCAATGCTTTCGACATCAACTGAGGATGTCCTAGCTGAATCTCCTGTTTGAACTTTGATTGATGAGCCTAGAGATTCTGGACTACGAATTACTGTTTCCACAAGTTGCTCTTGCTTTCCATCATCGAAACCCATCACTTGACAGGAACGCCTTGCCTGAAAATTTAAGCAGCCATATAAACTACATTCAAAAGAGTATTTTGACATTGTATATCAATAGTGTGTTATTTATTGAACTATAGTGCTTAAGATCATCCTCGTCTTCTTATCCTTTTGAGTACTTTTACTGATTACTGAATTTAAAAAACTAAGTTTTAGAAATTTGAATGAGCTTTTCATTTTGATGCTGAATTGGACTCTAATCTCTTGTAAAATGCCAATCTACAAGGCAAATTGACCAGATAACTTCTGAATGCTGACTGGATGATCATTGCAGCATCTTCTTGCTGAAAGAGTTTATAGGTTGAGTTTTGCTTCTCTTTCCAAGATTTCTCATTGTTCGGAATGTTTTCCGCTTTGCATTTGTCTGGGATTTCTCCTACTATGGGTTGAGTTACAGTGGCCTCGGAACTCCTAATGGAAGTTGTATCCTCTGTAAAGTCTGGACGAAATTGGCTTAGTGTAGTTGTGTGAGCTGAATTGTCCTCAGCAACAACTGAGCTAAATTCCAGCTGTCTGGCTGAAGCTGAATCCTTCTCTCCAAGGACTGAATTACATTCATCACCACATAAGAATGACTTAACTGAGCTCCATCCTTTCTTTCCAGTACATTGCTCCTTCCCTGATTTTGTCAGATTATCGTAAGATTTTCAGAAACTTGGATGAGTCTTTACTACGGTACAGATTTAAATCTGTATGAAAGTAGGTAATTTGAGAACAAGAAGCTCAAGCGTGGGTTTTTTAGGAATTGGATGGTGAATACAAGATAGAACTTAAAGAAAAGCTGGTACTACACTTCATTAATGGACTTACATGGCCATCACGGAATTTGGCAGAACAAGTCTTGAAAAAGACACCTCGAACCAATTCTGTCGTGGCACCCCCCATCTCAGCCTAGCAATCACAAAGCCAAATTCCCTTAACTGTAGCCTGTGAATCTTCTACAATGGTTATCCTGTGTGTGGGTAAATGTGTTTATATCCACTTGTACTTTGCTTCCTGTTCACGGGCAACCAATGGAATAAAGCGGAAACAATGTTGGTATGGTTCTCATATATTAAGGAAGTTAGCTTTCTCCATGTTATCCAGGTTTAATGTGTTCCCTTGTAACGAGTACAATGGACCTGCAATTCTGCATAGCTTAATGAAGAATAGTGTTTGTGATAAAGTAGCCACATGATGTCTCGAACTAGTGCACTTTTAATGATCTGTGTGCTGTAGCTGAACTTTTGAGTTGGAATTGAAGTCTTTAGTTTCCAAAAGTGGATCAGAGTTGTCCTGGTTGGTATGGAGCTGGGAATCTCATAATTTTTACTGCTTTTTCTCATTCACTTTATGCACATGGCTGGCACAACAATTGATTGGATAAATTTTTTGCTTGCTGATCAAGGGAAATAACTGCATCTTGTTCTTCAGAATATTCTTATTTTCACCCTTAGGGATGACAACTTAAATTGGTTGGGAAGTTTGGTGTTGCATGTTGGCTTTAAGGGTCTTTTGATTCCTGGAATTAGGGCCTTTGATTTGGAATTGACGGCCGGTGATTTTCTTAAGATTAATGTTATATTAAAAATCATACGATAGTTTAAATTTGCTTTAAATAAAAATAAGAATGTAATTCCTTTGTCTTGAAAAAATTATTTAAATTTTTTTATTTAAATAAAAGAGTTTATGTTTGAATAAAAGTCTTACGTATAATATGAGATAATTTTGGTGAGAATCTTAAATTTTAAATTTTAAATTTGAATTTTCAAATAAAATTTTATTTTTATTAAAAAGTTAATTTTTGTAAATGGGTGCTGAAACAATTAATTGTAATTTTGTGTTTAGAGTTAGCTTCACATTGTGTTTATACTTCTGTGGACTTGAAATTCACATTTGAGTTCTTTGATGAGGTTAAATTTGCCTTTATTAACTCGTGGAAGTATTAAGAAAGATTCTATACATGTACTTATTAGGAAGTACAGATTTCCCAGTACCCATGTACATACACCATTGCTTGTTATGGAATTGGAATGAAAGTCAGAACATTAATGATACTAACAAGTTATGATTATGTGAGGCCCCATTTGTTTTTCATTTGAACAAGTTTGTGCAGCCTTATTTGACTAAATTAATGCTTGTTTGGTATAAAACTTGGATATCATGATATTGTCTAGCTGCTATTGTCTTTATAAGAAATAATTGATTAGAGAAATAATTGATTAGAAACAAAGCATTCTGAGATTTTTGTAAGTATATTCTAACTCAATTGATGGATTTTTTTGGAGCGCATCATCACGCTGATTCTGTGTTCATGGTACTGGAATTTCAGCCTTTCAGCTCTCATTTTTTTTTGTTCTCTCCCTCTGATTTCTTCCATTCTATACTTGTCATAAATTTTGGGTTAGTATCCTTTCGATTTATTTTCTAGCTTAACTTGTGATTCACATTGTTTACTAGACTAATTATATCTGCCTTCTACCTTTGGAACATATAATCTTCAACTTTCTAGTCCATTGCTCATCTTTGATCTTAGGACAATTTGGAACATATAGAAACATTTGACTTCCTATCCAACGATGTCCTTTGGATGAATGGGTTGGTCAATAGTACTTTGGAGCATCTTATTTGCTTGCCTTTCAATTTCATTTTCTGGGATATGCAATATCTATATATACGGTGGCAATTTGAATGGTTTAGCTTCTAGTTTCAAGGGTGTTTTATTATCGAAAGATCTATTAGGAATCAAGCAAGAAGGTTCAGCAAAAATATCTTTAAAGTCTGAAGTAAGGCTTCGATGGAATCACTCATGGTAGATTATCTTACTTGAGTGTTGGCGATTCTATGATTGGAAGTTTGTCACAACATGAAATTACTGGTTTGAGTCTCCATCTTTTTCTTTTTCTTTTTGCCACTTGTACTGTTTAAAGCTGGACTTGGTTAATCAGAATGAATTGGTTTTGTTCTTGTATAAACATCAACAACTCCAAATCGGATAAGTGTTTTCTCAACAAATAAGTATTTGGGCCACTAAAATACTGTTTAATGAAGAAATAGAGAGGTGACAAAACCGTATACTTTTCATTACATCTCTTGTCATGGAATGAAAGGGAATTGCAGTTTGTTAATCCAGTGCACTCCAAGAGCTAAATCATAAGGCTCCAAGGAAAGAGCAAAGACATCATGAATATAGCTCTAACCCTGCATTTTCCCATTCTAATTTGGAACCCAACCCTTACAGATCAATATTTCTCCATTAAATACCCTAACAACCTTAGGTTTAGAACTTGTATTACGCTCGCTTTTGAATTTAGCATACCATAGATAGCTCAATTGTATAGAAACAATAATCAATTTTGGGTTGAATAGTATGTAGGGAACCCCGCCCTCTTTAATCCATTTGTCCCGTGCAAATTTTTTTTTCCGTCGATACGACCCGCAATTTGAGCTTGAATTCCTTTTTTATTTGCTTGTTCAGTTAATTCAATAGCTTTTTGAAATGGTTAAACTTGGAAGTGGAAGTCTTCTTTCCTTTTTCGGCAGTGAAGTGAAACCAAACCTATGGACTTATTATCTTAGGTCGGAACAAAACAAGTTGATAGGATTCTCTTTTATACCCCGTGTCTCCTCCCTGTGGCGACATGAGGGTAAAAAAGGGAAAGAGAGGAATGAGATTTCTCTTGCTTTTGGCAAAGGCACATTAAGTGTGTGAAATGCCTTTGTCAACTAGGATCTTTATCTCCTTGCCCAAAAAAGAGCCCTTCAACCATATGGTCCTGTGACATAAGGTTCCTGTTGTAACATTATTTGAAAAATCAACATCCTTCCATTACATAGTTATCTTATACTCAATCATTGCATTTTCAATCTCTTCTAAATTTATCACTTATAGTTTATCTTCCACAAATATCTTATGGATATCTTTTTCTTACAAATATGTCTTGGATTTCACTTCTCACCACATTTAAAATAGAATTGTTAGCTCTTGGTGCTACATTTATGCAAGGGTGACCTTGAATATAAGATTGGCAGCTTATTAGTTTGCTGATAGGAGGATTTGTGGTTTTGTTGACCACTGTGAATTGGTTGTGGTTCTGATTCTTGAACAACATTATGTTTTTCTTGAGAAAGGCCTCAAAGAAATGATGTTTCATCTAGTAATCTTATATGAAAAAACCTGCGTGGTCTAAAATCAAGAAAGAAAAAACAATTCTAAATATTAAAGAACTTGTATCTGTAGAAAATTTGTCATTTGAATACTAAAGAATTCGTATCCATAAAAAATTTGTTTTAACCTTGATAATGAATAAAAAAGAGTTAATATGGATTCGCATCGTATGCAAAATAGTAGAGTAAGTACAAGAATAGTTATTATGTATTCTTCCTATAAAAGTCAAAATACTGACTCTTATAGAAAGTTTAACAAATCATATATAATTTTTTGGTAAGTACACTTTCTATTTGTGATATTCTGCCATGAATGATGACATAACAGAAAAGCCTTTTTGTCACTAATGTTTTGCGACAACTGTGACCTCTCGGGAGAAATCATTGCCTTATACTTTTCCCCCTTTCTAAAAGATTAAATGAAAAACCTAGTTTTCCAATAAGCACAGTTGACTGGTTTGATTTTAAACCAATAGCTACATTGACAAAATTTTCTATAAATTTAGAAAAGGCATTAAATTTTACTTTAATTATACATATTTGTTGGGTTATTGAAAATTTTGGAAAATATTTCTTCTTGATTAGAATTCTCTCACTTTTGCAATTTGTCTCTCACTTTGGCCAATTTCTGCTTTACACCTATAAAGAAGGGAGCTATGCGGTTGTGCCTAAATTGTTCATACATTTTTGAATTAATGATTTTTATCTCACACACACAATTACTCCTTTTTTTACCTTTTGATTCTAAATCTTTAACTTCAATATACTTTGATTAAATGAATGGATAAATTACCCATAATGTGGAATCATGAATTTTCATATTTCTTGAAGGAAAAAGAACCGGAATTAGTGGCATTATATGCAACGGGCAATAAATGAACTTCACTTCAAATTATAGTTACCAAAAATTGTCATAATTCATTTATTTTCTGACCATTTCTTTCAATTCGTTGATACATGTTGTTGCATAATTTGATTTTAATCATTATCATTATATCTATGAAGTAGGCATATAGAATATTTTCTCAAAAGGCATCCAAACTTTTTGATGAGTAAAAAACGTTTGTTCCTCTATTTCCAACTACAACCTAAATAAAATTACAAGTGATTTTTCTTTTTTTTTTCTTCTTCTTTGCAATCACGTGGTAATTGTGGTACATTATTACAATTACGTCTTTCAAAAATTTAATAAATTCTACACAATTTTGCTAAATAGTATATATTATTGAAGGTTAATGATGGAATACAGGTTAAATATCTTTGAATTTTCAAATTTGGCCTACTAAAGAAATATATCTTGTGAGCATCACATTACTTTTCATGGTCTCAATATCATCATGCTATGAGTAGTTTTATAATACTTCCTCTATCCTGAAAAATGGTTCATTTTCTATTTAGTATAATTCTTTTAAAATTACAAGTTATAATACATTTAATGCTAAGGGTATTCAAAATCAATAATTTGATCTAAAACCGATCCAATTAATATTTGAGTGGTCGTAATCCGATTTGATCTGAATATAGTTAGAATCGAATTGGTTTTGATTCAATTTGATCGATTCTTTATATATATATATATATATATATATATATATATATATATATATATATATATATATATGTGAAGTTTGAAATTAATAGTTTCATGTTAAAAAATTTCTATTTTTATGTAAAGATAATAAATAGTTTTCATGTAAATATTTTATTTTTTATATTTTTCATGTAAATTAATTTTGTGCATTTTCATGTAAATATTTAATTTATTTTGTCACAAATTGACTAATTTTAATTAAAAACTAATTGAATTATAAAAGTCAATGCTAATTTATATTTAATAACTATTGTTAGCTTTTTTAAACTTTTTTCATTTTGGATCAATCAGATTGGATCGGATCAAATTCGATCCAAAAATGAAATTGATGTGATCTGTCCGCTCTTGATTCAATTAGATTCGGAATTTTGGACGAGATCGAAATGAACAAACCCCTATTTAATGCATAATAAAATGTATACTTTTACATTTTTATCACTCCTTTTTAATTTGGCTTATACATTATTATTATGAGTAAAAATAATGCAAAATTTCACATGAAATGTGTATTCTTTTTTTTGAGATAAAAAAAATTTTAAAATGATTTTTTTTTTGTAACGAAGGTATTATTTAATCTATAATTCAAAAAAGGTTTCAACAATTAACCAAAAAAAAAAACAGAAAAGAAGAAGTCAACTCTAACTTCTGATCCCATAGGACCCAAACCATTTTTATTAGGTTTTTTTTTTTTTTTTGGAACCACAATTTGTAGAGACGAATGATATCTAAGAATCTGAACTCCATAATCCTTCATCATCCACACACGTTAATGTGAATAAAAAAAATAAAATAAAGTCAATAATGTAATGACTTATTTACTCATTTATACATATACCATCTCCATTGAAATTGATGCAAAAGTTCGTTTTTTAGTTCAGAACTTTTTCCTTCTGCGCTGCTTTTATTAAATCATAGAAGCAACATTCTGAATTGTTTTCCCCTTTGGTTCTTCTATTGTAAGAATCGAAATCAAACAAATTAATCTTCATATTCATGTTTTATTTTAATTTCTTTCCTAAATTCTTCTCACGTAATTTTAAAAATACAACTTTTTATTTTCCCTCCAAATATTTTTTCTACAAAAAAATTTTATTAAAATTTTCACACATTCTAATACAAAACTTATCAAATAAACCACAATCCAAACATAGCCTGTCTTCGTTGCGCTGATGTTCCATGACTTCGTTGCGCTGATGTTCCATGACGGGTCACTCGAGATCAAGCTGGCAGGAGCAAAGTCTCTGTCTTCGTTGAATTGTCAACACCTGGAGAAGCTTCTCACGCTGTAAGTTTCTTTACTTGTGCTCCTTTATTTATGATATTATTGCCTAGAGGAAATAATGAATGCTGTTGCATGTTTGCAGCTATCCAGAATGGATGGAGAGATGGTCCATGCCAAACCCATATGTGTCTACGGTGCATGAATGCTTTGCATGTTAGCTTCCAATCCAAATACGGGAAAGAATTTCCTGTCGTACTTAGTTTTAGATGCATGAGCTTTTATCCTTATTTGTTATCCAGTTTAAAATGTTAGATTTCTTTATATTTTATTGTACTTCAGAGAGATTCTTAGAGCTCAATTTATTTTTATACTGTGATTATTAAATATTTTTTTTTGTCTCTTACAATGGTGAGAACCTTTTAATCATCTATATAGCATTTCAGTTTGAGAAATTAGGATGCCCTCCCTGTCCACTTATGCCAAGCGATCCACGCATTACGGGGAGTATCACTTTGTGCGCCGGGTATCTACAGAGCTTGTAACAGGTGGTGGAGGAGTTCTAGTACGCTCTTTCGGAGTATTCGCTTGCTTCATTTCCTCTATTTGCTTCTGAACAGTCTCTTTAAACATATTTTCATTGATGTTGTCCCAATAAAGACGATCAACTTGAACGTTATTGGCGAACAAAATGAAGGTGAAGTTCCCAAAAAGTTTATATCGTGCCACAAGTTCAGGTACATTGTGCATTTTCACTGTGTATGCTTGTACATCAATCCCGTGGGTTTTTGCAGCTGAATCTAACCATTTATTAGTCTACAAAGCACATTATTTAATTGATTAAAAAAATTAACGATTAATTAGAGGAATAATCCATGCATTTATTCATGCATGAAAGGGTATTCATCTACAACCTTTCATGTTAGCATAAGTTGGTTAACTATGTACAAATCCTTTCAATAAGTGTCAAATAGTTATTAAATGCTATGATTTCATCCAATAATAAGGGCAAAATAGACAAATCATTGTCAATGTGAACAAAACATCTAAAACCCAACAAACTCAAAGTTAATTAAACCTCAATTTCCATTAATATGTTCAAGAAATATTACTGCTATTTATTTATAAGCAGTTTGAAAGAAATATCTTTCACAAGGAAATAAATTGAAAGAGATATTTTTCACAAGCAAATAAAGTTACCAAGCCAATTCGTAAAGGATCAAATTTGAATATTTATGATTTTCATGTTGAGGTTCATAGGCAGATGTAAAAGATTTTGCATCGATTTTTGAGAAATACAAAACATTTAATAAGTAAGTTGAGTTCAAAATTTATTGATTTGATCTTTTAGATTCAAATTGAGTTTCAACTTATTTATTAGTAGCGATATGAGCACAAGTTTCACACTTTTAGAATTGATTCATATCAAGAAATGCAAATATGAATGCCATCCCCTCCTCCCATCCAAAAAAAAAAAGAAAAGAAAAGAAAAGAAAAAAAGAGCCAAAAACACAAACTAATATATATGCACAAAAGTGTTCCAAGTATGTATAGGCAAACACATGATTAGAAGGCCAATAGATAAATAAATAAATAGTTGTATTTTGTATTTTTTTCATTGTAGGCTATTTTGGCCTTTTCGAATAAATTTGACCTAAAAAAAAAGAGGATGAAATCTGAACTCGTGATGATTATTTGAATGAAAATTACTCAATACAAATGCTAGTTTTTTATTTGGAATGAGAAAAAGACTAATGCCCCAGAAACTAATGTGCGTGGCCAACGCATCTTTACCGCAGGTGGTGTTGTTTTGGGATTAAACCAAGATTAATTTGCCAAATTTATTTCCCTTAAAATTGACTTTTGTAATCAGTATTTACTAAATTGGATTGTCTCTGTGTCGGATTTGGCCATTGAATTGGGTAATTAGCAAAGGTTCTGCTTTCAGCCTAAATTGGTTTCTTCCTGTTTTTTCTGCTTCGCAATTAGAATAGAGTAAATATTGTCCTACAAAATCATGATGTCTTTCAGACATCCAGTCGAATGCTCACCTTAAAAGAGAGTAAATGTTGTGGGACAGAGGAAGTATTGCACTGAAGGGTTAAAACTTCGAACAAATTATCATTAAGGGCATGGTTCGATACAATATACTGTAGAAAAATAAATAGTAAAATCTCAAAATTGTGTTATCTTCAATAATCATCTCGTCACATAAATAAGTAAATAGTACAATTTGTCCCTCAATTTAGAAAGTTGGTTCGATTTGATACCTTATATTTAAAAGTTTTAATTTGGTCCATTAATTTAAATTTTCAATTGTAATTAGTCTTTCTAATAAATTAAACCAAACAGAATTTAATGCATTTAGTCACATGACTTGCATACATTTAGGGCAAAAGGTAGTGGAAGAAACCAAAATAAAAAGTGTAACTTGCAAACAACCATTCAAACTTTTATTCTTTTGCAGAATGTTCTCTAAAAGTTTTATTTCACATTTTTCACCTCCAAGTTTGTAATTTTCACCATGTATATCAATTTTTATTAGTCGGAAAAAATATATTATGAATAGATAAAATTACCCTTTAACCATTTAAATTGTAAAATGTCGAATTAGAGGTGATTTAAATGATTAGAAATAAAAATTAAATAAAATATTTATAAAGTGTACAAGTCAGTAATTGAATGCATTAAATCTTGTTGGATTTGATTTTATTAAAAGGATCAATAAGAGCTGAATTTGCAAATTAAATGACTAAATTAAAAAATTTTGAACATGAGAGATGAAATCGAACAAACATACCAAATTAATGGATAAATGACACTATTTACCCTATAGAAATCCTTAAATTTTTTTTTCCCTAATGTTTTGGAACCATTTAAAGATGATTTTTTTTTTCTCTGGGTGTCAAGTGCTCAAAATTATCAAAGGGGAACTCAATGGGGGTAATGTTTAAATTGGTAATTTCACGTTAGACATTTTTGCAGTTGAATCATTGTGTCACTTGGCTAGAGTATTTCATTTCAGACAATGCAAATTGATCAAAAGTGTACCATTAACTTTAACAGAATAACAGAGGGGTGCACACACGAAAGAGGGGTTTTTCTTTACCTCTTTGATTCGTACATAGTTGCCAAGTGGTTTTTCCCTCTTGCTTTCTAAAGCATCGTTGTCAAATCGGATGATTACCAGATGTTTTTCATTGGTGTTGATAGCTTCATCCACTTTATAGGCTCTGTAAAGTTGACTGATCGGCGACGGCGTCTGTGCCATTTCTATATTGCTATTGTTGTACTTTTTAGTGTCTTCCTGTTCTATTTAACAAAGCAGTCCCGATGAAATTCATGCATTGATCACTTGCATTACATATAAAGAAATAGGTCCTAGCTTGGGGTCTAAGTAAGACATTGAAAGAATATTCCCTACTTGGAGAGGAGGGATATGGGTAGGGTCTTCAAGAAAAATTATTCTATATGCATTTTGGGAGGCTTTTTTTTTTTTTGAATGATACTTATGCCTGTTTTGGGACCAAAATTTTGCATATATATTAGCAGGATGCCAAGCTGTGCCTGCTACAATAATGGAATATTTTAAAGCCTTCACCTTTAAAAATCATTCATGCGTGCCTACAAAATGGATTACCGGACATTTCTAGGAAAGGAAAATGTCGATGGCGTGCGTAATTACTACTTAACTGGCCACTGATAATACTTATCATACACAAATTAAACGCTATTTTTATTTTTTATTTTTCAAAAGGGTGGTCCTTCAGTTCTCCTGTTTTGATTTAATTTTATAAAATAATTATCGCTTTTTTTTCATGTTTGGCTTTGCGCTATTATAAATTCTTATTAATGTATATGTGACTAGAAATTGAGATACAAATGAGAGCCAGGCCAATTTTAAATGCATTTAAATTGGCATGTGATTTATCACGTGATTACAATTAATCCAGCCTTGCCTTGTACTTTAGCAATCATATTTAGTATTAGTTGTTTTTTTTTATTATTATTAACTACTTTCAATTACTACTCTTTCCATCTTTCATAAACAATCTAATTTTAAAGGTTTTTTTTTTGTCATAAAAAGAGTATATTTTTAGACCAAATTCCTAAATTATTCCCACTAATAATGATTTGATATATCTACTTAAAAGTAAAGATAAAAATCGAAAATAATGCATTTAAGATTGCATTAAATGTATTGCACCTTATAAATGAAAAAAAAGTTCTATTGTAATTAGTTTAGTTTTAGTTAGATACATGATCTCTTATCCTCATTTTCTATCCAACATAACATGTTAGATTTGTTCACCTTTATCCTAGTTTAGAGATTGTTTTTTTTGTGAGAGACACGCCACAGCCAATAAGCGATTATTATTATTAAAAAGTTAAAGAGGCGAAAAATGCCACTCCTATTCATCAAACTCATACTCAAACAAAGAGAAAATAGAAAAAAAAATAACAAAAGTTTATTCCTTCAATCATAGTAATTAGTTTGGTTTTGCAATCTAAATAAATGCGCCTTTTTATCCTATCGCCATTCTATTCACTTTGGAATATGATGATAGCTCCATTGCTTAATAATTTTCTCCTTCACAGTCAAGTGGTTGAGACATTCTTTAGGTGCCATGGGGTATTATTTGGATTATTTAGCCAATTAATTTTCTCCTTTAGAGAGATTGTTAGAGTTCATGCGCAGCACATTTAGGTTGTAGGGGAATGTGATTAGTGATGTGCTTGGTTAGTGTTTGTTGATTAATAAATTTGAATGTTTAAAATTCTCTCTTTCTCAAAAAAAAGAATCTCATTTGAAAATTTTTCTTTGTCCCTAAAAGGAGTCCACTTTGTAAGGCAAAATTCTTGTGTTAACTTTACTACGGATATCAATGTATAATTCAAATTAAAAACTAAGGATAAAAAGTAAAATTATATATATATATATATATATATATATATATATATTTAATGGTGAATTAAATATGTTGTATCTTATAATTTAAAAAGTTATATCAAATCAAAAGTGGATTTTTTGAACAGAGAGAGTAGTAATTAATAGTCAAATATTAAATTTATTATTTTGGGATTATTTTCTAGAAGTTTAGATCAATGAGCAATCTTAAATTCAGCTTTTTACTCCCACCATCCCCAAATAAAAGTCCACTTTCAATTAAATACAATCTCCTTTTTCCCTTGAGTTATAAGGTATAGTTAATGTTTTACTAGCCAAATCCTGGCGATTGTCTTAAGCACAATCAATATAGATATGCCATTCCAAACGGAAAAAGAGCTAACAGATTAAGCTTCAATAGTAAACATAATCAATATAGATATGTCATTCCCAAGGGAAAGGAAAACTAACAGATCAAGCTCTAATGGTAAACATGAAGGAAAGCATACCTTCTTGGGGTTGAGCCATTGGATATTATTAACTATAACTTTCTTATTTAATTCTTACCAGAAAACTACATATATTACCATCATATATATATGTGTGTGTGTGTGTGGTTCTAAAACTACGTAAACTAAAACTACGTAAAATCATGTACTTACGTAAATTAAAAAAAAAAAAAAAGAAGTTAAAAGCTAAGTGCTGAAATTTGAAAAATTAAATAAAAAAAAATTCTAATAGGAGTAAATTTGGTTTTTTGAATATCTCTATTAAAATACACACTTGCCTACTAGGAAGACAAGCGTTAGTTTTCACACTGAGAGTAAAAAAACACTAACTAAAGAACAATAAACCGACAAACAAAACCTAATTAAACTAGTTAAATGACTAAACCCGAGCCATTGACCTCTACGGAACCTTTGCAATCAACATGTAAAGGCTGATAAAATTGACGGCATTAGCGACATTCTTTATGCTACTTGTTTCATCGAAAACTCCACCATCAAAGACCAGACCACAACCTCCATACGGGAGGGCAAAACCCCGAATAAATAGGGACCACACCATAGGTGGTTACTAAACTATTACGGTACATGTTGAATAGGCAAAAAACTACTATCGTACACCTTGAATAGTCCTTAAACTATTACCATACACATTGAATAATCTTGAAACTACTCTGCATCGTTGAAAATCTCAAGAACCCTTATTTTAGCACAGGAACCCTAAAAAAAATCTCTATTAAAGTATTAGAGTTCTAGTAGAGTTCTTATAAGTTAATAAAAACTATTAGATCAAATCCTTAATTTGCGGTAAATTTATAAAAACTACGAGATAACTCCATTGATTACATCACATAACATTCTGACTAAAACCAATACAAACTAATCATGTTTACTTTGAAAGTCCTTCGGTTAGATTAATATTTCTTAAAATAATGATAGGACAATTATGTTTTGAAACTGATTCATGTGATGGTAAACCAAAAGAATGTAAAGAATACAGTAATCATTGATATCACCGTATTTATATTTATAAATTTATAAATATAAATATAAACACAAAATCAGATTGTTTCCCATATTTCAGAATTAATTCCAATTCAAATATATATACATACACACACACATATATATAAAATAGTTCACTTACTGCTAATTCTAGTGAAAGAATCTAACGATGAAAATAGGAAAATGAAAAAGTGAAGAGAAAGACATGTGATGGAAGTAATAAATCGGAAAGGAGGAATAAGAAAATAGACAAATAAAAAGAGGTACATAAGTAGTGTAATAACTTCATGTATAAAATTGCTTAAAAGACAATTTAAGTCACGCTGGTCATTATATAATTATATCTAAACTTATTGACAGACCTTTTGAATTTATATAATAGAGATGTCTCTCAGATATCTTGATTGATTGTGCATTCAAATACAAACATTTACAATTAAATATTAAATATTTATATTTTAACAGCTCAATTATTTCAACATTCAATTTGGAATTCCAAATTTATGTTTCACCATTTAATTTTATCAAACATATGCTAAGAGGTAGAGGAAAATTTTTATTCCAATTTTCCTTTAAAAATAAAAGGCTTCCCAAGTGCCTAAATGTACTAATTACAAGAAAAATGGCCTTTAGTGACGGAAAATACGATGTGAAAAAAATCTTGTCATTGAATACCCCAATTAGTGATAAAAAATGTTGTTGTCACCAATTTTGCTTTCTTGTCCAACTTTGGTGACAAGTCATTGGAAGTAGTCGCTATTTCACTATTAAAGAGTATGGCGGAAAGTCTCGCCAATTGGTGACGAAATACTCGTCACTAAAATCGTATAGTTTATTCATTGTGATGAAAATATTGTTGTCACTAATTTGGATGCCTTTTAGTGATGCTTTTTATCGTTACCAATTTCTTATTATATATGTAACTTTTACTACTTATATATAATTCTCAATTAAATTTTTAATTATATGGATATATATGAAATATCATTAATTCAAATAAATAAATTTTTTTATGTTAGTTTATTATAAAATTGAATTTTTTGATTTAAAAAAATTAATTAAAAAAATAGTTACAATAGAAATGAAAATAGTTATAATCTTTTAACTCATATATATATAGTTTTAGTGTATAATATTATTAAATATGAAGATATAAATATTTGTATTGGTGTGTAGTAAAATTGAATATTATAAATTTTATAACAAGATATGTATTTTGCCATATAATATGAGATAGATTAAATAAAATGTTTTGGGCTAAATTGATTGAGCCACAATTTATATAATTATTGGACTTGTTTGGTTAAGGATAATGATTGGGCTATGTAATTTATTCATAGGGCCCAACTTAACTTTTTAAATTTATTACTTTTCATTTCTAATAATTGCACTAGGACACCTAATATATATGGATTTGACTAAATTATTTTACTTCAAGCAAGGAGTCTTTTTTTGGATACACTATGAGTTAATTATAATTGGATTTCTTTCGCTAAGAATAATAATTAGATTAAGCATATTGTTCCTTATGCCAATCTTAGCTTACTTATATTATAACTCTTCATTTTTAATAATAGTATTATGACACCTTAACATTTTTGTTTATTCATATATACTTGAATCACATAGTATTTTTAGTATTACAATACACTATTTATTAGTACTAATTGGATTTCTTTGGTTAATAATTGATATTGGACTACGTATATTTTTCATTGGATTGAGATTCATTGGGCTATTTATGTTATGGCTCTTAAGTTAAAATAATTATATTAGGACACCTTGAAATTTATGAATTTGTACACATAATTTTAATTACTTTAAGCACATAATTTTGTTAGTATTAAAATACACTATTGAATAATGGTAATTAAACGTTTCGACATATATTATAAACTATATTTCTCCATAAGAAAATCAGGAATGGAAAATATATAGTTTCAAAATAGCTATAGTCACTAATGCAATATTATAATAACATAAGTGGTGGTTAATACTTATAGCAAAAGTAAATACTTACACTCCATTTGTCCCAGAAAAAGAGTTCAGCCTTACAAATGTACAACTTTTTATGTTTGGTCAACAAAGTGGAGGTACAATTAATTTTATACCACTAATTTTCTCATTAGTGTTATATATCAACATACCTGTTTAATGTATTTTATCTAGTGAAAGGGTATTTTGAAACTTTTGTTGAAAACTCAGGATTGACTGTTGAATCTGGACTCTTAGTTTGGGATAGAAACTTGGTTAGAAACTTTAACTCTTTGTTTTTTTAGGACAGAGAGAGTTATATATATAGTTACAACTAAAAACAGTAGCATAAGTAATGAATACATATATATAGTAGTTTGTAAATAAAATAGTTATAATAAAAGTAATTATTACATAACATAAGTAGTTTAATGCATACATACATATAGTTTTATGCACACACATATTAATTATTTGTCCATTTCTTCATAAATGAAGTAAGCTACATATAATCTTATATACATACATACATGCATACATACATATATATAGATATATATACATATAAACTTAAATTTATAATATACATAATTTTTTCAATCTCAAAATTAAAATGTAAATATTATTTTTCCTCAAAATTATTTTTAATTGATTTCACTTTGGCCATTTAATAACTTATTAGAATGTAAAATTTAGAAATTATTTCAAATCTGAATTTTTTAAAACCAACATAGTATTGTTAATTAAGCGAAAGATTGATTACTAGTATAAAAAAAACGTAAAGATTTTTGTATTATGAAAAATTGAATAAAAAGTTTGAATGCTTAAAAATTTGGGTAGAAGGAAAATTTGTTGAAAAATGAAAGTGCTCCATAGTTGTGAAAAGTGTTTTTTTTTTTTTTGGGCCAACACTTAAACAATTGTGGTTGGTTTTTTTTGCAAACATAGCATCACCCTTCTTTGCCTTCAACTACCTCTCCTGACTCCCAATCTCCAATTTGAGTTCCACACCTTTTTTCCCCCAAAGTCCTAGTCCTTGCCGCCCATGCTTCTTCTTGCCGTCTTCCAAGCCGCGCTTTTTTCTTCCAAGTCCAACCGGCACCAGTGTTGAGACCAAATTCTTCAATTGGCTTTTGGCTGTGCTTGTTCCCCAAACTCAGTGCTGAACTCTGAGTCCGTCGCTGCCATTCGAGCAAGTTAGTCCATTGATTAGCGAGGCAAAAGCGGGAATTGGTCCATCATTGCCGATTTGTAGTCCTTGGTCCGTCATTGCCTAGATCTTGGAAGGCTAGTGTGATGACCGTTTGCAATGCCGTGGTCCATCACTGCTTGTCGGCCAAAAGTGCTCTTGTTTTTTTCACTCCCAGTTTGTTTCCCCGTCACCTCTTCGGTCAAATCCGATGTAGCTTGGAAAGTCAAAAGCCACCGCTGTCACCGCCATCACCGTCCGTACCAAGATGCAATTTGTCATAAATTTTATGCAATCTTTTGTGGACTTAAATTTTCCTGGATTGTTCTTTTAGAGTGAAATGGCGACTGTTTTTTCTGAACTTAAATTTGTTTTAATTTTTTGAAAGTTGTTGATTTGTTGATTTTTGTTGGTTAAATTGTGGAAATTTTCCTTATCAGTTGTGAGTTTAGGATTTTAATTTTCTGGATTCCTTCCTTTTTAAGATGTATAATACTTGAAATTGAGATAGTACTACTTGCCTATTTGTTAATGATTGCGGTTATGTTAAACCTTGTTCTGCACCTAATACAAATGATATTTAGCTGCTTTAATCGTATACTTTAAGCTTTAAATTGTTGCTTATTATATGCAAATTACTTCTCTTGTGGTTTCAGAATATGTGGCTACTATTTTTAATTGCTTTCAATTGTTGTTTAATATATATAAAACTATTACAAGTACATTATTCCTCAGATTTGCTCTTGATATTGATCTTGATGCTCCAAAAGTACGAGTTCCCATTAGAATTGCTGCTTCTTCCAAATGTGATAGTCATCTTCTTTTGGATTTTGGTCATTTTACATTGCACACCAATGTAACTAGATATTTATTGTTTTATACACATTTTCCCTTTGCTCTCCAGGTATATAGTATTGTAATAGTTTTTCTTATCATGGAGATTTTTTAACTTGTCTATCATACTTGCAGGATGGTGATTTGTCCCATGATTAGGGACAAAGTCTATATTCTCGGTTTTTCATTTCTGGTAAGGATCGATATTGCTGGCTTTTTTTTTTTTTTTTTTTCAGATTGTGGTTCTGATAATCAAAATTGTAGGTTGGCACATTAGCCTTTCATTTCTTCTAGTTTGCAAGATGTAGATAGCTTATATTGTTTGATTGATAGGTGCGGAATGGATATAATCATTGTCTTTTGGCTTTTGCAAACTTTTCTAGCTTCTTTGCTTCCACTATAGTTGTAGCAAAGAAGCTAGAAACATTTGCGATTCAATAGTAACTTCATAATTTCGAATATTATTTTGTATTCGGTGTTTCCTAAATGCAATACTAACTTGATTATTTGTTTTTGTAAGTGCTTATTTATTTGATTTTCATTGATGTTTCTATAGAATGTTGGTCGGGTTGTGAAGCCCTCAAAATTAATTGAGATCTTCAACTAACTACAATTGATTTGTAGTAGTAGTGGACTGATTCGAATCCCACGAGGAGCTATGTGTGAGGGGTTTTTAGCACTTGAGATGAAAAGAAATAAAAGAAGAAGGTTAATGCTAATTCTAATAGTAATAAATAAAGGAAAATTATTAAAGAAATTACTAGCAATATGTAAAGAAATATTTCAATCTTACCAAACTCCGATCCAAGGAAGTGTAGTTGTACGAATATATCTAGATCATAGGATTCTAAAGACACTTTTTCATTCAAGCATTTAACAAAAATTTTGCAGGATAGCCATGACAAAATTTTGAGTTTTCCTATTCTATTTGTTTGAACCTAGCATTCACAACAAACCTTACTAACAAATATGGAGGCGATAGCGTTCATATCATTTGATAGTAGCACTAAGAACATTGAAAGCAGTTAAAACAAAACCAACAATTGAGATAGCGCAATTGAAAATCTTTGTATCATTAATTCCTTTAAATCATAAATGCATGATTCTGTCACTTTACACACGCAAAAAGATTTAAATGCTACTTGTACTAAATGTTAGGACAATTACGGATCAAGAACAAATAGATAGCTATAGGAAGAAAAATGAAAATAAGTTGTCAATTTATTTATCATTCAAAATCCATAAAAATAGAATGCAAGAAATAATGATTACTTGAATGCAAAAGATTATGAAACTATGAACAAAACCTCACTAAATATATTGGCATCAACACCCCTTGGAGCGGAATGGAAGTAATTTAGCCACTCATGGTGGCAAAACTATTCTAACTTTATTCTAAAAAGAAAAAGTACAAAAGAAAGGAAGAATTCTGCAGAAAATTAAAGGAAAGACTTATATCTTCCAAGTTCACTAACCCTCCTATTTATAGCCTTATTCTCTAAGAACCTCCCTAAAGACTTCCTAAAATCTCTCTAACAAATCTAAGTCTTTAAATCTTAAATTCCTAACTAATTATCCAACCAACTATCCTATCCTATCTAATCCTAACAAATGTCATCCAATCTATTCTAACTTGAATTACAAAAGTTGAACTCAAAAGACAAATTCAAATATTGAAATTTCAGCTCATCGGTTCTTTATCTCAGCTCAAGACGTGATCACGTGCATTTCTTTGAGTTTCACCTCCAAGATTTCATCCTTTAAGGCGTGGGCAAGTTTAATCCAAAAGAGTCTTTTGTTTTTGCTCAAAAAATGCTTCTCCAAAAAATCTTCTAAATCTCCATTAAATTCCATTTTTTCACTTTAATCTATCAACTTCACCCCCTGTACAAAAAACACTTTAAATTAGCCAATTTCATACCAAATAAAGCATTATCATCATAGTTTTGCTCCTATTAAATGGTACAAATTAAATCCTATCAAATGTTTGTAGTGACTCATCTTCCACCACATGGAGTGGATGCTATTTGGACTGTTCACATAGTATATGATAGTTTTGGTTGATGTTCAAAGAGTTCCTTTCGATTCTATATTACATATGATAAATAATGAAAGTTTAATTGTGTACTTTTTGTAGGATAAAAAATGTTGCTTTTGTTTTGGTGCATCATTAACTTTGGATGCTTATGCTTTTGTTTTGGTACATCATTAGGTTGATATTGTCCGTACTCTTTTGTCCTGTAAATGATATAACTATTATAATTTCTAACCACCATGTACTATCAATGTCCTATCTCTTGACAAAAACATTTCGTCACTAACTATAGCTATTTGTCCATAATTTGTTGATGAATTTAGGTAGTCACAAATGGTATTAACCTTCTTACGTACCTTGACCACCATATGTTGTGACCAAAAGTGGTCACCAATCACTATTTTCCAGTGACCACCTTGTACTATCAATGACCGAAATTGTCAAATTTTGGTAACCACTTTACGTTGCCAAAAGCGTGACGATAGTTTTTGGTCACTACGTAGTACCAATTTGTGACTACCTTGGTGACGAACATATATTGATGATAAAACATCTTTCACCACTATGTGACGACAGGGATTTGGTCACCAAATTCCATTTGTGACAACTATTATTTTTATTGACCATTTTGACTATGTGACTAAATGCCAATTTTCTTCTACTGGTGCTAGCAAGGGTATTTTGGGATCTACATCGTGGAATGAAAGGGTAGCTATGTTAGTTTCCTATATGTTTTCTTCCAAGTCATAGAAGAGTTAGAATTTCATAATACTCCCTCCCTTCCTTTGAAAAAAGAGTCTACTTTTGAATTAGTATAATTTTTTATAATGTACAAGGTACAACACATTTAACGCATAATTAAATGTATAATTTTATATTTTAATCCTAACTTTTTAATTTGGGATATACATTGTTGTCATTAGTAAAGGTAATATAAGAATTTCATTTCAAAAGTGACTCTTTCTTTTCTGGACCAAAAAAAACTAATTTTTTTCTTTTTTTTTTTTTGGGGGTGGACGGAGGGATTAAAACCTATTCATTCTGCTGGTATTGCAGTCAACTCCGATTCGCTAAACCAAATTTGCCTGATCAGGAGAAGGCAGGCTTTCTTATCACAAAAGAAAGAAAGAAAGAAAAAAAAGTATTCTTCGATATTGTGTGATATTCCCCTTTCCAAAGTAGAACTACTCGAGAATAGCTTTACTCCAACAAATCTAGGTGTAATTCTTGTGGGGCTTTTATGATGCATTTGATCTAGAGTTTAGTGGAGGAGGGATTCGGAATAAAAACAACAGGGATGATGGTAGAAAATAATCAGTATATTAAATAGAAAAGAGACATGGAAGTGGTGATGGATTTGGAATAAAAACAATAACTTTTTAGGTTATTTTCTATTACACACTTTAATAAATAAGTATAAATATTATTATTTGTGTTAATATTTATATAATTGTTATTAATTTTCATCATAATAAATTTTAATGCTAATAGTTCTTTTTCTTTATAGTTAGTTTATATTAATTTTAAATTATTAGTTAAAAAATTACAAAATAACAAATTTTATTAAAATACAAGGTTTGTACAAAAACTAGAAAGTTTAATATTAGGATGAAAGTAGATAGTATATATTAGTATAAATTACAAAATTTATACTAATTTATTAGAGTGTGCAATAGAGAAGGATACAAGAAAATATAACAAAGGGCCAAGTGCAGGAATTGAGTGCATAGTCGAACCATAAAAAAATATACGTATATTTTTTTTTCGACCTAGCTCTTTTATATCTTTGGCAGATAATTATGAATCTCATCCCAGAGGCTACATCACCCTGAATAAAATATTATTTTTTCGCAACCAATTTTCATCATGGATTTATTGAGTTGGTTTAAGGGTTTAGTATTGTTTTTAACAAATTAGTTAAATTATTAAATTTAATTTCATGTCCTTTTATGCCATGCTTATAAATTTAGAACCATAATACGCCTTAGTTGGCAAATTTCATTTTCTTTTTATTGGCTAGTTAAACTACTTTCTAATCATCATCGCAAATACTAGCAAAATTTTAAGAACTAAAATTATAGCTATTCATGAATTAGTTCGATTAGGCTTCCATCTTGATAGGTTCGACAGTCGTACGTTAACAATAAAATAACGCATAATTTCCAATGATTATTATCATGTCCCAAAGGTGGTGTTTAAATTAATTGTAATATTTCATCCATTCCAATAAACATAAAACTTTGATATCAAAAATATTTTTAAAAATTAAAGCCACCCAATTCCCAATAACCACATTACTTATTTACCGCTACATACATAATGGTCGTTGGTACTCCAAAAGTTACTCAAACCTTTCACAATATTATTGTATCCATAGGGCTAACATGCCAAAAAGCAAGAAATAACGTACATTAAACATGGTACAAGGTTATTTTCATACTATGATCATTCTTATTTTTTTCTTCTCTTACAATAGTGAGAGCCCTTTGATCATCTATAGCATTTCAGTTTGAGATATTAGAATGCCCTCCAGTTCCGCGTATTCTTCCACCACTGCTGCGGCTGGCGCGCAATATTAATTGTGTGTGGAGTATTTGCACCTGGTAGAGAAATTCTAGGATGCTCTTTCGGAGTGTTCTCTTTCTTCATTTCCTCTATTCGCTTCTGAACTATCTCGTTGAACATATTTTCATTGATGTTGTCCCAATAAAGACGATCAACTTGAACATTATTGGCGAACAAAATGAAGGTGTAGTCCCCAAAAGTTTATATCGTGCCACGAGTTCAGGTACATTGCTCATTTCACTGTGTATGCTTGTACATCAATCCCGTGGGTTTTGCCACTGATTCTAACCATTTATCAGTCTACAAAATACATTAATTAATCGATTAAAAATTAATGATTAATTAGAGGAATAATCCATGCATTCATGCATGCATGAAAGTTGCATAAATTATTGTTGGAGTATTTTTAGTAAAAGGGTATTCATCTACAACCTTTCATGTTAGCAAAATGGCCATTAAGTATGGATAAATGCTTCCAACAAGTGTCAGATAGCTACTGCATGTTATGGTTTCATCCAATGATAAGGGTAAAATAGACAAATCATTGTCAATACGAACAAAACATCTATAAATCCAACAAAACTCAAAGTTACACCTCAAATTCCATTAGTATGTTCAAGAAATTAATATTACTGCTATTTATTTATCAACAGGTCTGAAAGAAATATTTTCACAAGCACATAAGTTACCTAGCCAATTTCTAAAGCATCAAATTTGAATATTTATGACTCTAATTCTATTATTGGTCACAAGTTTCACACTTTTAGAATCTATGCATTCCGCTACTATTGTCGTACAAAATCAGGCTGTCTTTCCATGATTGGGGGATTGATTCTGGTGCTGGAATCTATGTTCCATATACGGAATGAAACAGAAGGAAGCTGGCTACAGCCTATGAAAAATTTCTGGAAGAGTGGAATTAAAGATCGATACTTATTGTTGGGCAAGAGAGGTCTCCACTTATATGTTGATTAATCCCCTAACTGAGATTGCATAGCATGACAAGTTTTCTTTCCCAGAATTATTGGACTATCTTAATACCAATACTAGCTAGTTGTGTTTCTGTGTTTGGGATATCTTCAAGGCTTCACATAATAGTTGAAATTACAGATCTCCAAGTATAATTGAATTGTTCATAAATTTTTAGCCAAAAAAAAAAAAAACCCTATTTATGTTCAGAATTGCATCTAAATAAATAAATAAAAGAGATACAAGTATGTGCCAATTTTAAGTTTGGTGAATTTTCTTTGCGAAACAACAAACAATGTGGGACACAGGAAGCGTTGAAGGGAATAAATTCGAACAAATTATTATTAAGGGCATGGTTGGGTCCACACACACATATATATATATTGATATTTCTGTACTAAAATAAATATTAAAATTTCAAAATTGGGTATCTTCAATCATAGTCTATTCACAGAAATTCTTAATTTTTTTTCGCTTAATGTTTTGGAACTATTTAAAGATGACTTTTTTTCTTTCTTTGGGTGTCAAGTGCTCAAAATTATCTAAGGGGAACTCGATGGGATTACTGTTTAAATTGGAAATTTCATGTTGGCCATTTATGCAATCCAATCATTGTGTCACTTCGCTATAATATGTCATTTCAGACAATGCAACTTGATCAAAAACTTCATTTCAAACCATATTGATTTGTTGAAGAAGAAATTAAGCATTGGGAAGGCCATCATGTTCCAAGGGATATTAATAATGTGGCTGATAGGTTGGCAAAATCGGGTGTGTTCAGAACAAATAATTTGTTGGCAGTTATTGAATAGTTTGTATACGGCTCCTTTTTGATGTTTTTGTTCTGCTCTTCTAGATTGAGGGATTTAGTAGGTTTAGTAGTTCTTCGTGTAGGATTGCTTTTTCCATTTTGATTTCTTTTCTATTTTTCCTGTAATTTCCTGCTTTCTTTTTCTAATACAACGCTGCGCCCTCTTGGCTTGTCAAAAAAAAAAATGATCAAACACTTTAGCGGAATAATAGAAAGGGTGGACACACGAAAGAGGGTTTTCTTACCTGCTCGATTGTTTGATAACCGCGAGATGATTTTTCGTTCTTGGCTTCAAGATCGTTGTCAAATCGGATGATTACCAGATGTTTTTCATTGGTGTTGATAGCTTCATCCACTTTATAGGCTCTGGAAAGTTGAGTGATCGGCGACGGCGTCTGTGCCATTTCTATATCACTATTGTAGTAGTTTTCAGTGTCTTCCTGTTCTATTTTGCAAAGATTCATGCATTGATCACTTGCAGTAAATATAGAGAAATATGTTCTTAGCTTGGGGTCTAAGTAAGACATTGAAAGAGTATTCCCTACTTGGAGAGGGAGGGATATGGGTAGGGTCTTCCAAGAAAAATTGTTCTATGTATGCACTTTGGGAGGCTTTTTTTTTTTGGAATGATACTTATGCCTGTTTTGGGACCAAAATTTTGCATATATATTAGCAGGATGCTAAGCTGTGCCTGCTACAAGAATGGAATATTTTAAAGCCTTCATCTTTAAAAAATATTCTTGCGTGCCTACAAGAATTGATTACCAGACACTTCTAGGAAAGGAAAATGTCGATGGACGCGAACTCAAATTTTCCATGCGTAATTACTACTTAACTTCGGCCACAGTTAATACTTATCATACACAAATTAAAGGCTATTTTTTCACAGGGGTGGTCCTTTAGTTCTCTTGTTTTGATTTAATTTTATAAAATAATTATCGGTTAGCTATTTTTCATGTTTGGCTATGCTCTATTATAAATGCTTATTAATGTATACGTGACAAGAAATTAAGATACAAATGCGAGCCAGGCCAATTTTAAATCCATTTAAATAGGCTTGTGATTTATCACGTGATTACAATTAATCCGGCCTTGCCTTCTACTTTAGCAATCGTATTTAGTATTAGTTGTTTTTCTTTACAAAATATGATTTATCAGGATCGTCCTGATAAACATCCAATAATATTGAGACAACTAGAATTTTTCTTGGGTTCTATCTTAAATTCATTAGTTCTAACCACATAGGAATGGCAAAAATTGGATTCAGGATCGAGTTTCGCAATCCTATCCCCGATCGAGTTTTAGGGGTTATCCCCATTCCTACCTCCGATCGGGTTTCGGGTTTCCTGCAGGGACCCCAAACCTGAACTCGAACCAAGATGGTTGCCATTTTCTTTTGTTATAACCAAATTGGAGATGGATTTGAGCTATGCCCTTCTTTTGTTGCCATTTTCAGCCTGTATGTGGAGATTATCAAAATCAAAATTGTAACCAAATTAAGAAAAAAACGGACCAAGAAACAGCAGAAAATATTGAGATGATTTGGTTATTCCTATGTTTTTCAGGAAGAATTTGACAATCTTTATAATTTTTTTAAAAATAATAATGTAATAGTAATCCACAAAAAAAAAAGAAGAAGAAGAAAACAAGCCAGAGAAACTCTATCTTTATCTTTGCCTTTTAAATGAGAAAATTCCCAAAATTCAGATATTGAAATGCCTTCCCAATCTGGGTTAGACTCAGTAAAGCAGCAAAAAATATTAACCACTCTTCCAATTCACTATTTCTTTTCAAAAGGATCATTACCAACAAAATCTGAATATATACATGTCAATTGATCAACCTTCTCAAATTTGAAGAAATAACTAATCAACAAAATCTACTTAAATGGATCCAAAATTCCCTAAACAGTGGAAAAACAACCAAAATTTGTTTACGATTTCAAACACACAAATAGACATAAATGGATCCAAGTTAGTCTCAGAAATTGACATTTATGACTACCAAAAAGACACTATAAACTTGAGGAGTTGCTGCACTAGATACAGATAGTCATACAATACAGATCCAATTTGCATATATATACACCGAGTTAAAAAGTATCAATTGAAATGGCCATCTACTTCAACATCCATTACAGACATATTCCGTCAGCCAAATAGTGCAGAAGTGCGGTGGGTACACAGTTGCAAAAAGGAAAGTGTTGCTTGGTCTCGACTTCTTTCTGGCAAAATGAAGTTTAATGTTGATGGCTCAGCAATCGGAAAACTCGGAAGGGTAGGGATAGGGGTATCTTGAGAGATGATTTGGGAAAAACAGAGGCGGTGTTCTTTAAGCATGTTTGCATCTTGGATTCGAATTAGGCGAGTTTTGTGATATCCGTGAGGCTTTTTGGGTATTTTCTAAATCAAATTGAAAGAGTTCTCATGTTCTTGTTATTGAAAGTGACTCTGTTAATGCAATTAATTGGCACAAGAATCCAGAGACTGCCCCCTGGCACTTAAAAAATGTCTCAAACCACATTGACCTACTGAAGGAGAAAATCAAGCAATGGGAGGGTTATCATATTCCATGAGGCATCAATAGTGTGGCGATAGGTTGGCAAAGTCGAGTGTCAGATTGCAAGACATTGGCGTTTATTGAGTAATAAGTATGTGTCTCTGCTACTTTTCTATTTTGATTGGTTTGTATGCGAGTAGGTTTGTTATTTATTGACTCCTACTTTGTAACGTCCTTTTCCAACTTCTAATAATAAACTATGCCTTCTTGGCTTGTCAAAAAAAAAAAAAAACAAATTTAATAATTTTTATGATTTACAAATGAAGTCGGAAGGATTTACCGATTTGAAAACCCCTTGCTCATGTATGCATTAGAAAGAAGAGATCCAGAAAGTCAAAGAGAGAAGGGGAAACATAAAGAATTGGATTGAGGTGAGATGGTGTGGATTGATGAAAATCAAATATACCTAAATTTAACAAGTAATATTACTATATTTTTGGAAATTTTGTTATCATTCTAGTAGATTTTGTAGAGTTGGTAAGTTTATTATACTTAAAGTGCTAAATTTTATTTATTTATTTTTTTTCTTTCCCAACAATAAAAATAATATTTTGTAAGATAAGAATTGTTTTTATTAGCCTTACTAATTGATTTATATAAATAAATAAAAGCAGGTCAGTTTTTAGAGAAGAAGGTTCGGGAAAGAGTTGGAATTTTTGGAGTGAGAGGCAGTAACAGAATCAGTTACTCCAACTACATCTGAGGCTAACGGTCCATCCAAATCGATTCGATCAAAGTGCACGAATTTTAGGATTAAAATTCAGTTGATTTAGTTTCTTTTCTATTATATACACTATTTCCTTTATTTTTAGAAGAGCGTAAGGATGAAAAAAAAAAGGAGATCTTGGAAGAAAACAGCCGCCTTTGTCTTCTCATCTGTCCAGTTCTTCTTTCCTCTTTGATCATTCTCAATAAAATCACAAAATTGATCCGAGGATGTTGAGCACCACCATGAGAGGCTAAAGCGTTGGTTTCTGATCCAGGGAGAGATTGAAGTCAATGTTTTCTCGTGAGGTTTTGGTTTAATTTAAATTTCTTATTGTGTCCAAGTATTCATTAATTCTTGATTGAATTGTTATGAAAGATTAGGATTATTTGAATTGACGACTCAATTAGTTTTAATCTTTCAACTGCTATCCACCCTGTTCTAAATCCGGAATAGTTTAGAATAATTGGAACTGAGAGCACCTACAATAATTTGCATGTGAAAATTGTGAGCGATCGTGTGACTTTGGCTTAGGAAAGAATTAATGGAACGAGCCTAGAGAATTGTAGCTATCTCAATTGTTTGGAATTGGTTTAACCATTTCACTTACTCAATGCTGTTGTCAATTTGATATGGAACGCTATCGTATCCAGTCGGTTGAGAATTAGGTTTGCTTTGGATGCTAGGTTCAGGCAAACGAATTTGGAAAATATAAAATCTACTTAGGCTAATCCGGTAGATTTTTGGTTAAATATTTGAACTGATAAGAATGCTGCTTAGTAACCTGTGATCGAGAAGCATTGACAGAAATCATATTTCCTGGGTCAGATTCTTGGTAAGATTGTTATTCACATTTGTTTATTTCGTTGTAAAAAACAAAGAAGAAAATTTTAGTTGACTTTATATTTTAATTTTATAAATAGTTTTCTGAATCCAAAACCCCTCTTTTGTTTATTGCCAAGAACTTCGAAAAAAGTTCCCTGAGGGATTCAACCCGGTCCACCTTTTACTGCAGTTAATTGTGGGATCGGTAATTAATTTTGGGGGCTTCGACAATCCCACCATGGATCTAGGAGGAGACGGTTGGTAGGAAGAGAGCTTTGAGCAAATTAGTATTTGGATAGGAAATATGAGACAAGACCAAAAAGTAAAATAAGGGTTGTTTTGTAAATGTGAAATGTGAATGGGTAAATGATGAAAGCAATAACTCAAAGTAGAACTTTTTGTCATGGTAAATAAACCTGCGGGTTCGGGGATCGGGTTTTCCCCAAACCCAGTCTTTCGGGGTCGAGGTCGGGGTTGGGGCCGATATATATAACCCCATGCCCGCCTTGAACCCGACCCCGGGTTTCATTCTTATCTCCGAGTCTGGAAAAACCCAATCAACCAGGTTTTGACTGGGTTCGGGTTCAGGGAACTTGTTGGGGTTTAAATTGCCATCCCTATAACCACAGAAGAATACTTCTACTGAAACGTCATTCTCTCGCCAAGTTGAATGAAAAGAGGGAAGCCGTACAAAATTTCTGCAAACAAACAGCATAGCCGAACAAAATCCAAAATCAAACGGACAAAATTCCAACAGAATGGGCAAATTGATTTAGGAAGCTAAGCCATCCGAATGATACATCTGCATTAGCCTTGTATTTGTGAACACTATGTTGCTTATATTTGACCTGTTGTCTCTTAAATGGTTCAGGGTGGCTTCAACTATGATTTATTAGAAATTGATGCAAGTTTGGTGTATTTGAATATGCTGTTTGTCTGCAGAAATTTTGTACGGCTTTCCTCTTTTCATTCAGCTTGGCGAGAGAAGGATGTTTTAGTAAAAGGATTCTTCTGTAGTTAGGGCTAATGAAGTTAAGATGGAACCCAAAAAAATCCTAGTTGTATCGGTGTTATTGGGTGCCTTACAGGGGGTTTATCATGATTATCCTGATAAATCATATTCTATTTTCTTTATTATTAACTACTATCAATTACTACTCTTTCCATCTTTGAAAAACAGTCTAATTTTAATTTTAAAGTTTTTTTTGGTCATAAAAAAAGAGTCTATTTTTAGACCAAATTCCTAAATTATTCCCACTAATAGTGATTTGATATATCTCGCACTTAAAAGGATAAAAAAAATGAAAATAATGCATTTAATAATGCATTAAATGTGTTGTACCTTATAAATAATTTTTTTTCTATTGTAATTAGTTTTTGTTTTTATTTAGATACATGAGCTCTTATTCTGATTTTCTGTCCAACGTAACATGTTAGATTTGTTCACCTTTTATCCTAGTTTAGAGAGATTGTTATAGTTCAAGAGTAGCACATTGAGGTTGTAGGGGAATATGGTGAGTGTTGTGCTTGGTTAGTGTTTGTTGATTAATAAATTTGAATGTCTAATACTTTTTCCGTCTCAAAAAAAGAGTCTAGTTTGAAAAATTTTCTGTCCTTGAAAAGGAGTCCACTTTGTAAGGCGAAATTCTTGTATTAACTTTACTAATGATAATAATGCATAACCCAACTTTACTAATTATATATTTAATGGTGCATTAAATATGTTATACAGTGTAATTTAAAAAAAGTTACATCAAATCAAAAGTGGACTCCTTTTTTAGAACGAAGAGAGTAGTATTTTATTAGCCAAATATTGAATTTATTATTTTGGGATTATTTTCTAGAAGTTTAGATCAATGACCAATCTATAAATAAAAGTCCACTTTCAATTAAATACAATCTCCCATTTCCAAAGTAGAACTACTCTAGAATAGCTTTACTCTAACAAATCTAGGTGTAATTATTGTGGGGCTTTTATGATGCATTTGATCGAGAGTTAGTAGAGGAGGGATTCGGGATAAAAACAATAGGGATGATGGTAGAAAATAATCACAATCTTAAATAGAAAAGAGACATGGAAGAGGTGATGGATTTGGAATAAAAACAATAACCTTTTTAGGTTATTTTCTATTACACACTCTAATAAATAAGTATAAATATTATAATTTGTGTTAATATTTATATCATTGTTATTAATTTTCATCATAATAAATTTTAATGCTAAGAGTTCAATTTTTTATAGTTAGGTTATATTAATTTTAAATTATTAGTTAAAAAATTACAAATTATCGAATTTTATTAAAATATAAGGTTGATACAAATACTAGAAAGTTTAATATTAGGATGAAGGTGTTAAATCTTTAATCTCATGATGTAAACATAAGGCAAGATTTTCGAATAAATAATTTATTACAAACTATTAATCCATAAGGATTGTGTACCTGATTCGGAAGACATGATTCTTGATAAGTGATTGAGAAATACCTCAACTTCTTGCAAAATTGGTTTCTCTCTCTTCGCCCTTCTTTCTATCACAAACAGTTTGATGGATGTATTCTGTGTCTGCAATCCTAATGGGTAGAGAGAGGACCAATTTATATATTCCTAACTTTAATCTGGTACATCCATCAAATACCCAAATAAACAGTTGAGATTTGTTTCACTATCAATTAGGTAATAGGAACCAATTAGGAAACTGTAATTAAGTCCAACAATTCGGGCCACATTCTAACATTCTCCCACTTGGCCCGATACCTCAAATTTAATTTAATAGTGTAAACATTAAGCGCGCAAAACAAATCTCTAGAATATCTTTATAATTTACCTCAACATAATAAATCACATAATGTAAGTTATGGTGGTCATACACTTTAACATTGCATACACCCTTCCATACACCACTACACTAGCAATTTATCATGTCAGGTATCATAAGTGATATATAAATATCATAAAGGTCCACAATAATGTCTTATAGACACATTTATTTCTTGTTTAATAACATTATGTGTACACAATCATAATAAACAAGAAACATTTGCCAATATGTTAGAAACCTTTTATTGAGCTCAAGAGTGTTAAAACATCATTATAGGCAGTTATCAATACAACGAAAGCCCATTCTTTAAACATGTTCATTAAATGTCTTTGTTGTAAGCCTTTAGTTAAAGGATTTGCAATCATGAGATCCGTCCTAATATGTTCAATACACACTCTTTGTTTTTGAACTTCCTCCTTTACGACAAAATATTTTAACTCCATATGTGTAGCACCTCTAGAGTACTTATCATTCTTGGAGAAGAAAACTGCTGCAAAATTATCACAATAAATTTTCAGTAGCTTAGTATTGGTGTCGACAACCTTAAGCCCTAAAATAAAGTTCCGCATCCATAATGCATGGATTGTAGCTTCAAAACAAGTTACAAATTCTGTTTCCATAATGGATGAAGCAATGACAGATTGTTTGGCACTTTTCTATGAAATTGCTCCTTCTGCTAGAGGAAACAAATAGCCAAACGTTGGCTTTTGATAGAGTTTAAATTGTTCATATTTTTTGTTAATATTTCCTTAATATTAATTTGAATGTTAGGAGGAATTATACAGTTTTACTATACTTTTTGTTTTAAGTATGAGGAAAGGTGAATTGGAGAAAAGTTGACAAAAGGCAAGATTTGAAGTAGAAAAGAAAGTTTCCTATTCTTGCATGGATGTTGGTCTTGGAATACAAAAGAAGCTGCAAAGAAACAAAAACAAAATAGGGAACAAAGAAGTTCGTGGCACAAGTCATTCAGCCAAAGGAAATAAACAAAAAAAAATGCTGCACAAATTAAACAAGGAAGAAGACAAAAGAAGAGAAAAAGGGAGAAATTGGAAAAAGAATTCAGCAAGCTCTTGGCCGTTGGACTTGGGAAAATTTGTATCAAAAAAATAAGAAGTTCATTCGGCATGAAGTCAAATTCAAGAAGAGGGCAGCCACACAACAAAACAAAATTGAAAACAAGAAGCAATAGAGAGTTGACTTCGGCCATAGAGAAAGAAAAGAATGACCATCACTTTTTAATTCTTGGATTCAATTGCTCTTTGAAGTTTCTGGGAAACAGCCACACAAGACAAAATACATGAGAAATAAATCTGGCAAGTCAAAGAGCTGCAAAGAAAAAAGCATAAGTTAGAAGACTTTGTTTGTCAAGACAACAAAACAAAGAAGAAGCAAGTTGCACAACCAAACATGAAGGAGACTCCTCCACTGCAAGCAAGAAACAAGAGCCGTCTTGCACAACAAGAAAAGATGCGAAGGAAGAATTAGAAAGGTACAAGAAGAATACAACAAAATCCAGAAACAAAGAGGAAACAAAAGTGAGTACAATTGGAAAAGAAACACCAAGAGTAGTATAAACCAACTACAATAAGATTACTACAAGTTGAGCTGAATTAGGAAGCAAAAGAGACAAGAATCGGGCAATAATGAAGTAGAATATGGCTGGGATTGGAACACAAGAAGGAAACAAGAAAGGTGCAGCTTCTTTGGAGAAAATTACAACAAACCCAAGATAATGAAGTAGTTTTGTGAGGCAGAAAATTGAAGAGAAGTTGGCTACAAAAGAAAGAAAACAAAATCAGCAACAAATAGAAGAAGTTGACTACAACTTGAAGACAAAAGTAAAGAAGGTCTGGAAAGAAAAGAAGAAAAACCGAGAAGGGACAAGGAAGTAGAAGTTGGTGAAATTGAAGGATTCTAACAATGAAATTTAGAAGAAGGATCTGGACAAGTAAAAGTGAACTCACACATTCCTTCTTGGCGATGCACGGAATTGAGCTAGCGTAAATCCATTCCTACTTGGTTTCTTGTTTCGAATTGATGATTTACAAGGAGAAGGACATACAAAGTTGTCTATAAATACTTGGCAGCCTTGTAGTAGTTGGGATGTACCGTTTTCTTTTGTTTTAGCAGCCATTTTTGTCCGTAGTCTTCATCTTAATTACTTTCGTAGGTTAGCTTAGGTGTTTGAATTTTGTCCAATTCTTTACATCCTTTATTGTTTTTCCTAGAAGAAAAATTGCAATTAGATTTGCTCCAAAATAAAGACTCACGGGTTTTGGTTGTCTTCTGGAGTTCACTTATTTTCTCTTTTGTTAGCGCAATTTGGTTTTTCCTCTTATACTTTACGTGCTTTGCTTTTCATTTTTTATTGTTCTTTTATTTCTTTAGTTTGTAGAAAAATAGTAGCCATATTTACTCTTCTTGAAACCTGTAGTTTTGTTTTCCTTTAAGACAAAAAAAAAGAGCGCTTTTTTGTTGCCTTCCGGAATTTACGTCCTTTGTTTATTTTGTTCTTTTCCTTCTTTTTAGTTTTAGTCATATAATTAGAAAAATTCTAGTAGCTATGTATGCCACTATGAGTGGCTAAATTCTCTTTTCTAATTCAAGGGAAGGATTGATTTCAATTGCAATCACTGTGAGGTTTTGTTCTTAATTTATTTTCTTGCTTTTAATTCAAATACTTGTTAATTCTTGATTTAATTTTATGAATAGTTAATGATTAATTAATCCGACAATTTAATTGTTCATTATTTATTCTATTGCTATCCATAAGTTCAATGATCCATAATTGTCATGAATAAATGGACCAAGTAGCAACTAAGTTAAAATTGTTTATGTTTGTAAATGTGCATGCTTAATTTAGGGTAATTAATGGGACAAAATTAATTTACTGTAGCTATCTCGGTGTATTAATTTTGGTTTAACTATTTTCATAAGAACTTAATGCTATCATTAAATTGACATGGAACGCTATTGTGCCCAGTCAATTGATGGTAAGTTTTGATTTAGAGTCTTTGGGCTCAATTATTTTAGGAATATAGAAATTTATTGCGGCTATCCTAATAAGTTTCAAGATAAATGTTTGAATTTGCAAGTATTACTTTTTTTTGTGTCCTATGATCAGTGATGCAATTGTATGAAATCGACCCTTGGATTAGAAACTCGGTTAATTGATAATTCCAGTTATTTTTTATTTTTATTGCTTTAATATTTATTTTTATAATTTAATTATTATCTAAAAATCCCCGTGTTTATTAATTTATTGTTCAAGGCTTGGTACTATACTTAGGTTCCCTTGGGACTCGACCTGGTCTGCTAGTACTGCAAATTTAATTTGTAATTACTTAAGAACCAGTAATTAATTTTGTGGGCTTCGACAAACCTGTCAGCTTTCTACTGTCAATGTATCTGGCAAAATCTAAATTCGAGTATCCAATAATTTCTAATAGATTAGATTTTCTATACATGAGTATATAATCCTTTGTTCATTAAAGGTAACTTAATACTTTCTTTGCAACTTTCCAATAATCCATATCAGGATTACTTTGATATATGCCCAGGATTCCGACCGTGAAACTTATATCAGGTCTTGTGCATGTTTGCAGATACATCAAACTGCCAACAACAGAAGCATATAGAATAGATTCCATTTAATTACGTTTCACATTATTCTTTGGACATTACATACGACTAAATTTATCACCCTTTTGTATTGGCACAACTCTTTTTTTTTTTTGACAAGCCAACAAGGCAAATTATTTTATTAGAAAATAAGAGCAGACAATACAGGGAAATGAATGTACCTTTAAAAGATAGGAAAGCAAGGCTACGCCATACTACTCATCTACTGAGAACTATAATAATTATTCAATATTGGCACAACTCTTGTAGAACAAATATTCATATTAAATCTCTCAAGAATTCTTTCGATATGTTCTTTCTGAAACAAGCTTACCAATCCTTGTGATCTATCTCGGAATATCAAAATTCCTATCACAAAGGATGCCTCTCTCATATATTTCATTTCAAAATTCTTAGAGAAATTCTTTAGTCTTATGCAACATGCTTATATCATTAGCAGCGAGTAAAATATCATCAGCATACAGGACTAGAAATACAAACTTACTCCCATTGATCTTTCGATAAACACACTAATCAACAAGTGTTTTCTTCAAAACCGAAAGATATTATGATATCATTAAACTTAATATACCATTATCGGGAAGTTTGTTTAAGTCCATATATTTATTTCTTAAGTTTACACACCATGTGACATTTTCCTTCTATGGAAAAACCTCTAGGTTGATCCATATAAACTTCTTCCTCCAGATCTCCATTCAGAAAAACAGTTTTCACATTCATTTGATGTAGTTCTAAATCATATTGAGCAACTAATGCCATAATTATTCTCAACAAGTTTTTCTTTGAGACAAGTGAAAAAGTCTTTTTGTAATCAAAGCCATCCTTTTGAGTATAACCCTTGGCAACAAGTTTGGCTTTATATCGTTCAATATTGCCATTCGAGTCACGTTTGGTCTTAAAGACCCATCTGCATCCGACTTGTTTAGATCCTTCTGGAAAATCAACTAGATCTCAAACTTTATTTTGTGCCATTGAGTTCAACTCATCTTTCATGGCATCAATCCATTTATCAGACTTATCACCTTTTATGGCTTGCAAAAAACGCAGAAGGATCCTCATAAATGCCATAACCAAATTTCGACTCCTGCTAATAAACCACATAGTCATCGGGATGGCTGACTTTCTTGTCCTTATAGGTTTATTCAAAGCTACTCGTGGTGGTTCATTAATGTCGGTTGGTTGTAAGTTAGTTTCTTTATGAGGTGATGCTTCATTCAAATATTGCCCAAGAGCATATTGCTCTTCCAACATTGGGTTAATATTTGATGAAGATGTGGATATTGGAATATTTATGGGTAATGGAACATTAATCCTTATTTCATTAATATCCACATCATGTTGTTCAAAGACTTCCATTAACTTCTCCATTTTCAATAAATTTGGCATTAGCAGTTTCAACAATTCTTGGACTATGCTTTGGACAATAAAACTTATACCCTTTAGATTTCTCTGGTAACCAATAACGTAACCACTAACTGCTCGAGAATCTAATTTCCTTTCATGTGGATTATAAAGCCGTGATTCTGTTGGGCAACCCTAAACATTCAGGTGCTTCAAACTAGGTTTCCTTCCAATCCATAACTCGAAAGAAATTTTAGGAACTGCCTTACTAGGAATCCTATTTACCAAATACATAGCAGTTTTTAGTGCATGCATCAACAATATTTTGGGTAGTGAGGAATTACTCATCATACTCCTAACTAAATCCATTAATGTCCTATTACGCCTTTCTTCCACCCAATTTTGTTGAGGTGTGTCTGGCACAGTATACTGTGCACATATGCCATATTTCTTGAGAAACTTTGCAAATGAACCTGGACATTGTCCTGATTCATCATATTTTCCATAATACTCACCACCTCTATCGATCTGCATAATTTTTCACTTTTCTATCTAATTGCCTTTTAACCTCCTTTATAAACACCTCAAGGGCATTTACAACATGAGATTTTTATTAAGCAAATAGATATATTCATAACGTGAAAAATCATCTATAAAGGTGATAAAGTACTTTTCCCCACCAATGTATGGAGCATCAAAAGGTCCACATATATCGTGTATATAATTTGAAGGAGTTGAGTACTTCTTGTGGCCCTTTCTTGCTATGTTTGGTTTGCTTTCCCTTAATGCAATCCACACATATACCAAGATCAAGAAATCTAAATTCAAAAGAATTTCATTCTTTACTAATCTTTCTAATCTTTCTTTGGATACATGATCCAAACGCTTATGCCATAAGTAATCGGAATTATCATTCATCATACTATGTTTAATTCCAATAGTATGATAAACATAAAATAGAGATTCTGAAAAATTAACATCAAGTTTCAATTTATATAAACCATCCATAAGAATTCCAAAACCAATAATGGAATTATTTTTATATAAACTAAAACAACCATGTCCAAACTTAATAGTAAACCAACTTTCATCAAGTTTTGAAACAGAAATCAAGTTTCTAGAAATTGAAGGTACATAGAGAATTTACATTAGATCCAGGTGGTGACCAGTATCTAACACTAAACGATAAGTCCCTATGCTTTCAATTGGGACCTTCTTACGGTTTCCCATGAATAAAAACTCTCAATTGGGTTTTATGGTTTGGATTGTAAGGAATCCCTGCATTAAATTTGAAACATGAGTAGTAACTCCAAAATCAAGCCACCAAGTATTTGAAGGAACTTCAGTTAAGTTTAGTTTAGAACATACAAAAAGGTTAGATGTACCTTTCTTTTCAAACCAAACTTTACATTTCAGACAATCTTTCTGATACTGTCCTTCTTTCTTACAGAAGTGACACTTATCTGTCTTTCGTTCCTTATTATGGCCATTAGTAGTAACCTGTGTCACTTTAGTAGGTACTTTCTTCTTAAATTTCTTGGCTTTCGGCTTATGAATCTTTCTAGCCCCTTGACCCACAATGTTAACAGAATGAACTCTTTGATTCTTTAGTCTCATTTCTTCCTGAATTAACATACTGGGAAATTCATTAATATCGTACTTGTCCTTGATAGTGTTGTAGTTAATTTGAAAATGTCCATATTCAAGAGGTAACGAGTTCATAATGAACTGCATTAAGAAGGAGTCATCAATTATCATACCCAAGATCTTCAATTTTGCTGCAATATTGGTTATCTCGAGGACATGTTGCTGTATACTTCGCGACTCATCATACTTCATAGTCATGAGTTTAGCCATTAGAGTAGTACCAGTGAGAGACTTATCATCAGAACGAAAACGTTCTTCCACAAGCTTAAGGAATTCTTTAGCACTTATAGTTTGTGGAATAGCAGTCTTAATCTTGTTAGCAATCGTCATTCCATAAAATTAAGGCATAATCTATTAGAGCTTTCCCATGCTTTATAGTTTGATTTCTTAATCTCACTATTTGTGTCTGTAATAGCAGAAGGTTTTTCTTCTAATAGTACTAAGTTAAGATCCAAAACACCTAAATGAAAATTGACTTGTTCGCACCATTTAGAGAAATTCAAACCATTAAACATAGAAACAAAAGAAGTATGTGAATTGAGAAAAATAGCTGCAAATACATAAATGCTTAATAAATTATCAGATTCAAATCATAAAACATTTAAAATATATTGTAGCCTTCCTTTGGGCAAGCTCAACAATATATTATCATAACTTAATGCCATGCAAACTTTATTAGATAATCAAACAAGCCTCATCAAATAAAATAGTATCTTTGGATACACAAAATATTTGACATGCAAATTGATTATCATCCATAATGTTTATTACTTATAGAAAATTAATTTTACCTTTGGGTAAAATTATAAAATTCTATCAACTAATAAAGGTCACTTATTCATATAATTACAATAATAGGTATTAACATAATATGAATAAATGACTATAATTTTCTACATGATAAATTTTTTTAATTAATTAGTTTGGCCACTTTGGTGACTAACAAACTAATCGTTTATATTAATATCATGTGTAAATCTAACAATTCAAGGGAATTTTGACATTAATATTCCCAAAATCATAAATAACATAATTGTCATAAATTCTAGCATTAATAAAATATGGCTATTCAATTTTATTTTTTATCACTGCAGTACTTAAGTCAAGACAAGTTTAATTATTTAATAATTGTTAATCACGATCCAGTAGTTAGGTTGTTTGACTTTTATCCAGAAGACCTTGTTCAATTCCCAACAACAGAAACCTTTCCTTGCATTTCCTATTTTTCTGGTTTCCAAGCAATGCAATACAGCATTTCCTATTTTCTTGGAAACAATACTGGCCATGAAGATAGTTTTTTAGGGTCTGTTTGGATAGGCCTTTTCCATTTGTAAATAAGTAAATTCTCATATAAAAACAACCTATCCAAACACAATTTTATTTCAAAATTTAAAATTCAAAATTTCCTACTCAAATTCCTCTCACATAATTTTAAAAAAATTTCCTCTTATTTTTCCCTCCAAAATACTTTTTCTATCAAAAAGTACTCATCAAAATTTTCACACATTTCAATATAACTTTTTCCAAACACATCACACTCCAAACAAACCCTTAATTTTCCTACGAAAACTTTCTGCAGTTTCATAATTCAAAGTACAAACTTTAGGAGTTGGCACGATTTCATGGTTAACTCGTCATCCCCACATGCATGGCCGAATGATGCAATTTGCACCAGAGAGTTTAGCACGTGGGCAATCAGGACGGCAGGAATCAATAAACCAACTTCCTAAGCCATGAAGGTTTTTCACGGCTGAGACATGTGTGGAACATTCCTCCCTTGAAGTAATTTGGGCCGCGTGAATAGTTATTCAAACTGTCTAGGACTAACAAAAAGGGGGCTTCTGATCTGTTGTCTTTTTTTTTTCAAGAAAACTTAGTATGTTAACTCTGAATAACAAAGTTAATGAGTACAATGGTGGTCTATCACTGTGACAGACAAGCCCTAACACAACTAATCCAAACCCAGAAAGGGGTCAGTTAAGGCATTTTCCCGTTAGAACAGGACCGGCATAACCCCACACATTGGGACTGGTACCTCCTAGCTACTACGTAACTAAGATGACAAAAAGAACAAAACAAAAAACCCTAACTTATCGGCCTCTGCTTACACAACTTCCCTAAGTAGGAACAAAAGAAACGGACCGCAAAACTCCGTGTAGTGCGGCTCTGCAATGGTCGATCCCTCATATCCTTGCGCAGCCCTATGCTGCATTGCATCGTGCTTGACCCTTTGCCCAACTCAAAGATCGCTTCCATACTAAGGACCGCAACCCCTCCGTATGGAAGTCTCGCCAATACCATCACGAAATAACCAGTTGCTTACTTCCGACATTAGCAACAGCATTCCATGAAACTGCACAGCTCGTTCTCCCATACGAGGAATTCAAAAACCGACTAACATTGGCCCATAAAAAAAAATTATTTACTGGCATGGCCTTAATGTTTGTAGATTAATTTTTTTTTCCCAAAATTAATATGTAGACAATTTACAGTCAAAATCGTTAATGGATACATTATTTATTCATAACCAGGCTTTGATACAACATGTTAAATCTTTAACTTCATAATGTAAATATAAGGCAAGATCTTCGAATAAAAAATTTATTACAAACTATTAAGCCATAAAGATTGTGTACTGATGCAGAAGATATGATTCTTGATAAAAGATTGAGAAACACTTCCACTTCTTGCAAAATTGGTTTCTCTCTTTACTCTTCTCTATGTCACAAAAGATTTAATAGATGTATTCTATGTCTGTAATGGGTAGAGAGATGACCAACTTATATATCTCTAACTTTAATCTGGTACGTCCATCAAGTACCCAAATAAACGGTTGAGATTTGTTCTACTATTAATTAAGTAATAGGAACCAATTATGAAGCTGTAATTAAATCGAACAATTTGGGCCACATTCTAACAGATAGTAGATACTATATATTAGTATAAATTACTAATTTATTAGAATGTGTAATAGAGAAGGATACAAGAAAATATAACAGAGGGCTTATTGTAGGAATTAAGGAGTGCATATATATATATATAGTCCAATCATAAAAGAATAGTAGCTTTGAACACGACTTTTGCAAATATAGCAGCTCCAAAAATGTTCTTACAAATATAGCAGGTCAAACTCGTTTGACCTGCGAAAAGACAAAAATGCCCCTCAATGAGAAACATCGCTCTTAAACCATCATTCAAAACTATTTCACTTTGAATTTTCCTACCCATTCAATCATTCTTCATCATCGGTTTAACATCCTATTTATTTGATGCTACATGTGAGGAGGACAGATATCTTCAAGTAAAAAGGCCACCGCCGTAAAAAAAATTCGCACATTGATTATGGATTTTAGAAGAAATACGATTGCGATAGGGTTTTGTCTGATATTTGCTGTAATCGTGATTGCGATAGGGTTTTGTGTGATTTTTGCTGTAACATATTCTTGTCAAATTAGACGTAAATTTTTTATTCGACAAAAATGAGAGGTTTTCGACATATATTCGACAAAAAATTCGATATTTGTGACATGTACTAGACAAAAATTTCAAAAAAAAAAATTGACAACAAATTTGATATTTGTGATATGTATTCGACAAATATTTCGACAAAAAACTTCGACATATTAAGAGACAAAAAAATTCGACGTTTGCTTGGAACCTAAACACCGATTTAATCTAGAAGAAGCCGGCAATTTCTCGTGGGAACCCAAACGCTAAACGAATCTTTCCTATTTATAGTGACGGCGACCACAACGACTTTGAAATCACAAACTCGTCTTTGAAACCATTGATTTCCGCCTCGAAGCCGACTTAGTGACTGTAGTATCAGTGGGCTTCGAGGCTGACTGAAAATCAGTCGGTATGCTTGATTCGTCCAGGAAGAAGCGAAATTTACCATCGGGGATGAGTGCCAGGGAAGAAGAGGAAGGCACAGAGCATCATTGTCGTTCACATGGTCAAAAGGAACCCAAATCCTCAACCTCCTCTCCTGTCCACTCCACTCGTGCCGTTGGGCAACACTTCTCAAAACTCCTGGTATGCGTTTTCTATGGCTAAAATCTTTCCTTTTTCCATTTTCCTTATTCTTTATTGGGTTTCAACCAGAAAAGAAAAAGCAAATGTATTGTATTATAAATTTTCAGGAAGGGGTTGTGTTTGTGCTATCTGGTTTTGTTAATCTTGAGCGAGCACAGTTAAGATCCGGGCGTTGGAAATGGGAGCCGAGTTTCAAACCGATTGGAAATCAATGGTTTCAAAGACGAGTTTGTGATTTCAAAGTCGGCGTTACCGGTTCCCAGCGAGAAACTGCCGGCTTCTTCTAGATTCGTCGGCGTTTCCGGTTCTCAGCAAACGTCGAATTTTTTGTCTCTTCATATGTTGAATTTTGTGTCGAAATATTTGTCGAATACATGTCACAAATGTCGAATTTGTTGTCAATTTTATTGTCAAATTTTTTTTGAAGTACATGTCACAAATGTCGAATTTTTTGTTGAATACATGTCGAAAACTTCTCTTTTTTGTTGAATAAAAAATTTATGTTTAATTTGACGTGAATATATTACAGCAAAAATCACACAAAACCCTATCTTTTTTTTTTTCCGAAAAAATAGGTATATTAACTTGTTAAAGTTAATGAATACAATGATATTTACCTAGGTAAACTCTTCTTGGCACTCATATTGGCTAAGACTACTTGACTTCACGTCAACTCTTTAAGACTACTCTTCAACTAACTAATTCCCACAAAATAACATAGCCTATACCAAGTGGTAATTCTAACCATATTAGACTAAACAAAAGAGGGTTAGATATAACAAAAAACCAAGGGGTGGCAATCAGGTCATGTTTCGGGTTCGCGGGTCGTGTTTTGACACGGGTATTAAAGGTTTTACACGGACCCGAACACGACCCGCGAACCTGTTCGTGTCAGAAAAAACACGGGTACGGGTATTACAGATTTTACACCGACCCGAACACGACCCGCGAATCTATTCCTGTCAAAAAAACTTAATCTGAACACGACCTATTTATTTTTTGGTAACACGGCACGACACGAAAAGACTTATTTAACACGAAATTTTTTTAAAAAATAATAAATTAATTTTACATTAATAATAAATAAATAATTTTTAAACTAATTGTTCAAAAAGCCACAAATAATCATAGCCTATTCATTTAAACAAACTACTAACAACTCTCCTCTCCACTATTTATAATTGTGTTTTCTCTTCCTTCCTTCCTCCAAAGTCAATGTGGGATATGAAAATCCCAAAGGAAAAGCTAAAAAATGCCATTACAAGGAATTGAAGTCAAGACACTTACCACTATGTTACAACAAACACATTGATAATTAACAAACAAATAGTATTATTATATATAAGTTAAACGTGTTAACAGGTCAACCCACGGGTTGAACAGGTCGACCTGAACACGACCCATTTATTTTGCGTGTTATTCGTGTCCGACCTGATTTCGACCCGAACCTGTTAAGGGGTGGACCTGTACCTGTTAATTACGTGTTAGGTTCGTGTCGTGTTTTCGTGTCGTGTCGCAAATTGCCACCCCTAAAAAAACCCTATCATAATGTGGTTACCGCAAGTATCAGACAAAACCCTATCGCAATCGTATTTCTTCTAAAATCCATAATTAATATGCAATTTTTTTCTACGGCGGTGGCATTTTTGCTTGAAAATGTATGTCCTCCTCGCGTACGTGCCATTCATGCAGCATCAAATAAATGAGATGTTGAATTGATGAAGAATGATTAAATGGACAGGGAAATTTGAATTGAATTTTTTTTGAATGATGGTTTAAGAGCAATGTTTCTCATTGAGGGGCATTTTTGTCTTTCGCATGTCAAATGGGTTTGACCTACTATATTTGTAAGAAAAATTTTGGAGCTTCTATATATGCAAAAGTCATGTTCAAAGCTGCCATTTTGCAAATTTTCCTATTTTTTCGACCTAGCACTTTTATATCTTTGGCAGATAAATATGTATCTCATCTGGGAGGCTACATCACCCTCCATAATTTTTTTTTTTTGGCCAACCAATTTTTCATTATGGATATATTGAGTTGGTTTAAGGGTTTAGTATTGTTTTAACAAATTAGTTGAATTATTAAATTAATTTCATGCCCTTTTATGCCTTGCTTATAAATTTAGAACCATAAGACGCCTTAATTGGCAGATTTCCATTTCTTCTTTATTGGCTAGTTAAACTGCTTTCTAATCATCACCGCAAATACTAGAAAAGTTTAAGAATTATAATTATAGCTATTCATGAATTGGTTCGTTTAGGCTTCCATCTTGACAGGTTCGACACTCGTACATTAACAATAAAATAACGCATAATTTCCAATGATTATTATCATGTCTCGAAGGTGGTGGTTAAATTGTAATATTTCATCCATTCCAATAAACATAAAACTTTCCTATCAAAAATATTTTGAAAAATTAAAGTCCCCCAATTCCCAATAACCACATTACTTGTTTACCTCTACAAACATAATGGTAGTTGGTACTCCAAAAGTTACTCAAACCTTTCAAAATATTATTGTATCCATAGGGCTCACATGCCAAAAAGCAAGAAATAACATTGGACATGGTACAAGGTTATTTTTATACTATGATCATTTTTATTTTTTTTCTTCTCTTACAAAGGTGAGAGCCCTTTTGATCATCTATAGCATTTCAGTATGAGAAATTAGTTGTACCCCATCCACCGCCGGAAAATTGCCCGGCGAGCATTACTTGTGCGTCGAGTATCTGCAGAGCTTTTATTTGCACCTGGTGGAGAAATTTTAATATACTCCTTTGGAGTGTTCTCTGTCTTCATTTCCTGTATTGCCTTCTGAACTGCGTCTTTGAACATTTTTTCATCGATGTGGTCCCAATAAAGACGATCAACTTGAACATTATTGGCGAACAAAATAAAGGTGTAGCCCCCAAAAAGTTTATATCGTGCCACGAGTTCAGGTACATGGCTCATTTTCACTGTGTATGCTCGTACATCAATCCCGTGGTTGTTTGCCACATATTTTAACCATTCATCAGTCTGCAGATTACATTAATTAACCGATTAAAAAACTAATGATTAATTAGAGGAATAATCCATGCGTTCATTCATGCATGAAAGTAGCATAAATTATTGTTAGGAGTATTTTTGATAAAAGGGTATTCATCTACAACCTTTCATGTTAGCAAAATGGCCATTAACTATGGATAAATCCTTCCAATAAGTGTCAGATAGCTACTAAATGTTATGGTTACATCCAATGATAAGGGCAAAATAGACAAATCATTGTCAATGTGAACAAAACATCTAAAAATCCAACAAAACTCAAAGTTATACCTCAATTTCCATTGATATGTTCAAGAAATTAATATTACTGCTAATTATTTATAAGTAGTTCTGAAAGAAATATTTTCACAAGCACATAAGTTACCAAACCAATTTCTAAAGCATCAAATTTGAATATTTATGACTCGAATTCTATTATTGGTCACAAGTTTCACACTTTGTAGAATCTATTCATTCCGCTACTGAACAGAGCAAATATTGTCGTACAAAATCAGGCTGTCTTTCAATGATTGGGGATTGGTTCAGGTGCTGGAATCTATGTTCCATACACGGACTGAAACAGAAGGAAGCTAGCTACAGCCTATGAACAATTTCTGGAAGAGTGCAATTAAAGATACTTATTGTTGGGCAAGAGAGGTCTCCACTTATATGTTGATTAATCACCTAAGTGAGATTGCATAGCATGACAAATTTTCTTTCCCAGAATTATTGGACTATTTTAATACCAATACTAGTGTGTGTTTCTGTGTTTGGGATATCTTCAAGGTTTCCATAATAGTTGAAATTACAAATCTCCAAGTATAATTGAATTGTTCATAAATTTGAAGCGAAAAAAAAATTATGTATGTTCAGAATTGCATCTAATTAAATAAATAAAAGAGATACATGTATGTGCCCATATTAAGGTTGGTGAATTTTCTTTGAATTTTCTCTCGGAACAACAAATAATGTGGGACAGAGGGAGCATTGAAGGGGTAAAAATTGAACAAATTATTTTTAAGGGCATGGTTTGGTACATATATATATATATATATATATTTATATATATATATATAATGATATTTCTGTTGTAAAATGAATAGTAAAATTCCAAAATTGTGTATCTTCAATAATAGTCTATTCACAGAAATCCTTAATTTTTTTTTCCTTGATGTTTTGGAACTATTTAAAGATGACTTTTTTTCTTTCTTTGGGTGTCAAGTGCTCAAAATTATCTTAGGGGAACTCGATGGGGCTACTCTTTAAATTGAGAATTTCATGTTAGCCATTTATGCAATTCTATCCTTGTGTCACTTGGCTATAATATTTCATTTCAGACAATGCAACTTGATCAAAAACTTTAACGGAATAATAGAAAGGGTGGACACACGAAAGATTCTTACCTCCTCGATTGTTGGATAACCGCGAGATGATTCTTCGTTCTTGGCTTGAAGATCGTTGTCAAATCGGATGATTACCAGATGTTTTTCATTGGTGTTGATAGCTTCATCCACTTTATAGGCTCTGTAAAGTTGAGTGATCGGCGACTGTGCCATTTCTATGTTACTATTGTTGTAGTTTTCAGTGTCTTCCTGTTCTATTTAGCAAAGCAGTCCTGAGGAGATTCATGCATTGATCACTTGCAGTATATATAGAGAAATATACATCCTTAGCTTGGGGTTCTAAGCAAGACATTGAAAGAATATTCCCTACTTGGAGGGAGGATATGGTTAGGGTCTTCCAAGAAAAATTATTCTATATACACTTCGTGAAGTGGAACGGCCGCAGAATAATATTTAGACACGCAGGAACGGTCTAAGAAGGACAATGTGTGAAAAACGCATTCAAACTTTAAATATCCATAACTTTCATCTATAGTGTCAAATCACTATTATGATATATAGTTTTGAAAGCGTTTCCAAGATGTACAAGACTAATTGCGTGTAGCTCCATTAGTCCTGGGTGTTTAGCCTAAAATTTTTTCGTTTTGACCATTGCCTAACCTTTTTCTATTTTTTAGTATAATTAAAATTCTTTTCCAGTTTTATTTAGAGTTTGCTTAAATTATATATACGCATATAAGAACTCATTTTTATTCATTTTGATCATTATTAAAATTTTATTCAATAATGTTTCCTCACAATCTGCAGAATTTGTTCCCTTTGTGAAAGTTTTTATTTTCTTTTATCTCTCTTGTGTTACTTTAGCAGGCCTCCTTTTTTTTTTTGGTAGATTCTGAGAACATGGTTTGGATGACCCTTTGGCCTGTTTTGGGACCAAAATTTTGCATATATAATAGCGGGCCCCCAAGCTGTCCCTCCCACCAGAATAGAATATTTGAAAGCCTTCACCTTTAGAAAAAGAAAATTATGCGTGGCATGTACAGACGATGAGCATCTTATACAGACACTGATGAAGAGAGGGAATTAATCGTCGGCAAGAGGTAGACCTCTTAGACAAAGCCACCATCTGGTACCTAAGTTGGAATTAAGGACAAGCAATGTACAAGTAATGCATGAACAACTAAAATGGAACCTTTTTGCCTTTTGTCCTTTTCCTATTATCTTTTACCAATCACAAATGGGCTACGACAACAATTAAACTTTTATTTCACTATATTAGGTCGGATATATCATATATGAATCCTATAATGTTATTATTTTATATTAAAATTATAATCCATATTATTAGATTTGACCATATTTATATTGACTGTTGACTTAACACAACTTTTCTCCTTTATTTGAATTTGGGACCGACCACCTTAAAAATATTTAACATGTAGATATTTAAAATGTTTAAATATATATAAATATACTTAACATAGATGGACTTACCAATCACAAGTGGCTAATTTCTAGAGAGACAAAAAAGATTAATCACTTAATGTTCATATACCAAATTAAAGAAACAAACTAAAATTAAGACCTTGAATCCTATTAATTCACAATCATCAATGAAGCAATTGTAGGAAAATGTCGATTGATTCTAACTCATATTTTCCTCACGTAATTACTGCTTAACTTCGGTCATCGTTAATACTTATCATATAAAAATTAAACACTAATCTTTTTTCTTTTTGCACAAACGTGGTCCTCGACTTCTCCTATTCTCATTTAATTTTATAAAATAATTTTCATTTAGATATTTTTCATATTTGGCTATCCTCTTATAAGTTCTTATTAATGTATGTGACTAGAAATTGATCCTATGATTGAAAGGTACAAATGAGAACTAGGCCAAGCTTAAATGCATTTGAATAGGCTTGTGATTTAACACATGATTACAATTAATCCAGCCATTCCTTGTACTTTAGCAATCGTAATTAGTATTAGTTGTTTTCTTTATTATTAACTACTATCAATTAATACACGTTCCACCTTTAGAAAAAAAGAAGTCAAATTTCAAAAAAATTTATCATAAAAAATTATATTTTTAGAGCAAATTCCTGTATTATCTTCACTAATAATGATTTAATATATTTCACACTTGAAAAGTAAGAATAAAGAAAAAAAACTGTGCATTTAATAATGTATTGAAAGAGTGTTATTTTATTTATTTATTTCTCCGTGATGTTCGTGCTTGTCCTTCTTTCTTTAACCTAAGGCACTAAGTTAAAAGAAACATTCCACCAATTTAAAAGAAATGTCAAGTAATGCTTCTCTAATGCAAGCATTTCTTCTTCCCTTTTTTTTTTTTTAACATTAAACATATTTTTTTTTCCTCGGAAAATTTTGAGTTGGGCAGACGTCCCCAATTCCCCTTGCAATAATATTGTTGAAGAGATATACCTTTGTGAATTATTAGCAAAGAAATTTGGAAGACTACATTTTTTCTTTTCCGTTTGGAGAAAAGAAAGGCATGTAGTATATTTTGTATTTTTCCTACGTATAGTTGTTTATATTTATGTAAAGCACACAACGATAATTAAACTTGCACCCTTCTAAACATCTCCATTCCAGGTGGAAGCTCCTGTGCAACAAATGGAAACGGGTTAAATGAAACGTTGTTATCTTCAAATTAACAAAATTCAATGGAATCTTTACACGGTCGATTGAAATGTACAATGGGAATTTGTCACTTCAAAAGAAGTAATCCCACTATCTGAAAGAATCGGATTCAAGTGACTGAGATGAAGATATACAAAGCATCCGATTCCAAAGATGAGAGACTTTATTTTTATCTTCCCTTTTTGTGTGTCAAACTTTTGCTGTTTCGAATCTTTTCCACTTGGGTAAATGTGCACGTTTTTACAATCTTAATGGGTTCTTTGATTTTGAAAGAAGAATAAGAATTCTTAAAGTGTGTACATATTATACTCGCAAAATGTATTTTTTATATTTTTAACATTCACTTTTTATTATATCTTTTATGTTACAATTATTGTCTCAAAAAGTTTAAAAATGCGTTTTTAATCCCAATTCATACGCAGCCTAATATTCTGGAGTCCGTCAACAAAAATGCTATATATTAGAGATATCAATCCAGTCTTTTTTGGATCCTTTTGCAGCCGAAAGATGTGAGGTGCAGATGCGACTGCTTCTCTGTTGGGATAAAAAATATTAAATCCCAAAAGTCACACCAAAACCCATAACCCACACAAGCAACAAACTGCTTGAATTGTTGAAAGTAAATCGGCCAAAGAAGCACAAGAAAAAAAATTGATGATGGCCCACGCACAATGGAAACCATGAAGCAACAATACAATTCTGGACAAATTAGTTTTAGTTTTGGCCCCACAAAAACAAAACAAAATAAAATTGATGATGGCCCACGCACAATGGAAACCATGAAGCAACAATACAATTCTGGACAAATTAGTTTTAGTTTTGGCCCCACAAAAACAAAACAAAATAAAATTGGGTAGCCAACGTCTGAACAAAACAAAGCAAAGCTTCAGCTAACACAACAAAACAAGGAGGCAGAAGCCTTGCGGCCTTTACGAGATGGCGGCTGTTTTATTTCTTTGTATTTCTCTATTTCTTTCTATACTCAAAATTATGAATAATATGTCCTATTTATAGGATTCAACTAAATTCTATACCTATTGGATTTGGTTACTACTAAACCAAAATTTAATATGATTAATAATTCTAAACCCAATAGAATTATTAAATTATAAATTATAAACTCAATAGGATACTAGGATACTTGGTTTAATTCTACTACATTCTCTTTGTAATTTTTTTTTGACAAGCCAAAAAGCGAAACATTTTATTAATGAGAGCAGAGTGGACATAAAGTACATAGAGTAGCTAGAAATAACAGAATAGAAGGAAAGAAGAGGAAAAGCAACTAACTCCGCCTTTCCTATAGGACGGGAAGAGGCACATCCTAATCAACGACAAACATTACCTACTCGAGAACCACTAACAGATTGTGAGATCTGGACACCGGCTTTCGCCAACCTGTTGGCCACACTATTGGACTCCCTTGGGACATGATGGCCTTGCCATTGTTTAATTTTCTCCTTCAACACCTCTATATGATTCGATAACCAGTGGATTGCGTTAACAGAGTCACTTTCAATTATAAGCACATGAGTGCTCTTCCACATAGATTCGAGAAAACACCAAAATGCCTCACGAATGGCACAGAACTCGGCCTAATTTGAATCAAGAATTCCGACATGTTTGGAGAACACAGCCTTTGTTTTACCCAATTCATCTCTAAGAATACCCCCAATACCAGCCATACATGGTTTTCCAATTGCAGAGCCGTCCACATTAAATTTCATGCCACCAAGTTGCGGGCGAGACCAAGAGGCACTATCCTTCCTGCTCCTATGAACCTGCCTCATCCTCGCATTAGTCAGCTGAAGGAAAATCTCTGAGATAGTTATTGCAGAAGAAGGCCATTTAGCTTTGAACCAAGTAGCAAACCTGATGAGAATTAGATTCATTAGTTGTAGGAGATCAAAGCTCTTATTGTTGAAGGTGATTTGATTCTTGCATAGCCATATGGACCAAGTAATTGCATAAAACAGCAAAATCCAGGGCTGCCGTTCTTTGAAATCCGGAAGATTTGTTGCAACTATTCAGGAAGGTAGATGGATCTCCAGGGCAGATCCAGGAAATACCCCAAATTTGCAAACATCTTGTCCACACCAACCAGCTACACCTGCGATTAAAAAACAAATGCTGGACAGATTCCAGCTCGGAGTTGCAAAAAGGGGAAACGGCGAGCTCAGGTCAAATAATACCCCTTCTCAGTAGACAGCTTCTGACAGGAAGCTTTAGGTGTATGAGCTGCCAGACGAAGATTTCCACTTTAGGTGGGGTAAAACCTTTCCACACTGAGTTCCAAATAGTACTCCCTTGCTTTTGGGGTAGCAACACACATTTGTAGAAAGAGGAGGTGGAATATTTACCATTAGGGACCCAGCGCCAGATGATCCGGTCGTTGGAGGTGTGACTAGGATATTGCCCATTCAGAATATGCAACAAACCTTGCCACTACAGATTTTCCCAATCAAGAGTGTTTTTACGGAGATCAATCTTCCAGACTCATTGACCATTTATCCAATTGCCGAATTCAGCCACATAACCTTCCTTGAGAACAAACAGAGCAAAAATGCGAGAGAAGCAAATTTTTAGAATCATACTTTCAATCCACTCATCATGCCAGAAGATAATGTTCTCTCCCTTCCCAAGCAAAGCCCTCGAACCAGTTGAAACAGCCTCAAAATACTTATCAGAAGGAATAAGGGGAGCCGTAATAGCTTTCCATGAATTAGAGACTAATCTGTTGTTGCCAGGAGTAGGGAGAAGACGCTTTTTGTCGAGCCCATACTTTTCCACAATCACGTTCCTCCATAGAGAATTCACCTCATTACCGAATCTCCATAGCGATTTTGTAAGTAAAGCAGAATTTTTTAAATGGAAATCAATCATGCCAAGACCCCCAAGCCACTTAGGCGCATTAACTGTGTACCAGTCCACATAATGAGGTTTATGTCGGTGATCCGAGTTGCCCCAGAGAAAGCTCCATATCAATTTGTCCATGTCATTTTTGACTCCACAAGGAAGCTTAAAAACAGACAAGAAAAAGACCGGTAGACTTAACAAAACAGAATTAATCAAAGTCACTCGATCACCCATTGAAAGGTACCTGATTTGCCAGCCAGCAAGCTTTTCTCTCATTTTATCCAAGATAGGACTCCAGATTCTTTGACTGCGAGTTTGCTCCCGGAGGAGACCAAGGTATAACGGAAAAGATTCAACCTTGCGGAGAGGTAATCACCCACTCATTTAAGACACCATCATCCACCCCAACACCGATCGTAATGCTTTTATTGAAGTTGATCTTCAAGCTAGGCAAACCTCAAAGCATCGAGAATTCTTTTACATTCAAGACACCCTCTAGATTAGGTTTGAGCAACATAAGAGTCACTACAAGAAAAACCTCCTTTTAGTGACAACCGAAATTTCGTCACCAAATGGCTGATTTTCGTCACCAAAGACCCAGCAGAGGCCTTCAGTGACGAAAAAATTTTTGATAACGCGTCGTCAGCAAAGGTCCGTCGCTAAAGGTCTTTCGTGACAAAACAAAAACGTCGTCACTAAAGGGTTGCATTTAGTGACAAAATTTGGAAGTGACGAAATTTAGTGACAAAAAAAAGTTGTCACCAAAAAGGAAAAATTGTTGTCACGAAAAGATAAAAATCGTCACTAATTGCGCGAAATTAGTGACGAAATTTAGTAACGAAAAATGGTCGTCACTGAAAGTACGGCTGGGCAGCCGGCGGTGTGGTGATTTGGTGGCGAGAAAAATTTCGTTACTAAATTATGCCTTAGTCAACGCCTTTAGTGATGAGCTAGTGACGATAAGTTTTTAGTCACCAATTCCTTTTTCATTGGTGACGGAAAAAGTTTGTCACAAAAGATTTGTTGAATATGCAATTTGTGACGAAAAGTTTTGTATATTGTTTGGTGACGAAATTTTGTCGTCACCAAATAGTTTGTTCTTAGATGGAATTAGTGATGGCAAAATTTGTCACTAAATGGGGTCATTAGTGACAAATTTTAATGTTATAATGTGGTTTGTTTTAGTATCATATCACCAATATCACAATATCATAGTATTGATTGTTACATTATTTATTCTTATAATACATACATCATCATAGACGAAAAAGTAATGAACACAATCATACGAAACATTGAACATTCAAAAAATATCTGAAAAAAAGGCACACAAGTTCAACTTGTTCAATGCCAGAGACAACATTTTAATATCCCACCAGATAAGAAAATAAAGTCGAATATCCGAATTGTACCATGAGAATAAAATATTATCCAAACACCATACATCCACAAAATAGTAGAGTACACATAATTCCCTTCACATTCGAAAAGGAAAGAGGCAGAAGGAATGAATAAGACCTTGACAACACCAACCAACGGCAATTTGTAATGCCTTCAATTTGTGGATGCTTGGCTATGTGGTGGTGGATGTATCCGTGACTCACATTCTCCATCATACTCCTTTGCAAGTCTGATAGCTTTAGTTGAAGCAACCTCTTGTGCTTGCATTGCAGGTATTACAACCAACAAAATTGCATCGTTATGTTCAGCATATTCCCCCTGTAAGAAGGAAGCAACCTGTTAAATTACCAATCAACAAATCAACAGACAATTTAAAACTTTAATCAAGCCTTTAGAAAAATATTCCAACAAAAAGATACCCTCACCCAAAGTAAACTTGCACCTCAAGGACAAATCAATTCAATCAAGTAATTAGAGCCACTCACCAAGGAGTCATCAAGATTCCCCTTCTTAACACCAGGCAAATCAATCAATTTCAAAGGTGGAGCTGTCAGTCAAAACAAAGAAACAAGACTTGGCGTTGTCAATCAAAACATAGAGACAAAAGACTTGGATGTTACCATATGAACTGTATAGAAACCGGACATAAGAAGGGGGGGAGGGCGTTGAAACCCAAAAAAAAAAAACGAAAGAAAAGAGAAGAAGCACTTTCTAAATGAGTATTCAAGAAGGTAATAGGTGAGAGACAGGCTTTTACATGGCCAAAACTTTTTCTTGTTATTTTCATATAGTATTTCTTGTTTTTCACATTTTTGACAAGCTTGTTCCACACTTGTACTTAATAACTCCAATTAGACGATGTTGGAATTATAAATGCATTATAAAGTAACGATGGTGTCATATTCTATAAATGCATTATAAAGTAACGATGGTGTTTCATATTCTTGAAGCATCTTGCATTATACAAAGAACTATGGTGTTTTTAAAGGAGATAATTTGAAGGGTAATTTTGGTATTAGAATTTAAATTTTCTTATAAAAAGACACGTCAATTCGACTTCGCTATAAAAATTTTACCTAATTTCTCATATTATGGCACGTAAATTCAAACTTCCGGAAAAAACTGTAAAACATTTCTCACAACATGGCACGTAAATTCAAATTTTCTTAGAAAAACTTTAGATGGAAAAGAGAGAATAGAGAGTGAATCATTCTTACCAATTTTTTTTAGTTATTTCAATTTCGAAGGATGTTATCTGGTTGCTAAAGCATGGAGTGATTGGAGCCACAATTTAAACAACATTTGCCCATTGATTATCCAAATATATGCAACAAAAGATTAACATATAAGATCACAACAGTGCATGCACATATGCAAGTAATTAATTAATTACCAAGCTGTGCTAGCTGGAGGAACAAACTAGTTCTCTTTTCACGAATTAAACAAAAACTACACGCATATATAAGTAAGATTTCCTTTCCATAGTTTTACATAGAAAAGAAAATTGATTAAAGTACTCAAAAGCTATACGCATAATAGAATAGATTATTATCTATGAGCAAAGCAAGAGCACGTTAGAGTAATGCAGCTGCCCTTTAACTTGATCATCTTCGTAGCCCATTATATGTTTTTGTATTACAACCAAAGGGGTTAAGCACTTGTAAAAAGTGACCGGTTAGGTGTAATTGCAATTTACATTATTTAATTACTTCGGTACGTAATGCATTCTTAAGCATGATCACCATGACAAATAGCTAGACAACTAAATTTAATTACTTAGGTACATTGATTAATTAACAATTAATTAACTTCTATGTTAAGCATTTAATCAACTTCTAATTCTAGAAATAAACTTTGTACATTAGCTAGCCTAACATAGTAAAAAAAGTAATAGGTACGCAAACAATATAACATATAAGTTAACGTGAAAACAACTAGAAAAAATACTAACATTATAGACTAAATTCCTAACATTCGAGAAGGTAATGCAATAAAAGGGGGCTCCATAGTTCATAAATACAACAATGATGGACGTACCAAACTACGAATTTTTTTTGTAATGCAGTATGCTTCAACAGTTAGACGAGAAGAATTCCTTCCTTATAAATGCAGTATGCTTCAAGAACAAGAAAGATTATAGGCCTGCTTAGCTCTAACTTCCATTATAAATAAATACAAACAGAACTCAAGAAAATGAAATCAAATACACATTTCCAAACCTCACTGCCATTAAGTGTCACGAAGTAAAAATGTCTATGACCCTTTGCAACATATTCTTTCTCTTTGTGCCTCGTAGGCATGCATATCAAGAACCTATAAGAACCATGAAAAAACACTTTGGTTAAGTTCAAAAATTATATATAAAGTCACTTCATATTGTACTTCATATATTTAAAGATCAATACATACGTGCATCTCAAAAACACAAGCAAAAAAAACAATCCATCAATTATTAGGTGAAATTGCAGGACATTTCTAGACACAATAAGCCATCATTTATAGAAAATAAAGGCATTCCAAGTCCACAAATTGACTCTTGATGCTTGTATTATCGCTTAAAGATCTGCCTCAACAAATAGAACCAAACAAAAGCGACTAGAAAAGTACAAAAACACCGAATTTTAGCGAAAGTTTGTCCCGATGCAGTGAATCATGGTTCAAATAGAGCCAATTATTATAAACAAAATTTCAAAATTCGGATATCATGGGGATCAAAAAGTTAGATTTCAACAAGAAGCATCCAAAATCAGTGAATCAAATTATTATCAAACCTTATGTCCTTGCATTTAACAACGGCTCCTGGAATGCCACTCCAGAATCCATCGCCTATAATAGATGCACACGTGTTGGAGATCATCAAGTTCCAAGTTAGAGTTTTGAATCAGGCAAAGAGAATAATGAAAACATGAAACATCCATACACAAAAGTAATAGGAAGAAAAATCAAATTGGAGGGTAATCCAATAAGGAACTTAGTTCCTTCCAATCACATAAAGTAACTCACAGTCACACCTCCCAGGCTCCCACCACCCAGAAGAGTTCAACTTCACAATTTTGAGTACATCATTCATAGAATCAGCATGCATTATTCATGCCTAAACTTCCAAATTAATCACAAGGGATCTAAGACAAAAAGAACTGATAGAAGCATTGAGGACAAATAACAACTCTAAAGTGTATTGCAAACAGATCTCCTAAATTAAAAATTGAATCCCAATGTCAAAACTAATTAAACTTATAATATCAGAAGAACCCCAAATGTGCTATTAAATCAAAAACTCAGTCACAATGGACATAGCATTTTAACTATATGATTCATTGATAAAGTGAATAATGATAGACTATGTCATTTAGGATATACAACGAGCACTTGATGCCTCAAACAAGACAATAAGAAACCTCTTATAAAGAATACTTAAGCTTGCATAAGCCTAGCCCATCTGAGATCTTCATGCGTGAGAAGTGCCATTAAGCTATACACTTTCAAGTAGCTGAAAATTAGCTATGAAATGTGATTTCTTCTAAAACTAAGGAAATTAGAGTAAGTACATAATGTACATTAATCTGTCCACCTTAAACACATGCATTAATCTTGCCTCTGCAGCCCTAAAAAATTAAAGAAAAAACAATTTTCCAAAAGCTCCTACCGCACCAAGATTATCCCCACATATACATTTCGGGTCACCAATAAAAATGTAATAAACTAAAATAAATCCCATTCTTGGAAGTCAACCAGCATTTCTTTCCCTTCTCCCATTCAGAGTGTTAGAATTTGAACCAACTTTAGCTTTAAAACCTAAACAAATTAAATATGATTAAAGTTCTCAACTTTACATCAAGAAGCCAAGCTAAAATCAATAAATCAGAAATTGCACTAGATCTTGTACAAACTAAGCTTTTCATTCTTCATACAAAAGTATATGTGAGTATAACATTAACCAATCATGTACAAAAAAAAAATGGATTAAAAAAAAAAGTGCACGTTTCTTTGGGTTCTTGAATGCTTATCATCTAAAAATTTGTTGGTGGTGCTGCAAATTTGTTGCCACCAAGTGTCGAAACTTAGCACTTCTTTTACTGGATCATGCCACTGTACCGGAGCAGGTCGCCAAACTGTTTTTGCTCTAGCACAATTGAAGAAAATGTGTTCCAAACTCTCTTCTTCTTCGCCACACATTTGGCAAATTGTATCTAGTGTCATCCTTCTCCGTTTGAGTGCTTTCTTAGTCGGTAAGATGTCATGGCAGCTCTTCCAAATGAAGTATTTCAGTTTGGGTTTTATATCCAATCTCCAGTTGAACTTCCACAAAGCATTCCTTGACCTTGCTGTGTTGCTTGATTCGGCCCTATCCCTCGAATTTTGTTGCTCCTTTTGTATGAGTTGGTGTCGACCTCATCAGTAAATTGTCGGATGGATTAAAGTGCCAAACTAAGCGATCCTTGCTGCTCTGGTCCCTTTGGTATTCTCAAAATAGTCACGCTCTTGCCTGCTGAACATTTGAGATATGAGCTCTGATTCCAGCCTTGCCTCGTTTAACATTAGGTCCTTGACCCATATTACTTCATCTTTGTGTGGATTATTTTGTGACTTGAAACCTTCATAACTGGAATCCACGGAGAATCCCACACTTGAATTGAACTCCTGTCTCCTACCTTGTATCTTATTCCTTTCTCTATCAAGTGTCTCGCTCCTAGCCATCCTTTCCATAACCATGAGCTATTTCCTTCGCTTACTTGCATTATGTCTCCTTGAGGAAAATATTTAGCTTTCAATACTTTACTCATGAGCAAGTTCGGTTGAGTCATCACCTCCACAATTGTTTTGCCAATAACGAGTCGTTGAAGCTTTGAATATCTTGAAATCCAGTCCTCCTTTGCTTTTCGGTTCTGTGAGGCTTTTCCAATCTTTCTAGTGTACTTTCCTTGTGTTCTCCTCATTATTCCCCACCAAAATTTAGTTGTAATGCTGCAAATAGCTTTGCATCTTGCCATAGGGAGCTTGAAGCAGCCCATTACATAAACAGGAAGTGCATTTAGTATGGATTTAATTAAAATTTCCTTACCTGCTATGCTGAGGAACTTTGTCTTCCATCCTTGGATTCTTTGTGTTACTTTTTCCACCACGAAGTTGAAGACTTCTCTTTTGGACCTCCCTATAAGCATTGGTAGTCCTAGATATTTGTCTTTGTGTAGCTCCTTCACTTCTGCTAACTCATTGCAAATATGATTCTTTAGCATCCCTGGAACATTTCTACTAAAGAAAATAGACGACTTCTCCATGTTGATTCTTTGCCCTGAATGTTGACTATATTTCTCCAGCAAAGCTTTCAAGTTGTGTACCTGTTCCATGTTAGCCTCACAGAATAATAAAGAATCATCCGCAAAAAATAAATGTGTAATCCTTGGACCGTTTCTGCTCACTCTCATTCCATTATATTCCCCTCTTAGAGATGCTTGTTTAATTAGATTGGAAAGTGCCTCAGATACAATTAAAAACAAATATGATGACAAAGGATCTCCTTGCCTAAGTCCTCTAGAGGTCTCAAAGTTGCCGCATTTTTCTCCATTTAGATTGACAGACATAGTCACAGTACTTACACATTGCATTATCCATTCTATAAAAGTTCTTGCAAAGCCCATTCTTCTCATAACTTTTTTTAAAAAATCCCATTCCACACAATCGTATGCTTTAGCCATATCAATTTTGAATGCCATGTATCCTTTCTTCCCTTTTTTTAGGGCAGGAAAGAAGTCAGCTCACGGTACACATTTTGTGGCAGCTGTGGAAGTCAAGAAATATTTGGATTTTTGAAAGGGAATGGATGAAAGAGATAACGGTGGTTCAATTAGGTATGGAAGAATGGTTAGAGTATATGGAAGTGAAAAAAATGGATAGAAATGAGTAACTAGGACTGAGAATCTTCTAAGTCAGTGGTTACAAGGGAAAAGAGGAAGGATTCTATTGAAGACAAAGAGTAGATAGAGTAACCTTTTAATTATTTTTTGAATGGTTATTGTACCAACTCCTAGTTTAGATAGAAATGGAAGAGGGACAGTAGAGATAGGAAGGAAATAGATGAGCCTTGGCCAAAGATGGTGTCAAGGAAGGTTCATATAAGTTGAACTATCAAATGTAACAGTTAACTTGGTTTCACAACAAAGTTAATATATGGATTATCTTTTGGAAAAAAAAAAGAATGCTTTTCATCTGGGTTTTGTAGTGATTCTCAATATATTTCTTAGCAGCGGCAACTTTCTTCTTCATTGTTACTACTGTTGTTCATAATTTCTTCCCTCTCCATTAGCTCTTCAACCCCTTGTCAAACCAGAAAAGTCTCTGTTTCTAATTTCTATGAACACATACGAAGAGCAGGAAAATATGTACTATGTGCACCGATTTGCGCTTGTTGGCAGTTTGCGAAACAGATCTGACGGCGGCAGGATGTTAAAGGCGCGACCGAAGCTACTGCTTGACGTCGGACCACGACTGAGGACGATCTGCAGCAACACAAGCAACGATGAGGGAACAACAGCGGCAGCAAATCGATTTGGGTAGCGGTCGAGCGCAGCAGCGGCGATGACCGAAAATGGGCTGACAACGACGGGCAGCAGTGACCACGGCTAGCGTCGATCTAGAACTGGGGCGTAGGGGCGAGCCAAAGCGAGAAGCAGCGATGTGACATCGACGATGTGGCCTGGCGGTATGGGGAAAATTGGTTTTGCTAAGCGGCAAAGGGGCGGACGTGGTGATTGTGCTTCTTGTGTGATGGAGGCGGATGGTCAAAATTTGCAACCTTTAACTCTTTCATCGCTAAAGGAATTTTAAAGGGCGGGCCAAAAGGAATTTCAATATTTTTCATAAAGGGCGGGGAAAAGGAATTTCAGCGTTTTTCTTTTCATTTTACATTTTCACTTGCTGATTTGGAATTAAATGGCTAAAGAAAAATCATTTTAAATAATTATATGTATTAAGATTACATGTTGCCTATATAAAAGATAAATAAATATATGAATAATTAACATATGTGTGTTATTATGTGTGCTCATAAAACTATGTGTATATACACTATACTACGTATGATATGTAATAGTTACATATATCAACATCCAACTTATACTATGAGTATTACTTCTAACTACATATACATATATATTTCTTTCAGTCCAAAAACTAGTTCAATTTTAAAAGTCAAAATTGATATTTCTACAAAAATTTTAAAATACCCTTAATGAGATAATGTTAATAAATAATACCCTTAATGTGAAAATTAGTGCCATAAAATGAGTTATACCCCCACTTGTTGAAACATAATATCTTTTTTTGGAATAGGGGGAGTATACATGTCCATATTACTTTTGTGATAAATTGTACATCTAATTAGACGTGCATAAGTATTAGTCACTACTTATGTTATAATATTACATTAGTGACTTTAACTAGTTTCTAACTATAGATTTCTTATTCTTTATTTTCTTATTTACACATATACTTCGTAATAAATGTTATATATTTTGATTACCATTACCCAATAGTGTATTTTAATGGTAATGAAATTATGTGCTTCAAGTGATGACATTTATGTGCAAATTCATAAATCTCAAGGTGTCCTAAGATAATTATTTTAAATTAAGAAATATGAACATGAATAAGCCAATCAAGCTTAAGCTCACCAATAAAGAATATACTTAGTTCAATTGCTATGCTTCATCAAAGAAACCAATTACTACTAATCAATATTGAGTCCTTATGTCAAACTCTTATAATTAGTACAATCATTAGAAATTAGCCGTGATAATATAAGTAGTAGACTAAGTTTGGTATAAGGAATAATATGTTTAGTCATATCATTATTCTTAACCAAGGAAATCCAATCATAATTAATTGATGGTGTATCTTAAAAAATAATGTAGGCAAATTTATATACATTGGGATGTCTTAGTACAATAAGTAAAAATTAGGAGTCATAAATTTAAAATCTTCAATTTGGCCCAATGGATAAATATACATAACCCAATCATGATCCTTAGCCCAACAAATCAAATAATTATATAAGTTATGGCAAATCAATTTAGGCCAAAATATTTTATTTAATCTATCTCTAATTATATGCCCAAATACATACACTGTTATTAAATCCTATAATTTTTAATTTCATTACACACCAAAACAAATCCTTAGATATCAATATTTAATAATATTATACATTAAAACTTTATATATAGAGATATGAATTAAAATATTATTACTATTAGGGTGTTATTGTATAATTATTAAAAATTAAGGGCAATAATAAAAAGCATCCATTTTGGTGACGACAGGAATTCCGTCACTAAAAGCCATCCAATTGGTGACGACCATAATTTCATCACCAATGGCTGAACTTTAAGCTTTTAGTGACGATAGTGTTTTTTCGTCTCCAATGTTTCGTCACTAAATGTGCTATATTGGCGGGAAACTTCTTGCCAAAGTCTTTAGTGACGAAATGGTAACGAGTATTAGCCACTCGTCACTAAAGATGGTGGGATGGTGAAAATTTGGTAACGACTTGAGTTCTTGTCACTAAAGGTGTCCTTTGGTGACGGAATTTTTTTCCGTCACGGTGGTTTCCGTCACTAAAGGGGGGTTTTTCTTGTAGTGAGTATCATCTGCATATTGCAAGTGTGCTAGCTTGAAGTTTCCTTGGCCAATAGTTATCCTCAAGCGGCGGAGGACTCACCCTTATGCGTAAGAGCACTGAAAGCTTCAGCCAGGATATTAAAAAGCAATGGAGATAGGGGGCAGCCCTAACAAAGACCTTTTTTGATACCAAACTGCTTGGTAGGGGACCCATTTATCAATACCGACATGGAAACTGAGGCCAAGCAGAAACGGATCCAACTCCTCTACTTTCTTCCAAAATTCATCTTCAGCATAACAAAGTTCAAGAAGTCCCAATCGACATTGTCAAATGCTTTTTCAAAGTCTACTTTCAACAAAATGCCGCTTCTGCCGCTTTTCCTGAGGTAATCCACTACCTCGTTGGCAATTAAAAAACAATCAGACAATTGTCTATTTTTTAGAAAAGAAAATTGATTACTGCCGATAACATCATCAATCACCCTTTGCAGCCGAGCTGCTAAGCATTTGGCCAGAATTTTATAAATGCTCCCCACCAGACTAATAGGCCTATAGTTTTTTAAATGAACTGGATTGCCAACTTTTGGAACCAAGGTGATAAACGAAACGTTAATAGCCTTATCAAAAGTTTCATTCTCTTTTGTAATTGAAAAGTGGCTTAAACCAAAATCTCTTTGTGCAAGAAAATTAGAAAAAAAAAAAACACAAAAGTCGGTTGTTGGCTATACTCAATAGAATCATTTGCCCATGAATAAGTGTGGGCTGCAGGTATTTATTAGGGTGATAAAGGGAGGAGCGTGTGTTGAAATAACTAATAAGCCATACGGCTTTTACACAAGACAAAAAAAAAAAAAAAGGGTACATATTTATTTCTTCTACTAGAAAAGCCAAAGGGCTTTGTGGGTTAAAAGTTGAGATTGGTATTTTAAGGCTAATTTGGTTGTGTAATTTGTGTATCAAACATGTTTTTAATTTCTCTTCCAACTTTGAAGAATGAAAAAAACTGAAAACCTGAGAAAATAATTGCCATGACACAAACCACGATAATAGCGGGAATATAAGCCCATTTGACCCATGTTTGGAGTATCATTCCCATTGCTGTTCCACTAGCTACCACCATTGCGAACCCGGAAACAAGGAGGGAAAGACAAGCTTGAAATATTTTCTTTGGAAGTGATTCCAGAAAATCATCTGCCGCATATCTTAAAGCTCGAATATGTAGAAACATAACAAGGGCAACGCCTGAGAACAGCATTGACACTGCATCTGATACGATAAATAAAGCGAACACATGTTTTATGTGGGTAACTGGCGTGCCACCAGGTACCGTAATCACTGAAGTAATTGCAACTGTTCCAAGAGCAGCGGCTACAGCAGTCAATGTATTGCATGAATCCCTCGTCCATTCATGTGCACTCTTTATCAATTCATCATGCTCCTTAAAGAATAATTCTGAGGGTTTTAATCCCTCAGCGTTCTGCGCTACCTTTTCATCTGGCCATACTAGTGCTCCGACAACCTGTAATAAAACCAAATTTTCTGGTGTGAAATTTAAGTAATATTCATCTGGGATCTCATCAAAAATGCCTTCTGTACTATACGCAGCTGTTTTGTGATTTAATTAAGGAGCTGTACCTTGAAAATTCATACGACATCTATTGATTAACGTCATCAAAATATTAACCAACTTTTTTTAGAATAACAAGTTTCACATAAATAGCAATGAAACTTTTGATAAAATTTAATATCTTAACTTATAATTCTCCAACTAAATATTATAGAGATTAGAGTACTTTATGCAATTATTGATCATACTAGATATACTCTACATTCTAAATGTTTAAACTTGTACATTGCTCTATGAGCCATCAGTTCTAAATTTTGTTCCTTTACCCTGTTCTATGAAAAGTCGTATCATACCCTTATCCCACCCTATAACATAGGATTAAGGTAGGTATCCATTTGCTCCCCCCTTATACTTAGGTATTTAATGTGTTCATTCTAAGTGTAATATTTATAATCTCCATGTTTCTGTCACCATTTATGAAAATCATTGAGAAATTACCGTAAACCAATGTAGTTCTTGCTGCATCTGAAACACAGGACCAGGGACAGAATGGAATTGAGGGGTAGGTTCTAATTTCGCTGCCAAATGAAGGATATTGTTTTTCCCTTCAACTTTTATATGGGCATAAACTCCTGGGTTTCCACCAATCAATTGGATGATGTGATTAAATATTTTCACTCGGCGATGCTTAACAGCAACGTGCAGTAACAATTTACTATCGCATGGTGACGAGTACCAGACTAATTCAGGGAAATATCCTAAGCACACTTGTACAAGTTCAAAGACTCCATTCTCTGTTGCTAAGTGCAAGATTCCGGGACGATCAGAAGGCAAAAAGTAATCCATAACAGCTGCATCACTTTTCTTTTCCAACTCCTCGCAAACCAAGCGAACAAGTTCTAGTGCATTCTTTTGCCTTTGCTGTTTTTCAGACACAATATTCGTCCCTGATTCGAAAAAATGCAAGCAAATTATTTAAAGCGCATGGCTTTGTGGCAATATCTTGGTTCTGTAATTTTAAATGAATACTCACATTTTAGATGCATGCAATGTAAAGTTAATTTTGTAACATTTAAATTAAACCTGTTAACCATTCTATGTAATTTAGTTAAACATTTTTTAAAAAATAATGCTGTAGCAGTACTTTACCTTTCTATTGAGATTGCTTTTTTAAAAAATAAGTAATGACATGTTAAAGATGTAGGAATAATTATAAATAATTCTTTATTATGAAAGTAAATTGAGCAGAGAAGAGAATTTTACAAATATATGCAGTCAATGCAAGATGTGAGAAAGAGTTCAAAATTTAGAGAAATTTTTGAAAATACTAAAAATTTCGTTATTACTATGGTTGAGTTAGTGATAAGGAATGTGAAGCTTAGAAAATCAAAAGTTCAATTTTGGTCAGGTACAAGAAAAACTTGAAATTGCGTTTCGACATATGTTAAAGATTGTCAGTCATAATTATGTTTTGTTAATTAATCCATTAGTGAAAATTTAGTTTTAATTCTAAAATTTTATCTAGACCCCCTATTTTATAAACTTTCGAAATACTTCAACAGAGAACTCACAAGGATGGATGAATCTTTCCCACATAGAGGATTTATTGCCACTGAGAAATGTTGAAGGTTGAGAGGCAAGGATATGAAGTATTGACAATCCAGACTCGTTTAATGCTAAAGCAAATTCCGGATTATATCTAAGGGCTCTCACAGCAATATCTGCAAGAAATCGATGAATAATAAAGTCTAACATTGTACAAATATTCACACATAATTGAAATATCTTGAATCACGAGAAATATTTCATACAAATGTTGCACTACATATGATAATGCAAATACAGTCAATTAGGAGGATATTTTATAATTTAGGGTGGACAAGTGATCTATATATATATAGGGGAGCCAAAAAAAAAAATTATGTGATTAATATGCTATATTAAAAATAAAGATACAAAATACACGAACTTTTTCCCCCTTCGGTGGGTACTTATTTCTAATGGTACATATTTGATAGAGTTGTCTATTTTTACAATTTCTCTTAATTATTTTTATTTAATAATGGTAAATTAGAAGACCCATGCAAGCTCTATAAATTAATGTAGTATTCGGTAAATGTACATAATTAGATTTTCTTGTTGTTAAAAATTATCAAAACATTGCTAGGATGGGCTTAATTATTTTAATGCCTTTTTAGAATCTTAAGTTTGTAGTCTGATTATAACAAATAGCAATCCTAACAATTGAAATTAATGCAAACTCTCATGAATGATAACAACAACAATAAAAGTGTTTACTCAAATTCATTGGCTACACTTCCTTTTTTTTTTTGGTCGGATATTTTTGCTCTAATTGACCAAATATTTATTTATTATAATTACATGCATGGCAGGACTTCATTCTTTTCACAAAATACGATCTCAGTTCATCCCATTTTATGCCAATCCAATTTGGAATATATATGGTTCCGAAGGATATAGTCCAGATATGAATATTTCTTTTTCTATTTTCTTTATCCTGATTCTTTTAAAAAAATTTCCTCTCTCCAACTGCCTCAGACATTACAATTTGAAGACTTTAGGTGGTCTTTCACTAATTCTACAAAAACACTATCTATTCTCATCGAATTTCATATTGTCCAATGTGTAAATTTAAGCCTTTGTATAATTATTGTCAATTCCATATATATATAAATATATGCAACGCCTGTACAGTGTGTAAGGAGGGCAAAAATAGTTCATTCTTACATATACCATGCCAAAGGAAATCCATAAAGTATGGTTAATTCATAATTAACTCGTAATTAATTAAGGTGTTACATACCATGGGATCCTGAAGCTATGATGGCCACAATGAGATCGGAAGATTCCTCAGGAACATCTCCGTAAATATGGGGAGCAGTAACATTGTAAAGATATTGCAATAGTTCGTTGCTCTTCCATGGATGTGTCCAGTGAGCGGCATAAGAAAATGGAATATAATTATTCACATCCATAAACTGAGTCAAAAGTGGGTTTTTCATCAGTATTGCGCGGACAGTCCTCACGCTGGTAGCTACGGCCGCGTAATGGAGAGCAGTACGCCCCATTTGGTCTTTTATTTCAAGTTCGTCCGGAGTTAGAATGCTCACCAAATTCTCCACAAACACCGACTTCCCACATTTAGCTGCCACATGCAACGCAGTCATGGCCTCATTGTTAATTCTTGCAGTCATTGCGTGGCTATTCCTATGGAAGATCAACATCGCAGCTTCCCAATCCCCTTCCATTGCCGCTTTATGTAGCCTACGCAGCGTGATTTTCCATTGAGCATCTGTTTGTTATGCATATATCTCAATGTTTTAAATTCCATCTAAGTACGGCAAAATATTTTGAATGTTCAAGAAAAAAAATAAAAGGTACAGTAATTATCACTTGTTCTATAATGCATGTTGCAAATCTTCATCTTGAATTGTTTGCTTTTATATGCATAATATTGCGAGAAGATCTGCACTTTGAATTGTCTACTTAAGTAAATTAATTTTATAGACTTCTTTCTGTCTATGGGAATTTTTTCCCCACTCTTAAATATTTTGTTCTGATACATTTCATAGTCTCCCTAGAAATATATATTGAGGAAACGAAAAACATGTAAAGGTATGAGTATTAAATTAATAGTGATGCTCAATTTGTGATTGTGCTGTTCTTGACTGTTTGTTTTTTGCTATCTAATTATCATTTCGTTTAGTTTTAGTTTAGGCTAGTTTCTGAGAACATAAGATTAGAATTCCTTTTAGATAAGAATAAATAGTCTTTATGTCATGTTACTGACCATCTCATTAATTTCCAAACAAAAAAGTAATAATATATAATAAATACACATTTTAGAAACTTTACTAGCCTAACCCCAAAAATGATGATCTTAGAATCTTAGAAACCAATCCTGTTTATTTTATGTGTAGTATCATATACGGCCAGTTATACTCCCTCTGTCCCAATATTTACATCACATTTTGGGAATCCAACTTTTATGTCGTCACAATTATAAGTAAAAAGAGGTTGATTTTTCATTCGTTGTCAAAAACATTTTAAATTTTATTCCCGATGATACTTTTTAGTTAAAGATAGTAATGAAAACAGTTATTAAATATCTTTTGATATTGAAAATCCAATTTTTGACACTAACAATAATCATCTTTTGGGGTGTGAACTAGAGAGTTCTTTTTATAGTTATTATCTCTTGTTATTTCAGCTATGCATACATGTGAAAAATTAATTTTTTTTAATGATATTAAGGAAAACTATGTTTAAATAGTAAAAGTACGACAATAACATTGGGATAGAGGGAATATTCTATTAAAATGAAAAAAGTATATATTCAAGTCTAATAAATAACAATTTTATGATAATTCCTACTTAGCAACATGTAATGCATAAATGAGAAATATAATAAACAAGACATATATATAATCTATTAATTTCATTTTAATGCTAGGATTTACATATACTCATAATTGTTTGTATAATTTAAATTGAGAAGGGCTTTCTAACATAGGAAAAATTTCACTTTTGGACTCTAAACATAAGGGTTGTAACACTTTTGGCCCCTAAATAATTTGGTGTAATACATTTGGTTAGTAAACTTTATCTCAATTAATGTTAAAATTAGTACCTCTAACAAGAATTTGCAAGTCATAGTTGGCTATTTCTGTGGTCAAAGATCACACATCTTTTCTTTTTTTTTCCTTTTTCATCTTTCGGCAACTAAAAACATGTTTCTATATCAAACTCCCTTCTGACATATTATTTTTCTTATTCTGGCAAACAAAAATAACAGCATCTCTCCCACATAAAATTCAAATGTAACTTTTGAGGTTTTAATTCTATAGTTATTTTGAAAATTTTGAAGTTCCTACATAGAGATACTCCAGTGAAAAGCTCTAAATTCTTTTTCTCTAGTAAAAAAAAAAATAAAAATAAAATAAAATAAAATAAAAAGGGGTTTTTATTTGGTTGAATTAAAAACATGTGTGACCTTTAACCATAAAAATAGTTCACTATGACCTATAATTCTCGGTTAAAGGTACTAATTTTGTCATTGAGACTAAGTTTAGGGACTAGAAATGTTACACAAAATTATTTGGTAACGTCTAAATGTGTCATGATCATCTCTAAGTTTGGGAAGCAGCAGAGCGATTTTCCTTTAACTTATATACACATACTTGTATTACTATCATACTTTTTGAAAGTAAGACATAATTAGTGACATCTATCATTAGAGTGTCCATGTTATTTTAGTGGCTGCATTTTTTGAATGTTTAATTTGTTCATGATTTCGAACCCTTAATGTACCATCCATGTCTCCTCTGCTCATTCTTGCCATGTGTGAGCTTCAGTCATCAATATAGAATGTCACTTCGTCAAAGTAATATAAAGAATGCTCTTGCTTTAAGGGACAAATGTTTGCCCAAAAAAGTTTAGTTCACCTAGGAATGCCACATAATTAATATTTTGAAATCCATGTAAGATCAATCACTCAGATTGGGGTTGACCTTGGGTTTCGTTTGATTTTTTAATAAAACTTCTTTTTTTTTTTCCAAAAAACAAAAAAAAATCAAATCCTGCTTTAACCAGTTAGAACACAATTAATTCAAATTTGATGGGATCATTACCTTTCTTATAATTTTCTATAAAACTCAAAAAAAAAAACTAGTCAAATCATGATTTAACCAGTTAAAATGCGATTAATTCAAATTTGATGGGATCATTACCTTTCTTATAATTTTCTATGAAACTCAATTTCAATTGTCGTTTATATAAATATTTTGAATTTTTTTATCTATAAATTTTTTTATTTTTTAAAATTAAACATTTCAAATATTTATTCATGAGATTTATTACAATTTTTAATCTAGTGTTTATTTAAAATATTTTTAAAACTTTTCACAAAATTATTCAATTAATTATGCCTCTAGAATTTCACACAATTTGTATTAAATTTGAATTTAATTGCCCTAAAAATTTAAATATCTTTTTTTTTAATATATCAGTAGACTAATATTAGTATTTTTACACTTACTTTACAAAATAGCGTTATCCCTTCTTTAACCATCGGTCTCAGCTTGTTGGCCTTTGCCCACATGACGGGTCCATATTGTAGCCCATTTTACAGCATTGCACGTAACCTTCTCACCCATATAAAGGAAAACATGCAATTTATTTGCCAAAGTAAACTCCCAAACGTACTTTATCTCTGAAGTACATTAAAATGAGGAAGAATTACACTTTTAGTCCCTAATGTTTTATTCAATATCACTTTTAATTTAAAATAGTTTAAACCTAATACGTTTAGTCCTCAAACTTGCACATTTTGATGAATTTGGTACAATTGATGGCTCTTAAAGTAGGAAATGTCAAAATTTGCTAACAAAATTTTTTAATTTACAAATTTTAAAAATTACATTCTTTTTTAGTCATAATTTTATCAAAATTTTCATTTCACAAATTTAATTTTTAAATTTTTTTATCAAAACCAATATATTTTAATGATCAAATATTAAAGGTTTGTGGGATAAATTAATTAAATAATAAGGATTTTGAATAAAAAGTAAAATAAAAAGAAAGTAATTTTCAAAATTTGTAAATTAAAAAATTTGATAGAAAATTTTTTAACAAATTTTGTCATTTTCTACTTTAATAGCCATCAATTGTACCAAATTCGTCAAGATATGAAAGTTTGAGAACTAAATGTGTTAAATTTAAAATATTAGGGATTAAAAGTGATATTAGATAAAATATTAAGGACTAAAAATGTGATTCTTTAAAATGAAATAAATTAGAAGAAAGCATTGCTTAATCATAATTCTTACCAAGTTCTGGGGACGGGTCACCATTTATCACTGGAATCTGTATCTCCATCCCAATATCTCTCTACCTTTCCAATCTCAAATCTAAATAAAGAAGTTGTTTGCTTAAAACGTTTGATTTGCGTAAAATAACATGGCCAACTGTTGCAAGATTTCCATTTATTTATACTAAAAAAGCACCAATTATTCCTCGTGTTTCAAGCGAACAAGTATCTCCTTCGAGCGTTATATGGTTAAGGTATTAATCTCTTGAGTGTCATGTGGTTAAGGAATCTAAATAAGTTGTTTGTAATCATTTATAATTTTTTCCTGCCATTTTTATTATTTCATGCATTTAGCCAAAAACAATTTGAAATGTGATTTTAATCTCCTCATGGTATGGCAAAAAAAAAAAAAAAAAAATTCTTCTGGGGATCACCCATAAGAATCTGATGACAAATTAGATTTGCATACACTTACAAGCAAGGTGGTGAAAAGTTTACTGAGGATCAACTTCACCATCATCCGAGAAGCCCTTGTGAGCCCTGGTTGGGTTAGTTGTAAAAAGGTTATATAATTTTAATGGAAAGTTACTTTTTTCTTTCTTTTATCACTAACGTTTAAAAGGAAAACTTGTTTTCATCATTCACACTTTGTAAACTAGTTGTTAAGATAATTAGATAAGGTAATTTCACCCGCCATCCGCAGGCACCCGCCCCATCTGACCTTGCAAAGCAGGTGGAACGGGTGGCAAGTACGAGTGCAAGAGAAGAACAACATCCAAATGGGATGGGTGGTGGGAGAAGCTTTCCTTTCCTCGCAACCAGCCCCGTTTACTGGTTTAATTTTTTTTATTTATATAATATATATGTATTTAAATTTTAATATATATATATATATATATATATATATATATATAGATATATTACATATATTAGTAATATATATGTATATATATTATTTTACTAATATTAGTTCGACTATTAATTTAATATTAAGTTATTTTTAATTATCATTGAGCTATATTTATACAAAAATTATACTAATGGAATTTTTAGTTGTTTATATGTGATTTTCTTAAAATGTTTTTTTTTTCTAAACGATCGTTATATTCACATAAAAAGAGTCACATATACACAATAGCCTCACGGCTATGGGACCTTAACTCTCATAGTGAGACTAAGTAGGACAGTATAGAATACCCAAGACATGGGAATGCCATACACTGAACCACATATGGCACAAAGAGGCAACCGATGAGGCGCAAAAGAATACAAAGATTAATAGCCTCACCTAGTCACGAAAATAGACTACACTAGCGAGGAATGACTACAACAACCTAGACAAATAGGCCCCAGTCACTCACAAGCATCCGAGTACTGCCACACCCTACCAACTTCCTTGAATTCAAGCTATTCAGCCATAGCCAAATCTACCACTGCCTTTTCTTAAAACGTTTGATTTGATTAAAATAACATGGCCAACTGCTACAAGGCTTCCATTTATTTATACCAAAAAAAGCACCAATTATTCCTCATGTTTCAAGAGAACAAGTATTTCCTTCGAGCGTCATATGGTTAAGGAATTAATCTCTTGAGTGGCATGTGGTTAAGGAATCTAAATAAGTTGTTTGTAATCATTTATAATTTTTTCCTATGATTTCTATTATTTTATGAATTTAGCCTAAAACAATTTGAAATGTGATTTTCTTTTCCTCACAGTATGGCACAAAAAAAAATCTTCTCGGATCACCCTTAAGAATATGACAAATTAGAGTTGCGTACATTCACAAGCAAGGTGGTGAAAAGTTTAATGAGGATCAACTTCACCATCATCCAAGAAGCCCTTTTGAGCCATGGTTGGGTTAATGTAAAGGTTATACACTCCCACATTAAAACTCCAAATCCAATCTCTACTCCAACAAACCCATCTCTTCATCATGGACTTATTTAGTGTTTGTGCAAATAGTAAACTAGTATTACAAATTTACTAGTCCACAAGTCTCCCATTAAACCACGTCTAACTAGAAAAGAACCACTTACTTCATGCATAGTCCAAATCTCTACTCTAACAAACCCATCTTTAGCATGGACCCATTTAGTGTCCATATAAGTAGTAAATGATATCACAAACCTACTTATTTACAAGTGTTGCGATTTTACACACACAAGTGCGCTATTATCGTTGACAAGTAATAAAGATTCATTCCCACGAGGGTGATTATTTACTAATTACAAAATTCGGATAATTCTAACTCTATTTGAGCGATTGAAGAAATATTGTATGAATGAACTAAAGTTAAAACTAAAATTTAAATTAAGGAAAGCAAAGTAATGAATTAAATTCGTTAAAGCTCTAGGGTTTTCGATTTCACTATAACTAATCCATCTTAATATTAATCTATCTCTATAGTCTAATTTAATTATTTTCCAAGTTGATGGTGAGATTCCTAAATTATTTACTAGTCCCTTCCAAGATCTAATAAAAATCTCCTAATTGCTAATTCACTATATTCCTATGTGAGTTACAACAATTATGAAGTCATTACTTTCTATGGATTCTCATGTAGCGACTACACAAGTCACGTAGGTATATTCATTTCCTACTACAATTTATGGCATTTATCCCAATGAACTTGACACATAACTCCCCTTCGGTTTGTTATGATTAACAAATCATCTAATTAGTGATAAGGTAATTAGAAGCATTAAGCACAGAGATAAATACTCAACCATTGAAAATCAAATCAAACTATATTAAAAGAAAAATATTAAAGACTTCATAGTTAGGCTACATCGTAGCCCTAGAAAATTAAATTAGTTCATACTCATATAAGAAGACATCACCAAAGTTTTGAACATGATTGAAAGAGAAAAAATAAAAGAGCAAATTGAAATCAAATCTGTGGCTGGCGGCTGCTCTCTTGTGTTGTTCTTCCGCGGTTATTCCCGTTTTTTGTTTTTCTTTTCTCCCTTACCGTTCTCTCTCCCCCAAGTCCAAAGGCGGCTGTCCTCTCTTTTCTATACTAACACTGGACTCAAAGAAAAGAACCCAAAAAACTAAAGACGTGGGTTGTTGAGAAAAGAAGATGGCGGCTGGTTTTTGGAATTTTTTTTTCTCCCGAATTCTACACCTCTCTTTGTCTTCCTTGGTCGGGTTTCTATAGTTTGTTCAAGCACAGCCGCACCCCTTGTTGTCTTTCAATTTCAGTCATCTTCTTGTTCCAATCCTAGCCGTATTCTACTTCCCAATTTCAGCTTACTTTTGCCTTCTTCTTGTTTGGCTCGATTTATTCTTTCTTCTTGTATTTGGATTTTGGTATTCCAAACTGTAGCTGACTTGTGTTTCTTTGTTGTGTTCGGATTTTATGTCCTTTTTTCGACCGTTTCTTGTTTATGTTCAAATTTTTATTTTGCTTTCTTTCTGTTCCTTCTCCCCCATCTAGATTTTTCTTCTTTTTTCCAATATCCAAAGACGGCCGCTCTTTTGTCTTCTTCACAATTCTGCCCGAAGTCAACCTCTTAATTCTCTTTCCTTGTTTCCCCCGTTTTTTTTCTTTTCAGCATTTGTTTCCCAATTCAGCTACCTGCTTGTCTTTTGTCTCCCAACTGCAACGGTTCTTATTTGCTTGCGGCTGAGTAGGAGTCTTCTTTTGTGCAGTTGTCAGTTGTTTGTTTTCTTGTGGCTGCAGAAATTGTCTTCAGCTGAAGAAATTCAAGTGGATTTCTTTCTTGTCTTTTCCTTAGCCCGTTTCTATCTTCAGAATATTCAAAGAATGCGGATGTCTCCTTGGTCTTCTTTCCAAATCCTGTTGCGTGCTTGTTTGTCTCAAGCCAATCCTATTTTCTTGCTTCTTTGTTTGCTTATGTGTTGACTTTGTTTCTTATGCTTGGCTGAATCATTTGATTGAAATTGGTTCATCCTTGGCCGAAATCAGCCTTCAAAAAAAAAAAAAAAAGAACTTTGTTTTGCTTGGTCCTTGTGTTTGGCTGCTTTCATGAGTTGTGCGAGCTTTCCAGGAAATTGCCTTCATGTGTTCATGTGTCTTCCAATTGCAGTTGCATCTTCTGAAGGTTAATTCTCAGTCTTTGAAGCTCACTCCCACTCACTTCTAGAACTTATTTTTATCTTGGACCAACACCCTATTTTCCTTTTTATTTGTTCAAATTTTCCTAACAATGCAATTTAATAAGCAATTTTGTCATAAGAACACTAGGGAATTGATCTAAGAAATATACAATTAAACATCCTGTCAACAAGTCCTCCACTAAGCCCCGTCCAACCAGAAGAGGAAACATTTGCATCCCAAGGTACTTATCTACAAGTCCCCCACTAAGCTCAGTCCAACCAGAAGAGGAATCGCTTACATCCCAAGAGGAAGCACTTCAGTTCCCAAATAGTCAAATGGCTCTGATACCATGTGTTGGGGAGATTTTTCTACACATGGGGAGCACAATTAAAGTGGCCCAATAAGTCGTAGCAACCCACCTAAATCCAAAAGTTTAAACTAGTGGATTTTGAGGGCGAGTTAGTGGCACAGTGACTAGTGTTTCCTAACCACTAATTGCAAGTCATGCAATTATAGTATAATTACAGTATCGTCCCACAGTGAGGTGAACAACTACTGGTTAAGCAATATCTACCCTATTATCTAGATTAACATAAAAGGAAGGAAGATGTAATAATAACAAAAATCAACGCAAAATCAAGATTAAAAAGTTCAGCTAAGAGATTTCAGATAAACAAACTTTAGGACTTGGGAATTCACCGACGTTGACTATAAATTCCATTCATATAATTAATTTGTGATAAATCCTCACAACTATTCACCTAATTAAACACTATCTCCTCTCAGAGTATAATATTACTATTCAAATAATAATTATGGGACTACTTTCGTGACTCCAAAATTACTATGAATGCATGATGAACAACAGAATATTATGCTGCAGAAATTGAGAATCTACTATCGTGATTCACAATTAAAGTCTGAAAAATTTACGAACTAATATTGATGTCAGCTGTCGCCTCTTCACCAATACCTTAAACATGCAAATGGTGATCAAGCATTTACAAGAAATAACACCAAATAAATCAGATATTGGAAAATATCACAATTATATAAATGAAAATTAAGTAATGATGGTTACATCCCTGTCCTAAAGAAAATAACTTCACCACTAAACATGGCTTGCATGAACATAAAATTACGTCTAAGCTATTCTATTCTCTATTCTATTGTCTACGGTTATCTACGGGTTGTTTATTATTGTGTTCTCCTTCATTTATACTTGTTCTGGTCCATGAAGATTAGAAGTCCAAGTTGTGTAGAACTCGTTTGTCTCAACCGAAGAATCTGATTTGCGTAATCCTTCAGTTCCCGTAATTCTGCCAATTCCTCAATGCTATGGCATGAAAAGTTACATGCCATGGCATTGACATACCAGTCCTTCTTTTCTTCAAGAAAATCGTGGCCTTCCTGTTTCCGCAGCAATCTTTTTCAATCTTATCTTTCTTTAAGCAATTCTCCTACAAGATAGCAATTTACATTAGATAAGGCTAAATTCTCCCATAATTGGATAAGATAATAGAGATATCTTATCCTAGAAGTTATCATTATATTCACTTATCAAAATACCCCCAACTTGAACACTTGCTTGTCCTCAAGCAAAAGAAATTAATATCCAAATCGTTATACAAAATCTCGGAGATTCCAACCAATACTCACAGGAAAGTTAAAACACCACAATCATGAGTAAGACCAATCGAAAGGGCAACCTAAACACGCTTAACATCACGAGAGTGTGTGTGTGCTATGGATCACATCCTATCATTCCAGTTAAAGCCATTGCATAAAACAAATATCCACATCCTTTATATAAACACAACCAACTCAACTTGGATCAGGTAGGACTTTTAGCTTGTAACGTTAGGCTCAGGATTGGCTATCAAAGAAGGGGAAAAGATATAAAATCAAAGAAAAGAGTTTACATCTTGTACGCACATTGGACAGATACTTTTTTTTTTTAATTGTAGCACCTTCCATCACAACCCCCAACTTATTGTATTCTAGCCTCTTTTGACAATGTACACCAAACAAGCATTTTGAAGCTGAACAACAGAATACGTTTGCTTCATCTTCTTTTCTCTTTCTCTTTCTTTCTTTTTTTTTTTTCTTCTTTTTCTTCTTTTCTTTCTTTTCTTTTGTTCTGTTTTTTTCTTTCTTTTTTTTTTCTTTTTTTTTTCACCAAATAATACAACAATAAACAGAACAGTATTCATAACAACATAAGAACTCTCTTTCAACCCCATGCATCAAGAGACTTTATCTTTTAAGCCCATAACCTATCTCCTCTTCTACCCATTTTTTTTTTTAACTTGTACCTCACATTGGTCTCCATGTCTCCCTCTTTCCCTTGTATCATATATCAAAGTGCATTTAAACTCTTTTAAGGGATTTTAAAAGGATAAAAATTTAACATGAATAAGGCTATAAGGTAGTAAATGAGGTTATGAAAAAAAATACTCTTGAATGGTGGTTCTTTCCATTCTATCATTTAGGCTCAAATCAGGTTCAAGAGATAAGATACATAACCGGGTCAGCTTGAAAGGTTCAAACGGCCAAAGAACTGCCTATGACCTTCATCTCCAAATCAAATCACATTGTTGTATTCAAAAGGAAAAGACCTTTGATTTATCTGACTTTGCACATAGAACAAAGGACCGATCATAGTTGTGCTCAAAAGGATTTCAGGTTATGTTAAAGCAGAGTAAAAATCACCCCAAAAGATTGAGTTACTCATTCTCATAGCATATTTGTATTCCCATGAGTTGAGGTTTAAAACCAATCTCATCATAGATGATAACAAATAATTTCAAAGATAAAATACCTTTTCTGCTTTTGTATTTCCTCATTCTCTTCATTCTGCTTTTGTTTTCATTTTTCATATATATATATATATATATATTTTTTTCATTCATTTTTTTCTAACGAAACGGACGAAAACAGGAAAAAACTAACAAAGCATACTAACATACAACCAATCTTGAAGCACGAACACACACGATCAAACTCGAAACAAAGTTACCCCCAAACTGAAATACACATTGTCCTCAATGTAACAATCAACAGAAAAACAGTCAAGGAACAATAAAAAGAAAAGAAAGTCTTCCCTGATTGAAATCAAGCAGAGTCATCATTTGAACTGCCATCTTATTGCGGAAACACTGGCAAGGGTGGTAACACTAAAGGCTGTTTCCCTTTTCTCTGAGCAAGCTGTACCAAAGATTGGTGGATGATTTCGTTGGACTGCCTTTGATACGCAAATAGCTCCTCGATCCTGTTTTGATGGGCAAGAAAGTTAGTTTGAGAGGTAGAAATATGGGCCTTTACCAGTTTTTCTAATTTCTCCAATTTCTGCCCTATGCTTTGCCGTGGTGGAGGAGGCGGTGGCTGCATACAATCGCCAGATCCGAAACCACTCGTGAATCCTTCATAGTATTGAAGGATTTAGCATAAAAATTCCCTTTCTTTGGCGATAACGGTTCATCCGCTGCCCAAGGAACACCGCCGCCTTACATAAACTAGTGATAAGATTTGGCCAGACAAAGGCCAAACTGTCATCTTGAATGCAGTAGGAAATAGACTCATGTATGACTCTACCGATGTTAATAGGAATATCGTTAATAATTGCATCAATCAACGCTGCTCGATGCCTATGAACTGAACTTAAATGTGATGTAGGCATTAAAGTTGCAGAAATAAAATAAAACCAAGCGTGGATATGCGCCAAATGTTTGGTAGGGAATACAGAAACTTCTCTGGATATTTTACAATATTTCCAGGTTGTGGGTTCTTTAGAAACATGAGTCGTAATATCTGTCCAATCAAGAGGCTGATTTAAAAACTCATGAAAATCCTCGATTTGAGAGGTTGGACAACTCATAAAATCGGTTAATAGCCTCACTACTAAAGCATACTTGTTTACCCACGACAAAAGCGATTAAGAATAACACCCTCTTCTTTAGCATTAGCATAGAATTCCATAACTAAAGGTAAGCTAGCAAGGGCCGGCTGAGCACACAACTTTTCCCAATGCTTCTGTTGAAATTTATCATTAATAGGGCCTGGAACATTCAACCCACGTTCAGGTATAGCCATTGGTGTGTTATTATAAGCCTTATACCTAGCAGCAGCTTGACTACTAACAAAATTTGAGGTGAATTTGGTGTCTGTTTTAGTTCGCTTTTGGGTGGCATTTTCAAAATTAAGGTATTTTCAAATTTTGGGGATTATGCAATACACTTTCAAGGATTTAAAGATGAACAAAATCAAGGAACCCAAATCTCGGATAGATAACTAATATCCAAAGAAACAAAATAACTAAAGTTCAAGAACAATACAAAATAGTGTAGTACCGAAGGAAGAAAGAAGAAATTCAAACCGGATTTGTGAAGGCGACGAGGTTGTTGAAGGTGAGTAATCAACGGTGGACGGTTGCTGGCGACGATGAGGAACGGCAGCGATAGAGGCACAGTCGGCGGTGAGGAGGTGTGATGGAAAGAACGGCAGCGGAGCGGTGCTCGTCGGTTGGCAGAGAGAACAGAGCAAAAACCAGAAGAGGAAAAGTTTTGAAAATATTTGAATTAGAAACCGCAAAAGTAAGTTTAATACTTAAAATTTTTTTAAGTGGACCGCGTGATCTTTGAAATAAGCGCCGTATTTGGAAACTTCTGTCTTTTTCATGCCATAGCATTCGAATTTACATGCCATGGCATTGGAAATATTTCATCCACGATCAACGCTTTACTTGTCTTGTCGATCATGCCATAGCATTCAATATTACATGCCATGGCATTGGATAGAATTTTATTCCACATCTTTTCTTTGTCCCTTAACTGCCTCCTGTCTTCAAAGACATGAAAAATACAAAGCAAACTTTAGTGACTTAAACTAAATAACAATTAAAAAGGAAAGAAATATACAACAAGATGCTTGTTTATAGTCTGTAGCTCGACTTCTCATTAGTTATTCTGTTTGTAAACAGGACAAGGAGCATGAAACTCCATTTGGTATGGATTGTCCTTCAAAATACTGCTTCAATCTTTGACCATTAACCTTGAAGACCCCAGTCCTTTCACTGTGAATTTCACAAGCACCGTAGGGGAAGACTCTAGTGATTGTGAATGGTCCAGACCATCTAGATCGTAGCTTACCTGGAAACAATTTCAACCTTGAATTAAAAAGTAAAACTTTCTGTCCCACTTCAAACGCTTTCCTCTTGATGTGCTTGTCGTGCCACAGCTTAATCTTGTCCTTATAGATTCGGGTATTCTCATAAGCATCTAATCGAAACTCCTCAAGTTCACTAAGTTGAAGCAACCTCATATTCCCTGACCTTCAAGTCCATGTTTAATTCCTTAATGACCAAGATGATTTGTGCTCTACCTCTACAGGCAGATGACAGGATTTGCCAAATACTAGCCTATAAGGGGACATTCCTAAGTTGGTCTTGAATGCAGTCCTATATGCCCAGAGTGCATCATCCAATTTTGCTGCCCAATCTTTACGTGAACTTCCTACAGTTTTTTCCAAAATCCTTTTCAGCTCACGGTTGGCCAGTTCTACTTGCCCATTAGCTTGTGGGTGATATGCCAAGGCTATTCTATGAGTAACACCATATTTCCTAAGCAGTCCCTCCAATGATTTGTTGCAGAAATGGGTGCCTTCATCACTTATGATGGCCCTAGGAATGCCAAATCTAGAGAAAATATTCCGCTTGATGAACTTCATTACCACCTTAGAATCGTTAGTTTGAGTGGCTATTGCTTCCACATTTGGAAACATAATCTCGCAACTAAAATATAGTTAGGACCATAAGAAGATGGAAATGGACCCATAAAATCTATGCCCCAGACATCGAACAATTCAACTTCAAAAATATTGTTTAAAGGCATTTCATCACGTTTTGAAATATTACCTCCTCGTTGACATTTATCACAAGAGATAACATAATTTCTTGCATCCTTGTACATGGAAGGCCAATAAAATCCAGATTGCCATACCTTAGCCATCGCTTTTGATGTGCTAAAATGGCCTCCACATTCCAAAGAATGACAGTGGCTTAGAATATCCAAACATCCTCTTGAGGTACACATCTTGAATTATCCCATCCGCACGTAACTTAAACAATAAGGGTTCCTCCCAAAAATAGTGTTTAGCATCCCAAAAGAATCTTTTCCTTTGTTGATAATTGAAATCTGCAGGCACAATTCCACTTACTAAATAATTAACTAAATCTGCATACCAAGGTAAAATAGAATATGCTAAAAGTTTTTCTTCAGGAAAATTTTCATTAATAGGTGATTCAGGTTCCTTATTATTAACTTCTAGTCTGGAAAGATGATCAGCTACTGTATTCTCTAATCCTTTTTTGTCTTTAATTTCTAGATCGAATTCTTGTAACAATAATATCCACCGAATCAATCTAGGCTTAGCATCTTTCTTCAATAACAAGTATTTGATGGCGGAGTGATCTGTGAACACAATCACCTTGGAACCTACAAGATAAGAACGAAATTTGTCAACTGCAAAAACGATGGCAAGTAGTTCTTTTTCAGTGGTTGCATAGTTTAGTTGGGCATCATTCAACATTCTACTAGCATAGTAGATCACATGCAACTTATTATCCTTCCTTTGTCCTAATACTGCACCTACAGCAAAATTGCTAGCATCACACATTAGTTCAAAAGGTAAGTTCCAATCGGGTGCACCATAATAGAGGCGTAAAATCAAAGCATGCTTCAATTTATTAAAAGACTCTAAACAACTAGAATCAAAATAAAATTTCACATCTTTATTCAAAGAAGTTACGATGGTTTTGCAATTTTTGAAAATCCTTTATAAACCGTCTCAGAAACCAAAGCATGTCCAAGAAAACTTCTAACTCCCTTAATGGATGTAGGTGGAGGTAATTTCTCAATAATTCCGACTTTTGCACGATCCACCTCGATTCCCCTAGCGACACTTTATGTCCAAGAACTATCCCTTCGGTTACCATAAAGTGGCATTTCTCCCAATTTAATACAGATTTGTTTCTTCACAACGCAAGACTTGAGATAAGTTAGCTAGGCGGTTATCAAATGAAGAACCAAACACAGAGAAATCATCCATAAACACTTCGAATTTTCTCAACATAATCGGAGAATATAGCCATCATGCAACGTTGAAAAGTAGCGGAGCATTACACAATCCGAAAGGCATGCGAAAAGCAAAAGTTCCATATGGACATGTAAAGGTCGTTTTTTCTTGGTCCTCAGGTGCTATATGAATCTGATTATATCCTGAATACCCATCCAAGAAGCAATAAAATGCATAGCCAGCCAGTCTTTCTAAAATTTGCTCAAGAAACGGTAAAGGAAAATGATCCTTTCTAGTGGCTTTATTTAATTTTCGTAATCTATCTGGACTCTCCATCCGATTCATCGTTCTTGTGGGTATTAGTTCATCATGTTCATTTAACACTCTCGTGATTCCTCCCTTCTTTGGTACCACTTGTACTGGGTGATCCATAACCGTCGTAAATGGGATAAATTATTCCAGCATCTAATAATTTTAAAATTTCTAATCTCACCACTTCTTTCATGTTTGGATTCAGTCTTCTTTGATTTTCCACAATGGGTTTATGATTTTCTTCCATTAAAATTCTATGCATACAGAAAGAAGGACTAATTCCTTAAGATCACTTATAGACCAACCTATAGCCTTTTCTTGGATCTCAAGACACGCAATAATTTTTCTAATTGCAAGTCGATTAAGTTTGCATTTACTATCACAGGTAATTTTTGATCATCATCTAAAAATACATACTTTAAATGAGAAGGTAAAGGTTTTAACTCCATACCTGTAGATTGATTATTGGATGAAGATGATAGTAACTTATCTTTCTTTAAATCTTCAACAGAATTTTACCTCGTTGAGTGGGATCAATTCAGCTCCTTCCAATGCAATGGCCATCAACGATTTCTTCATCCTTATCTTGTGTAGTTCTGCATTAACTAAGCATTCCTCCAACGGATCCTTCAACTTGTCTATTCTCACAAACTCATCGATTAGCTTTGTAAAAATATCCACACCATAAACTTGGTCAGAAAAGACGGTATTTACAAGATTTAAAAACATTGAATTCTACTGCTCATCACCGATTTTAAATGTTAGTTTACCGTGCTTCACATCAATGATCGCCTAACTGTAGCTAAAAAGGGTCTTCCCAAAATGATTGGAATGTCAACGCCCTCATCTATTTCTAAAACCACAAAATCAGAGGAATGAAGAAGTTGTTGACCTTGACAAGCACATTTTCCAATTCCTCTGGGTGTGTTAAAGACCACACCAATTGTAAAGTCACGTTAGTAGGTTGCAACTCTTTTAATCCTAATTTTTCCAAACCGATAAAGGCATTAAAGAAACACTAGCTCCTAGATCACATAATCCTTTAGAAAATTTAATTCACCAATGGTACAGGGAATAGAAAAACTCCTGGATCTTTGAGCTTTGAGGCAACTTATTCGAATTAGAGCACTTGTTTCTTGATCAAGGGTATCATCTCAAAGTCTTCCACTTCCTCTTGTTGGACATGATTTCCTTCAAAAATTTAGGATATGCAGGATTTGAGCAAGTGCATCAAGAAAAGGTATGTTGATGTGTAATCGCTTAAACACTTGAACAAATTCTGGAATTGCTTGTCATCTCTAAATTTCTTCAATTTTGAGGAAATGGTATTGGTGGAACATAAGGTTCGGTTCCTTTACTACTTGAGTTTCCTTCAAGGGTTCTCCTCCAACCTCGTGTTCTTCCTCCCTTACCTTTTCTTCTTTTTCTCGTGTCAAAAGTTCTTCTTCTTGGTCCTTCTTGTTCTCTTGACCAATTTGCTTTCCATCAAGGTTCTTGCTTTGCACCGCTGCTCTTTGGGATTTATTTCCGGCATGCTAGGTAACTTTCCTTTGTCTCTAGCATTCACAAAGATTGGCTATCCGCCCATCCGAAATTCCAGATTCTTGTTTACTGCCACAACTTGATCCAGTTTTGCTTCCAGTTTTTCAAACCTGTCCGAAGTGGCACTGGTCAACTTTTCAATAGCTACTTCCCATGATGGTTTTACCTCAGCTTGATGTGGCCTTGGCTGAAATCCTGCTGGGTTGAATTGTCTTATGTTACTGCTTTCGGTAGTATTCTGATTTGTCCATGAAAAGTTCGGGTGATTCCTCCGGCCTGGATTATAAGTGTTGGAGTATGGATTGTGCTGCTGTGGCCTATTGAAATTCTGAGCAAACTGTACCTGTACACACTCAACAGTGGTGTGAGACCCTCCACAATTTTCACAACATAAAATGGAATTGGAGATAACATTTGCACTACTTAGTTTTTCAAACATATTTGTTAAAGAATCAATTTTAGCACTCAGCAAATCTACTTTATCTACTCCATATTTTCCAGCCACCTTTCTTTGTTGATTTCTCTCATTAGACCACTGAAAATTGTTTGAAGACATTTCCTCCAGTAAATTATATGCTTCCTCTAGTGATTTACCCATTAAAGTACCACCTGCGGCTGCATCTACAGAAGTCTTAATAGATTGATTCAAACCATTATAAAAGGTTTGTAACACTAGCCACCCAGGAAGACCATGATGAGGACACATCCTTTGCAGTTCTTTATATCTTTCCCATGCCTCATATAAAGATTCATTATCTAATTGTGTAAAACTAGCAATGTCATTACGCAACTTAGCAGTTTTACCAGGAGGAAAATATTTGTTTAAAAATGCTTGAGATAAACCAGCCCAAGTGGTAAAAGTACCAGACGGAAAAGAAGTGAGCCAAGCTTTAGCTTTATCTTTTAAGGAAAAAGAAAACAACCTTAATCTAATGGCATCGCTTGCTACCCCATTCATTTTTATAGTATCACAAATTTCCAAAAATTAGACAGATGAATATTTGGATCCTCAAACAATTCTCCTCCAAATTGAATTTCTTTGAACCATATGAATAAGTGCAGGTTTTAACTCAAAATTGTTAGCATTTACCACAGTGTCTTGAAATACTTATGCGTGCTCCTTCGGTGTAGGCATAGCAAAATCACGTAACAAAACTCTTGCAGAACTGGATTTTCTTACGCCATCTTGAGAGCTTCCTTCCTTTGTTTGGTTTCTTTAGCTAATGCCTTGCAAGTCTTTTCAATCTCGAGGATTAAATGGCACTAAATCACGTGTTCTCTGGGCATAAACACAACAAGAATTAATAGACAATAATAAACGTAATAAACTACAATCTAAATTAATAGGAAAAATATCGCTAATTTGATATTGAATACGCCTCCAAGAACGGCGCCAAAATTTAACTCGGTGTTTCCTAACCACTAATTGCAAGTCATGCAATTATAGTATAATTACAGTATCATCCCACGGAGGTGAACAACTACGGTTAAGCAATATCTACCCTATTATCCAAAATTTGGCTCGTGTTATTTTTAACCACTCAATTCAAGTCATGCAATTATAGTATAATTACGAGTATCGTCCACAGTGAGGTGAACAACTACCGCTTAAGCAATATCTACCCTATTATCTAGATCAATATATAAAAGAAAAGTGGATGTAGTAATGAAAATCAAGCAATATTAAAAACGTTCAACTAAAAGAATTCAGATTAACAAACTTTAGGACTCGGGATTTCACCAACCATTAACTGTAAATTCCATTCATATAATTATTTTGTGATAAATCCTCACAACTATTCACATAATCAAACATTATCTCCTCTCGAGTATAACATTACTATTCAAATAATAATTATGGGACTACTTTCGTGACTCCAAAATTACTATGAATGCATGATGAACAATGTAATATTATGTTGCGAAATTGAGAATCTACTCGTGATTCACAATTAAAGTCTGAAAAATTCACGAACTAATATTGATGTCACCGTCGCCTCTTCACCAATACCTTAAACATGCAAATGGTGATCAAGCATTTACAAGAAATAACACCAAATAAATCGATATTGGAAAATATCACAATTATATAAATGAAAATTAAGTAATGATGGCTACATCCCAGTCTAAAGAAAATAACTCACCACTAAACATGGCTTTCATGAACATAAAATTACGTCTAAGCTATTCTATTCTCTATTCTATTGTCTACGGTTATCTACGGGTTGTTTATTATTGTGTTGCTCTCCTTCATTTATAATTGTTACGCTCCATGACGAGTAGAAGTTCAAGTTGTGTAGAAGTCATTTGTCTCAGAAGAATCTGATTTGCGTAATCCTTCGGTTCCGTGACTGCCAATTCCTCAATGCTATGGTATGAAAAGTTACATGCCATGGCATTGACATACCAGTCCTTCTTTTCTTTAAGAAAAACGTGGCCTTCCTTCTCACGCAAGCAATCTTTTCAATCTTATCTTTCTTTAAGCAATTCTCCTACAAGATAGCAATTTACGTTAGATAAGGCTAAATTCTCCCATAATTAGATAAGATAATAGAGATATCTTAACCTAAAAGTTATCATTATATTCACTTATCAACGGCGTAATGCCTTAGGTGCCTATGCGAGAGGATGCATGTTCGATCTCCACCATGACATTGTTACAACATATTCCCTTCCCTCTTGTAATAGTGTATGATCTTCAAAAAAAAAAAAAAAGTTTTCTTAACTTTCAATGTGGGATAGTATCTATTAACACAACAAAATGTACGGCCATTGTTCATTTTATCTATGTCATGGACATCAAGCTTATACATGTAGGTGGTGTGGCAATACTCTACTATAATAAAATTAGGTAAGAAGTGTCAATTATTTCTTTAACTTGATATAAAAATTCAATTTGCTTCCCTAGGTTCAAAAATTTTCAATTCAAGGCTCGAACTTGTTATTGATTGTGTTTCAAAATGTATTTTTGACTTTTTCAATATAGTAATTGTAAGATAAACGATATATTAGAAAGTGCAAAAATATTTTGAAAAACGTAAAAATGTGTTTCAAGAGAGCAATCCATACACAATAGGTCCATTGGTGAGTCAATCCAAATTAATAGTTGCAATTCTTCACCAAACTATGAAGAGAATCTCAAAGAATTTCATTGTGTGCTCAAATTGGATTAAGTAATGTTTAAAGAATTTTCCATTTCATGTGATCTTGGGAAGAAGAACTTGTTGAATTTAGTCATTTACTGAGCAAAATTTTAGTCATCAACTTTGAGGACTAAATTTAAAACTTTAGACATGGGTGATCAAATTTTGGGAGAAGTAAGTAGACTCTTATTATGATCCTAATTCTCACAGCCATATCAACCAAAAGTCAAAAATGAAAAAACAAAAACATTTGGAGATCACAAAATTTCCTTTCTAATACAAATACTATTAGTATGTTGGTCTAAAAGATTAGGATCCCATTTAGTTTTGCTTATTCCACAGGAACCATTTACAGAGAGCAGCAGGAGGTGTATGACCATTGTTTATTTTTTCTTGGTTGTCTTCATCAAGTAGGCGGACAGTAAATATTATAGGGTGGGGGCACACTTGAGTAATTTGAGGAATACTGTTTTTTGAAAAAATTAAAAATATTGATAATTTAAAAAGCTTCCAAAACATCAAATCGGTGTCCTAGATGCCAACTTTAAAGTCGACATCCAGATATCACCTTTAAAGTCAACATTCCCGTGTCGATTTCAGCCAAAATTAAAAAAAAATTATTCAACCTAATTCAACCAGCATTCTATCTTTGTCCAAAGCAACCAAAACAATTAGCACAGCAAATAGCCACATCATAACCCACAATTCTCAGTTCATGAAACAATACAGAATTTCAATTTTCACCAATAAAATACAAAATTCCACCAAAACATACTAAAAGCAAGCAATTCACCAAACACAAAAGAAAGCTAGTAGCATTCAATCACAAAATCCGAAACTCGGAAAAACTTGTAATTCAAATCGCGTAAGACAATGAAGAAGAAAACTTTATCCCATTTCCCTAATCAACATCCCAAAGGGTCTCTGAAAATCGCCCCATAACCAAACTTCAATAAATATACAATTCAATACCGGGCTAGAAATGAAAGATACAGATAACTAGCAAAAACCATCAACAGATATGGCGAAGACTGTGAACCCATTTTGCCTCCTTTGGTTTTGAGGCAAAATTGAGAGCTTGGAGAAGTTTGGAGTCGTGAAGGCTTCCAAAGAATTCTAAAGCTAAAGAAGTGGTGAGCGAGTGGCTTTACTATTACTCCTATTGCTACTCATGTTGACACTCACACATCGTCGCATGACTTAGAAGGCCCGAGTCTTCTCAATGAGCCATAAAAGTTGTAGAATGAGAAAGCCTTAAAGTGGATTTTGGCAAAAAAAATGCTTAGAAAAATTTCTTTGGGTGGGCAGCGGAGTTTGGGGAGGAGGGAGGGTGTGGCGGCACCGCTACCGAGGGAAGGGTTGGCGGTGGGTGGGATGGGCAGTGGGTGGGGCAACTAGGGTGGGATGAGGGGAAAAACTAAGCCACAAATTTGGGAGGTGGGGAAAAAGGAATGCAGGGAAGAGGGTTAAGGACTAGAATGGGGGTGAGGGAGGTGGAGAGGCAGGAGAAGGGTGGGGGGAATTTGCAAGAAATTTTTAGTAGAGGGAGGCGGTACCGAGGTTGAAGAAGAAAGAAAGAGGAAGGTCAAGTAGGGCAAATGGGAGAAAGAAAGGAGAAAGAAGGAATGTGGAAAAGAAGGAAGTTAAGGCAAAAATTTTCTTTTTTTTTTACATTAACTCGAAGTTGACATCAGGATGTCAACTTTAAAGTCGACATCCAAGATGTGGACTTCAAAGTCGACCTCTTGGATGTGGACTTCAAAGTCGAGGTCGATTTCAGTAGAATTGGAACAAATTTTTTAACCTCAATATTTTTTAAATTTTTTTAAAATTTACAATTTTTGAGGAAAAAACTCGGGGGCACACTTATAAGAAAATTAACTTAATTTTATTGATAAATGCTCAGTGGCGGATGAAAAGAAGATAAATGCTCATGTCCAAAGATAATCCATTTATCTAATCAGAAATCACTCAATGCTCCATACTAAGAATCCACAAAAAGATCAATTGCTTATTTACTCTATATTTGTTTCTCGGTCAGTAATCAAGCTTACTTTATTTAGGAATATGACATACCAACCAGGAAGATGCCGATTCCAATAATTATAGACTTAGCAACTCAACCAGCTCAAGGCTATTTGACCAACAACAATGGCTAAAATTCTAGCGAGTAGGCTTCCAAGCGCCTGCTGAATCCTCTGTTGAACGTCGACCTGCTTTACATTACTTAATTAATAAATTACATTTGTACTCAATATCGTGAAGAGATGAGCTAATTTTTAATGACGGGCTCTACTTACCAACAGTGTACTCAAGATGATGGCCACTATGAGGATTGACCAAATAATCTGGCTCCAAAAACTTGATAAGGTGCATGGAACAAAGATTAGCAAGTGAAACCAAAAAAAGCAAGCCCTACTTTCAACTTCTTTGTAAAATCTCCAAACTTCCATATTCCAACATCTGCATGAGAAGCTAGAATTCTGGCATCTAAACAAATGACTTTGCTACTAATTGCGGGGATGTTGATCTTAATATCGCCACTTTTTTTCTATTCCTTCATGCATGTAAGAAATATATTATCGTACAAATCTTCCTTGGTGGAGGCCTTCTTTTTGTTTAAAGTTTCCTAACTTGAATTGAGAATGAAAGGAGCCCTCAAAATAGAGTTAACTCCAAAAAGAAAAAATAAGTAGAAGTCTTGTTTCTTACAAACCAAGGAAAAACGAGAAATCTCCTCGATAAAGTGGATGGCGCAGAAATGAGTGAATTCAACTGTATATGTGACGATTTTGAGATGGTATGATTGAAAGAACACGAAGGAAAGTGATTTAAAGAAGTGGCCATATTGCATGGCTGTTTCAATCACCGAATGGTGGAAGCAAGTAGGAGGAGAAAGTATGTGTAGTCGATAGAGAGCAAAAGAATAATATGGCAATAATACAAGAAAAGAAAATGTTATAAACCTGGATAAAGAAGTGATTGAGTCATTTTATCAAACACCTTAGCTGCACTTTTAGTGATGTTGGGGAAATTAACCTCGTCCTAAATGGCTTGAACCACAAGAAATTCAATTTCATCATCGATGAAGATTCTCACAATATATCAGCAGATTCAACCTCATCAAAAGATTCAACTACTATAATTAAAAAAAAAAAAATTGACACTAGAGCGGGGAGCACCCGGGCTTCGGAAGAGATCTGCCCCTGCAAAAAATTCAACCACTATCAATTTTTTTTTTTTACACATTGCCCCTGATCCTGAAAAGATCCGCCCGTCTTCAAGGCTTATATATGCAGGTGGTGTGGCAGTATTGTCTACTGCAATCGCATCTGCACCAATTTTCTTTTTCTGCACCATCATGTCAACAGTTTCCTTGATTTTTTCTTGGATGATTTCATCTCCAGAAAGATAACGAACCAGAGTGTTATTGGCGAACAAAGGATGGTGGATGGTCCAGGAAGATTATACCGTGCCACAAGTTCAGGAACTGCATTCATTGCTACTGTGTATACTTTTGCATCATCCTTTAAGGCCTCTGCCTCATATGCTAGCCATTCATCAACCTACAGAACATAATTAATGAATGAATTATATGTGATTATTATTATAGGCTAACAAGAATTAGTGAATTATATGAATGAATTAATTTATATGCTTACATTTGGCTGCAATGGTTATATTAATTTTAAGCTAAATAAAACTTCTCAATGATTTATACTCTTTGGTCACAAAGAAAAAGTTTGCTTTTGATTTGATATAATTTATTTAGTTATAAAATACAACATATTTAATAAACTAGCGCAATCTTTTTAGGATCAGTTATACATTATCATTATACATATCGATAATATAAGAACAAAATGGAAAATTTTCTTTTCAGGACAACAAAAAGTTCAGATATTTTTAGTGGGACAGTGGTTCAAGAAAAATGGAAAATGAGAGAAATACGTGCCTTTCTTGGTTTCAAAAACATAGAGGGTTCCTTACCTGCTTGCATGCATCGTCACTTTCACGGCCAAATCGTATGAATACCAGATGTTTGTCTGTGGTATTGACAGCTTCTATAGGCTCTATCAAGGCGAATCAGCATGTTCGAGTTCAACGACTTCTTTGCAATTTGCTAGCAAGGCTCTTGTTCTGCAGCACTTATTATCAGATCTGGACCCGACCGATGTAGTTTTGGTCTCCTCTAGTTCAATTTAAGGCAGCAGCCATGATGAGATTCCTGCAATCTTCCCTTATTGTTTTTATAGGAAAGGTTATCCTCAACGTCGAGTCTTAGAGGGCAATTAAAGCATATTCTAGACCTAGAGAGAGGGTCATCGTTAGGTAGGGTCTTCCAGGAAAAATTGTTCTAGATTTGGGAGGTCATTTTCCTTGTGATTTTGAAAGATTTCGAGAATATGCAGTTGTAAGATGCATTGCTGGCAAAACTATATTTTTCTGCTCCATTTTAATAGTAATATCGCGCCCTTGTCCTTTGCAACCAAGTGATAGAATTCAATCCAATTTTGTTTTTGTTGGATATAAAAGATCCTACATACGAAGTCACTCGACGTAAAACAACAAAATAATTTATTTAGAGACAAATAATACGGTAGAAAAAACCTTACACCTCAAAATATAAACGGTCAAAAAAAAACTTCTACTTCTCACAAATCTATTTTTTTTTTGGGGTCTATCTCTTTTATTTTTTTGTTTAGCAAGCGTCACAAAACTAATAGATTTGGGTTCTTTCTATAAAACTTCTACTTAGTCAAAAACAACCAGAATTTGATAATCAAATTCTACCCAAAATCTATTTTTCTAAAACAATCCAAATCCAATTCAACTCATTATTACTAAATTCTTTGATTTAGAGAAAGTCCTTCTTAGGCGAAACTCCCACTGCACTGCAGGCCCTTAGCCAAAGCGGGATGTAAATCGAGGGATGTGCAATGAATTAGCGATCGAGTTTTCGAGAAATTGAAGAACCGCACGGAATTGTTGAGGCCGACCGATCCGAACGCCCTTAAGGACATCGTTGTCACATCAACAGCGCTCTTCCATCGCAGATACAATAGAGGCGGCGGTTTCATTAGATATCTTATTCAAAGAGAAAGATCTCAAATATATGGAGTTTCTTTTTGTATATTATATGGATGTTATAGTGTTCGGAGGTAAAATTCTCTGAATTAATCTGGACAAAGAAGTGCATGAAGGCGATTATAAGTTACCTCTCCAAAATCATAAATAAGGATAAGGATTTCATTTTATGATTGAGGAGCTCATGCCACGCCCACGACCACCTTATTTGCGGCGTGAGGTTCACCGCCACGGAAACGTTAAATGGTATGTGCGTATTCGCCAAAGCCACGGATTCATATTCACGGTGAATATGGCTCACGGAGTTTATGACACCATCGAAATGCGATTAACGGAGTTGAAAATCCTGTTGCCAGTTCCAAAAGCGGGTCACCTGCACTGCAGGCCCCTAGCCAGCGGGATGTAAATCGAGGATGTGCACGACTAGCAGAGGTCCGAGGCGGGGATGTAAATCGAGGATGTGCACGAATTAGCGAGGTCCGAGGGAGAGAGCCAACGACCAAAACAACTCCACAATATTTCAATGGAAAATGCCCACGCGAGGTTTGAACCTGGGTTGCCGGAGGATTTTTCCCCACATCACCTCAGGCTTACCAACTCGCCTATGCCTCGGGGCTTATTACTAAATTCTAATATAATTAAAAATGGACTAAACTAATAATTATCAAATCCTAATCAAAATATAATTTGTTAAATAAATTTAATTCAATACACCAACAGTTTTAAATAACCAAACGAATTGTTCACTAGAGTTAACTTTCAGTTCTTCGAAGCCGTATCGACCTCCGTGCAACTTTAATGGTATTCTACAATATATATTCTGTGTTTGGCAAATCAGGAAAGTAATCCCACTATCTGAAAGGATGGGATTTAAATTTAACATGTGGACCAAAGAACTGAGATAGTGATCAGACATGTGGAAGCACCTGATTCCAAAAAGATAAAGGATTGTACTTCAGCTCCTTTTGGTTTTACGTTACTCACACTAATTCTAATGGTTTCGGCTATAGAGTAAATGTGAAGATTTTAAAATTCAGATTTATTCTTTGATTTCGAAAGAAGAATGAAAATCCTTATTCTCAGAGCCCACCTAACACAATTGCCAAACCTAAATTTTTTTTTTTTGGTAGCTTTTGTCACTCTCTGCAGAATTAAAAATCATCGTTAATACTAGAGTTGGCAATTAGGAAGGGATGGGTGAAATTTAAATAGGTAGGAAATTATTAGAAATCACACGGTTGCCCCAATAGGCACCCAATCATTGTTAGGGCCAGGAGGAGCGGGTTCGAACTCCCTCTCCGACATTTGCTCTTCCCGCCGTCCACCCTTCCTCTTGGGTAAAGTGAGTCTTACCTTGAACATTGACATTCCCTCCCTATCGTCCATCTTTCCTCCTAATTAAAGTAAGAGTCTTACCCTTAGACTTTGCATTGTCGTAGGATTGTCAAAAATGAAAAATAAAAAAATGGTATGAGAAACGTAATTCTCATTAAATTTTGAAATTAGTTAAGATGAGATTTAATAGCATTGAAATTTCCCAATTTCCATTGATATCCCACTAATTTTTTTATTGAAAATTAAATGGTAGCCGTTGGTAGCCTAATCAGAGCCTAGCCGAATCCGCCGGTTGACGGTGTTGGTGAGAGGCTATCGACCATCGATGGTGAGCCGACCACCAAGAAGAACCATGATTTTAAAATAAAAATAAAATTTATTTATCAATAATATATATAAATATATTAAAAATCAAAAAATAATTGAATTATCCATATTCATTGATTATTTGACATTACCCAATAATTATTCAACAATTACCATTTAACTTTTCTCATTGAGACCGAAGGAATCCATAACTCATCCAATAAATTTTCATTCAAATAACATACTTTTCATTAATTTATTCCCAATAAGTATTTTTAATCGATATCGGAAACCTAATAACTCCCATCCCATTGAACACCTATTAGAACTATAGAAATATTGTCACCTCTAGTTAATACTCTAATGCTCAATTTAAGCAAATGCCAAAATGAAAGTTGTGGACACGGATGAACTTGTAAAGTTTTATTAACGTTACCTCTACCTGTACAACAAAACCCTTGTATCATGGATAATATTCCTACCCCATGCCTTCGCAACACAGTATCATGCATAATATTTGTGCTAGAATCAAAGTACTTGTTAATAAATCAATAAGACTGTTGCTCTTATACATAGATAACTATTTTATATAATTTATTAATATCCGACATAAGTTTACTCCTATTAGCCTCCATTTCAGAAAAGAAATTAATAATAGATATAAAACTATCTATTTGATTTTATGCTTGTGCGGATAAAATACTTAATTAATTCCACACATCTGCCTAAAAATCTTTTCTTCTTCCCACCTTTCAATCTTCCCATTCATTGTCGAAATATATTCTGTGTCACAAAAATGCTGCCGACTATATTCTTGCATCATCCACGAAATACGAAAGACATTTTCACACGTCAATATCAATCTATCATTTTTCTAGTTACGAGGAACATTTTCGGAAATCAAAATGCGGAACTATTTTATGTGAATTGATAGTGTTGAAGATCGTTGTTTTAGACTGTATTAGTTTATATTAGGCCCCAAATCTTTCAATGTACATGAACAATTGTTGTCATATACATGTGCAAAACAAACAAAATATGTATTCACATATAGGGCTGGTCATAGTATGGTTAAACCGAATAAATTGATTGAAAAAATTGAATTAAAAAATCGAATAAATCAAACCAAATTGAATTCAGTTTTAACAAACCGAATAACTTATTTGGTTTCGGTTGCTTATGGTTTGGGATTCAAAACCAAACCGAATAATCGAATAAGAAAATCGAATCGAATAAGGAATCGAATCGAATAAGGAAACCGAACCGAATAAGAAACCGAATAAACCAAATAAATGAATAAACCAAATAAATCAAATTAATAAATATATTATATATATAATTTATATGTATGAATACAAAAATAATTAATATAAATATACAATATATACTAAACAATTGTAGACTTTGTAGACTTGTAGTTATGTGTATATATTTTTGTATAATTAATTTATTGTTATTATAGAATTTATCATGTATAGATAATGGACAATATATAGTATATACTAAACAATTTATACTTTATACTTTATACTAGAATTTATCAATTTATTTAAAAGTCAAACAAATATCAAATATCAAATTGCAAATAAAGAAAAATAAAATAATGCATAAGTTGTTAAGCATATAGAAGCCTAGAAGGTGACAAGGTGTAGTGTGTAGGATATACTATATAGCATGTGATTATTATGTTTTATATATTTGACTATAAGCAAATATCATAGAATCATAATATCATCAATCATTCAATATAATAGTCAATAATTAACAACTTATTGGTGTTAACTAAGTGATTACTAAGTATTAACTATTAAATGACTGAGTGTTGAGTCTTTGAGTAATAACTATATAATATTTAGTAACGGTTATTTATTCAAAATTCTAAATTATGTACGATTAGCAAACTAATTATACGTATTTAAATCGAGTCAAATATCATGATAATTAATGCTTATAATTAGTTATTATTAATCAAGTAATTATTATTACAACTACATATTAACCTAGTTAAACTTATAATACTAAGAAGTACTAACTTAGTTAATACTAATTTAGCTATAGTAATAAGTTAATAACTAATAATGATTAATGAGTACTAACGAACTAAGCACTAAATTAGTAAGTACTTATTTAATACTAATTTAGTGTTGAGTAATACTTAATATAGATAAGTTAATAATTAATATTTATAACTAATTATTATTAATTAAGTAATTATTATAACAAACAATTATTATTTGATTAAACTTATAACAATGATAAATACTAACTTAATTAACACTGATAAGTACTAAATTACTAACTAAGCATTAATTTGGATAATACTATCTTAGTTTTGAGTAATAAGCACTAACTTAGCTAATGCCTAATAGGCTAATAGCATAATACTTATTTATTATAACTTATAACACTAATAAATTAATAATTACAATATACAAATGATTTTTATATTACAATTACAAACGTAAACAGATAAACTAAATAAACAATGAAGATATAATATTCATATTTTGCTATTTGATTATATTAATTATTAAGTGGATAAAAAAAAAGTGATGTGTTAATTGACAATTTGTTAAATATTTTATTAAAGTAGTGAGTTTTAATTGAAGGTTTTTGTGAAAGAATGTGAAGGAATTTGTTTAGGAATAGTTCAAAAAAATTATTTGGGTTTTAGTTTTGAAAAAAAAAATTGAATAAGAAATTTGGTTTTTTTGAGTAATCGAATTTTGTTATTTAGTTTCAAACTGAATTTCTTATTCAATTTCAAACCGAATAACAAATCAAATAAGAAATTAAATTTCTTATTTGATTTTATTTGATTTCAAATCGAAACCGAATAAGAAATTTGGTTTGGTTTATCGTTCTTATTTGGTTTTTGGTTTGGTTTTCGGGTAGGGGGTTCAAAAATATCAAACTGAATAATCTGAACCGAATAAACCGAAAAACCGAACCATGACCAGCCCTATTCATATATAGGTATATATAAATTAATTTGGATCTTGACAAATAATTAAACAAATCAAAAATAGAAAAATGTGAATGAGAGTACACACAAGTACGGAATTGTGTTCCTTAGATTCTTATTAACTTTGGAAGCATGAAACCAAATTAAGCATATCAAACCAGGTCACTCGGCACCAAATTGTAGCCAATCTTTTTGAGACACCACACTTTTCAGTTCCTTTGTTGCCCAAAGTTGAGGGGTCCAGATGCGACTACAAGTGTTCGGAAGAGCAAAGGAAGCTGCAACCTTGTGAAAATAATTGCTGGGATACAAGCCACGATAGTGATGGGAATATAACCCCATTTAATCCTTGTTTCAAGCACCAGTCCAATTGCTGTGCCAAAAGCTATCATCATTGTGGCCACAGCTACAAATAGGGAAAGAAGCCCTTTAAGCAAATTCTTTGGAAGTTTTTCCAAAAAATCTTCATTGGTAAATCTTGATGTTTGTAGGGACAGAAACATAAGAAGAGCAATGGCCGAGGATATCATTGACGAGGCATTTGCTACAGAAAATATCACAAACAAATTTTTCTTAGAGAGAACTGGCATGCCCGTGCCACTATCATTCCCACCAGGAACGGTGATCATGGAAGCGAATGCAAGTGTTGCAACCAGAGCAGCTACTACCATACATGAGTTTGATGTATCCTTCATCCATTCCTTTGCTTCTACTTCCAATGCAGAGTGCTCCTTATTGAATAATTCGACAGGTGTTAGACTTGCTTCGTTCTTAGAAACCCTTTCTTCTGTATAAACTATTGATTCCACAGCCTGTAACAGATAAGATTTTAGCTCTCTTTCTTTTGGAAAGAAGATTTTACATTAGCGCATACGCATGCAACTCTAGCTAGGTCAACTGAAATTGTGTCTATACAAAAGCCAACTTCTTGTGACGTGCTATACCATGAATCAAAAATAAAAAAATGGATTGCGGGCTTGGCAGTCACGGTTTTATATCTCTTGTGTGTGATTTGCATATTACGGGAGTAGGGTTTCTAGTCTGCGCTTTGTAGCGGTGAATTCCTTAGTCAACAAAATAATTAAAAATTGGAGAAGGGGACATGAAATGCAATTTTACTGGCATGAAATTTAATTAAGGGATTATTCATCAAGAATGCCTACAGCTGTTTTATGCTCTAAGGAGTTGTATCTTGTTGCCTAGCAGGTTGAAGATTCTGCATTGTCATCGCCTATAATTTACTTGTAAGTTGATTTCTTGTATGAATTTGGGTCTGCGCGCGCACACACACTTTCCTAATCAACTGGAATTGCTAGGATTAGTATGGAAATTTAGTTCTCAGAGAAGCAAACTCTGAATAAAGTAGAGATATAATTAATTATACTTAGAAGGGAATGTATGAGCAGGATAGGGTAGGGTAATGGCTGCACTGTATCCTACCCTATGAGGTACGTATTCCAATGTTTGTCCCCTTATCAATCTTATGCAAAACTCTATCCAATTTTTAGAGGTTGGGGAGTAAATGTATAGAACTTATATTTTTAGAACCGAGTGAATTGATGTAAATATAAATTTATTTATTTTTGTCCAATACATACTATATTACCATTTTGATCATATACATTTATAATTTGATTTTGTAGAGTTAATATTTAGATTTGAAAGAAAAGAGAAAGTCCACTGACTAAAGAAATAAAATATAAAATATTAAACTCAAATTCAAATAACGTTAAGAAAACTAATTATTAATTATAACTTTAGAATCAATTAATTATTGAATTGTATAATTAACAAAATAACCATTTAATAAGATAAATAATAATAAATAAATATCTAAATCTAAATACTAGTACATGTAAACCTCATATTTTTTGTTTTTTTGACAAGCCAAGCAGGCAATTTTGTTATTAGGAATTGAGGGTAGAGATTACAAGAAATTAAGGAAACCTACTCATAGGACTACTATAGCCAACTGAACCAGCCAGAGAGGATCCACGGGAATAGTAGTGACTAGTAACTAGGATAGAGAAACAGGAAACAGACACTTATTATTGGATAATTGCTGGAAGTTTTGTGATCTGAGCACTCCTAATTTCGCTAACCTATCAGCCACAATATTGATATCCCTTGGAATATGGTGTCCCTCCCATTGCTTAATTTTCTCCTTCAACAGATCTATATGATTTGAGACATTTTTAGGTGCTAGGGGGCATTGTCTCGATTCTTCAATCAATTGATTACAAAAATACTATTTATATAAAATTACTATTCAACCAATTTTTTAGCACATGAAAACCTTATTAAATTTATTACAATAATACTTTTTCAAATGGCACAAATTAGCAAGTTAAGGAAAATACTTTGTATAAATCATCTAAAAATTATATAACAAATCTGACATCTATTGATTAATGTTACCAAAAAATTAACTTTTTTAGAATAACAAGTTCGTGCAAATAGTAAGTGAAACTATTGATAAAATTTTATATCTTAACTTATAATTCTTTAACTAATTTTAATGAGATTAAAGTACTTTACGCATTATCGATTGTACTAGATATACCCCATATTTTAAATGTTTAAACTTGTATGCTACCCCAGAAGCCATCAGTTCCAAGTTTTGTAAACTTACCCTATTCTACGAAAAGTGGTATCCCGGCCTTATCCTACACTACATGGCAAAACACCATCGAGTAAGGTAAAGGTTTATCCTATTCGATTACTCACCCCCTTGTACTTAGGTATTTCATGAGTTCATTCCAAATGTAATATTTATAATCTCCAAGTTCCTGTTACCATTTATGAAAATCATTAATAAATTACCTTAAACCATTGTAGTTCTCGCTGCATCTGAAATACAGGACCAGGGAGAGCAAGGAGTTGAGGGGCAGGTCCCAATTTCGCTGCCAAGTGAAGGATATTGTTTCCCTCTTCAACTTTTGTACGGGCATAAACTCCTGGGTTTTCACCAATCAAATGGAGGATGTGATTAAATATTTTCACTTGGCGATGCTCAATAGCGACGTGCAGTAGTAATAATTTACGATCGCGTGACGGGTGCCAGATTAAGTCAGGGAAATATTTTAAGCAGACTTGTACGAGTTCAAAAACTCCATTCTCTGTTGCTAAGTGCAAGATTCCGGGAGGATTCTTAGAAGGCAAAAGTAGTCCATAACAGCTGCATCACTTTTCTTTTCCAGCTCCTGGCAAACCAAGTGAACAAGTTCTAGTGCATTCTTTTGCGTTTGCTGTTTTCCAGACACAATAATCGTCCCTGATTCGAACAAATGCAAGCAAATTATTTAAAGTGCATGGCGTTGTGGCAATATAGATCTTGGTACTGTAATTTTAAATGAATACTCACATTTTAGATGCATGCAATGCAAATTTCATTTGGTAACATTTAAATTAAACATGTTAACCATTCTATGTAATTTAGTTAAATATTTGTAAAAGATCATGCTGCATGTAACACTTCACCTTTTTATTGAGATTGTTTTTTAAAAAATATGTAGTTAATGGTATTTTAAAAGACACGTTAGGAATAATTATAAATAATTCTTTATTATGGAAGTAAATTTTACTAATATAAGCACTCAATGCAAGATGTGGAAAAAGAGAATTTAAAATATAGGGGAGAAATTTAGAGAATTTTTTTTAGAATAATAAAAATTTCGTTACAATTATGATTGAGTTAGTGATAAGAAATGTGAAGCTATTTAGAAATCAAAAGTTTATTTTGAGCGGGTACAAGAAAAAACTTGAGATTGAGTTCCCAAATGTTAAGATTGTTTATAAATTTTCAAAATACATCAACAGAGAGCTCACTTGGACGGATGAATCTTTCCCACGTAGAGGATTTAGTTCCACTTGGAAATGCTGAAGGTTGAGAGGCAAGGACATGAAGTATTGACAATCCAGACTTGCCTATTGCTAAAGCTAATTCCGGATGGCGTTGAAGGACAAACAAAGCAATATCTGCAAGAAATAAATGAATAATAAAGTCTAACATTGTACAAATTCATTCACACATCACTCAAATATCTTGAATCAGGAAAAATATTCTATACATCTATTGCACAACATAGAATAGTGCAACTAGAGACAATTAAAATGAATATTATATAATTTAGTATATACAGTTTATCTACATATAAGAGAGTAAAAAAATAAAAATTTATGTGATTGACTTGCTACATTGAAAATAAACATACAATGGATATGTGAATTCTCTTTTTGTTTCTTGAATTAGTACTTATTTTTATTGGTACATATATATTTGATAGAGTTGTTTCTTTTTACAATTTCTCTTAATTATTTTTATTTACTCAAATTCGTTGGCTACACTAATTTATTTATTTTTGGCTCGAAAGATTTTTTTTATTCTAATTACTTGGCAGGACTCCCATTCTTTTCAAATATACCATCTGATTTCTTCCCATTTTATGCTAATCCAAAATGTAGTATCATTGCGAAGGACATAATCCAGAAATGAATATTTCTTTCTCTATTTTCTTTATCCCCATTTTTTAATAAATTTTTTCCCCTTTCTCTCAAAATTGCCTCAGCCATTACATTTTGAAGACTTTAGGTGTTCATTTATTAATTCTACGAAAATGTATCGCTTCTCATCAAATTTCAAATTGCCTAATATGTAAATTTCAACCTTAGTATAAATGTTGTCAATTCTATATATATATATATATATATATATATATATATATATATATAAAGTTTAACCTTAATATAAATATATGCAACGCGTGCACTGTGTACGCAGGAAAAAAGGAAAAGTGCATTCTTACATATACCATAAAAAAGAAAATCCATAAAGTAGGATTAATTCATAATTAACTCTAACTGAATAAGGCGTTGCTTACCATGAAATCCTGCAGCTGTGATGACCACAATTAGATCGGAAGATGCCTCAGGAACAGTGTAAACTTTGTCATCGCTGACAGTGTAAAGATATTCCAACATTTTCCTGCTCTTCGATGCATGTCTCCAGTAAGCCGCATAAACAAATGGAGTATAATTATTCACATCCGGAATCTTAGGCAAATTTCCATTCTTCTTCACCATTGCCTGGACAGTCGTCACGCTGGAAGTTACGACCGCATAATAGAGAGCAGTAAGCCCCCTTTGGTCTTTTATTTCAAGTTCTTCCCGACTTAGAATCCCCACCAAATTCTTCACAAACTCTGACCTCCCACATTTAGCTGCCACATGCAACGCAGTCATGAGCTCATCGTTGACCCTAGCAGTTTTTGCATGGCTATTACTATCGAAGATCAACTTGGCAGCTTTCCAATCCTTCCATTGCTGCTCTGTGTAGTTTACGCAGCGTGATTTTCCATTGAACATCTGTTTATTATGCATATATCTCAATGTTTTAAATTCCATCTAAGTACTGCAAAATATTTTGAATGTTCAAGAAAAAATAAAAGGTACAGTAATTATCACTTGTTCTATAATGCATGTTGCGAATCTTCATCTTGAATTGTTTGCTTTTATATGCATAATATTGCGAGAAGATCTGCACTTTGAATTGTCTTCTTAAACAAATTAATTTTATGGACTTCTTGCAGTTTATGGCAATTTTTTTCCACTCTTAAATATTTTGTTCTGGTACATTTCATATTCTCCCTAGAAATATATAATGAGTAAATGAAAAATATTTAAAGGTATGAATATTAAGTTAATGTTATGCTCAATTTGTGGTTGTGTTGTTCTTGACAGTTTGTTTTTTGCTATCTAATTTTCATTTCGTTTAGTTTTAGTTTTTGGCTACTTTCTTAAAACATAAGATTATGGTTCGTTTTAGATAAGAATAAATAGTCTCTATGTCATGTTCACGATCTCATTTCCAAACAAAATAATAACAATAATAATAAATACTCATTTTAGGAACTTTACTAGCCTAACCCCGAAAGTGATGATCTTAGAATCTTAGAAACCAATCATGTTGTTTATCTTATGTGTAGAATCATATACCGCCAATTATACTCCTTCTGTCTCAATATTTATATTACATTTTGGCAATCCAACTTTTAAAACCATTTAGGGGTGGGAGGTCATCATGATTATAGTTATATCGTGGTTGATCTTTTATTCGTTATCTAAAACATTCAAAGTTTTATCCTTGATAACACTCTTCTAGTTAAATATAGTAATGAACACAATTATTCCATATATTTTGATATTGAAAATCCCATTTTAATATTGGCAACAACTATTTTTGGGATGAACTAGAAAGTTCTTTTATAGTTATTTTCTTTACTTATTTTAATGATACATTCATGTAATTATTTTGTTTGAATGATATGTGTGTGGGTCTATTATATATGAATTTATAATATAACTCTTAAAAAGTATATTGATATTGTGAAAAATTAGTTTTTTAAATGGTATGATGGGAAAATATTTTTAAATAGTATAAGTGTAACTCTTATTTTTAGATAATAAAAAAAATAAAAGTGTGACAATAGCAATGGGATAGAGAGAATATTCGATTAAAAGGAAAATTATATTCAATTCTATTATATAACAATTTTCTCTGATAATTCCTTATATGCAACGTGTTATGCATAACTGAAATATAATAAATAAGACATATATATATATATATATATATATATATATATATATATATATACACACACACATAATCTATCAATTTTAATCTAATGCTAGGATTTATATATATTCATTATTTTTGTTATAATTTAAATTGAGAAGGGCTTTTTAACATAGGAAAAATTGCATTTTTGATCTCTAAAACTTACGGGTCGTAACACTTTGGGTTCCTAAATAATTTGGTGTAATACATTTGGTCAGTGAACTTTGTCTCAGTGATACAATTAGTACCTCGAACAAGAAATCGCAAGTCATAGTTGACTATTTCTATAGTAAAAGATCATACATACTTTCTTTTTTTTTTTTTTACCTTTTCATCTTTGGACAACTAAAAGCAAGTTGCTCTATCAAACTCCCTTCTAACATATTTTGTTTCTCCTTCTAGCAAACAAAAATAACAACAACTCTCCCACATCGAATTCAAATGTAATTTTTTGAGGTTCTAATTTTATAATTATTTTGAAATTTTTGGAACTCCTACTTAGATACTGTTGTGTTCTAACCTCCTCCTTCATGGATACTATCAAACATTGGAAAATTAAAAAGAACTAGAACACCTAATAAGTGGCACGGATCAATGACTCACTAGTTTAAGATTTTGGGTTCAGGTGAGTTCCTACTGCTTATTAAGCCGCTCTAGTTGGGCTCCCTATGGTTAAAACCTCCCCAACAAGTGGTATCAAAGTCAGAATATTGGCCTACTCGAGGGAAGCAAGTGGTTCCTATTTTGGTTAGACCAAGCCTTAGTGGGTAATTCGTGAACAAGTAGGTTTAACATCTTTACTTGCATGGGCACTAAATGAGAAATGGTATCAGAGCCGAAATGTTGGCATACTTGGAGAAGCAAGTGGTTCCTCTTCTGGTTGAACCGAGCCTTAGTGGATAACTAGTAGACAAGTAGGTTTGACACATTTACTTTTTGCACAGGCACTAAATAGGTCTATGGTGAAGAGATAGACTTGCTAGAGTAGGAATTGAGCTTGTGGAGGAGTGGACTTTAATGTGGTAGTGTATCCATGAAAGGAGAGATTTGTTGTGTTCATGAATACTATCTCACATTAAAAAAATTAAGAAGAACTAGAGCACTTAATAAGTGGCAAGGACACATGACCCACTAATTTAAACTTTTGGGTTCATATGGAAGCTATTGCTTATTATGCCGTTCTAGTTGGGCTCTCCATGGACCTCTTTAACAGATACTGAGTGAAAAGCTCTAAGTTTCTTTTTTATAGTGAAAAAAATTAAAAAAAGGGGTTTTTATTTGGGTGAAATAAAAAAAAAATGTGTGACCTTTGACCATAAAAATAGTCCACTATGACCTATAATTCTCGGTTAAAGGTACCAATTTTGTCATTGAGATAAAGTTTAGCTACTAGAATTGTTACACTAAATTATTTGGGAACTAAAAGTATCATGATTATCTCTAAGTTTGGGGAGCAGAAGTGTGATTTTCCCTTTAACTTATGTACACATACTTGTATTATTGTCATACATTTTGAAACTCTGCCACAATTAGTGATATCTGTCATTAGAGTATCCATGTTATTTTAGTGGTTGCATTTTTGAATGTTTAATTTATTAGATTTAAAACCCTTAATGTACCATCCATGTCTCCTTTACTCATTGTTGCCATGTATGAGCTTTAGTCATCAAGAAAGACTGTCACTGCATCAAAGTAATATTAATAATACTGTTATTTTAAGGAACAAATGTTTGCCCATAAAAGTTGAGTTCACCTAGGAATATCACATGGTTAATGTTTTCAAATCTGCATCAGATCAATCAGTCAGATTGGATATTGGCCATATGTCCAATTCGATTTTTGAATAAAAATTCTTTTAAAAAAGAAAAAGAAAAAAGAAAAGAATAGTCAAATCCTAATTAATCATTTGACCAGTTAAAACGCGATTAGTTCAAATTTGATAGAATCATTAGTTTTTTTATAATTTTTTATATAACTCATTTTTAATTGTCTTTTATGTCAATATTTTGAATTTTTTTATCTATAAAGTTTTTAATTTTCTATAGTTAAATATTTCAAACATTTTACAAGAGATTTATTGAAAATTTTAACCTCTTGTTTATTTAAATTTTTTAAACTATTTTTCACAAAATTATTCAATCATACCCCTAGAATTTCACACAATTTTTATTTAAATTTAAGTTTAATAACACTTAAAAGTTGAATAACTTATTTTTAATATATGAGTATACTAATAATATTATTTTTATAATTAATTTACATTAAATAATTCAGGATGACGGGTCCATATTCTAGCCCATTTTTACAGCATTGCACGTAATATGCTCACCAATATAAAAAACAGAGAAAGAAACATGCAATTTATTTGCCAAAGTAACACTCCCAAGCGTACTTTATCTATGAAGTGCATTAAAATGAAAGAAATTAGTAGGAAGGCGTTGCTTAATCATAATTCTTACCACGTTCTTGAGGAGACGGCTCATCATTTATCTCTATCTCCATCCCAATATCTCTCTGCCTCTCCAATCACGTATCTAAATTAACATGGCGAACTGCTGCGAGGTTCCCATTTATTTATACTCGAAAAGCACCAATTATTCCTCGTGTTCCAGGCCAATAAGTATTTCCTTTTTTATGGTAAAAGGAATCAATCTCTTGAGTGTCATGTGATTAAGGAATTTAAATAAGTTGTGTGTACTTGTCTATAATTTTTTCCTAGTATTTTTATTATTATTTCATGCATTTAATTAGCCTAAAACAATTTGAAACGTGATTTTCTTCTCCTCATAGTATGGCCAGAAAAAAAAAAAAATTCTTCTGGGAATCACCCTTAAGAATATGTGGAGTTGATGACAAATTAGAGTTGCATACACTCACAAGCAAGGTGGTGAAAATTTTACTGCGGGATAAACTTCACCATCATCCAAGAAGCCCTTCTGACCCTGGTTGGGTTAGTTTTATAGGTAATATAGTTTTAATGCAAAATTACTTTTTGTTTTTATCACTAACGTTTAAGAGAAAAACTTGTTTTCATCATTCATAATTTGTAAATTGGTTTTGGAATAATTAGACATGGCAATTTCATAGCCACCTCCAGGCAACTGTGCCCCATCTGACCCTGCGGGCCAAGTGGAACGAATGGTAAGTATGAGTGCGAAGGGAGAAGAGCATCTAAACGGGAGAGTGAGGGGAAGTTTTCCCTTCCCACCACCGGCCCCATTTACTTGTTTAATTTGTTTTTATTTATATAATATATACATGTTTAAATTTTAATAGATATATTATATATATATGTTATATATTTTTCAGTAATATTAGCTAGAATATTAATTTAATATTAAGTTATTTAATTATCATTAAACTATATTTATGCTAAGATTATAGTAATAAAAATTTTAATTCTTATATTTCCATATAGGTTATTAGTTACTACACATTCCATCTCAAAAAAAAATCTAATTTGGTTTAGGTGTAACTTTTTATTAGTTATTAAATATAATACATTTAATGCACTAACTAAAAGTATAATTTTATATTTTTATCCTTACTTTTTAATTTTAAGTATACACAATTATTATTAGTACGGATATTTTAAAATTTTAGTTTAAAAGTGGATTTTTTTGGGACGAGAAAAATTTTTGAAAATAGACTCTTTTTCAGAGCAGAGGAAGCATTAGTTTACAATTTGTTTGCTACTAATTATGAATTATTATTTATTCACTCATAAATTTTTTGTTAATGTGTATTATTAATATTTATAGTTTATTATTTAGTATTTAAATGCCATTGTTAATTTGATACATATAATATCTAATATATTTTAAATTTTATTAGGTAAAAAATATGAATTAAAATATCATAGTTCATGTTTCATTATAATTATGTGTATTACGATCAACAATATTTATATTTATAAATTTACACAAAATAATTTTGGTTAAAAACAGGCCTCATTCGCCACCTGAAGGAGGCCAGGCAATGGGCTTTATAAACGTGCAGTACCATCCCCAGGCAAAATAAAGACGTAGCAAAATCTGATAAGGAACCCTTTTTCTTGTGGGGTGGGGTGGGTTGTGTTAGACAAAAAGCTCTCACATGACATGGAGTAGAGAGCAAGTTGGAATAAAAACATTCCATCTAACAAAAGTGAAATATTCTATCTAACGTGTGACACATGACTTCTTTTTCTTTTTCACATTATTTACAGAAAAAAACAAAATAAATAAATGAGGATTCAATTTTTAGTTACAATAAAAGTAGGTAAATAACGTCAATCATATCTTGACTTGATATAAAAATCAATTCGTCACATTAAAAGTAGGTAAGTGTCAATTATGTCTTTAACTTGATATAAAAATTCAATTTGCTTCCCTTCGTTCAAAACTCTCCAATTCAAGGCTCAAACTTGTTAATCTGAGTTTAATTCGTAAGTTGCCTGTTGGTCAATCCAAATTGATGTTTACAATTTTTCACCAAATCATATAGAGAATCTCAAAGAATTTCTTTTGTGTGCTCAAATTGGATTTAGTAATGTTTAAAAAATATTCCATTTCATGTGATCCTGGTGAAGAAGAACTTGTTGAATTTAGGCGGTAACAAAACTAAAATTGAATCATCAAGTTTGAGGACTAATATTTAAAAGTTTTTAGACATGGGTGATCGAATTTTGGGAACAAAGTTAAATGATGATGAGAAGTAAATAGACTCTATTATGATCCTAATTCTCACAGCCATATCTACCAAAAGCCGGAAACGAAAAAACAAAAACATTTGGAGATCACAAATTTTCCTTTTCTAATACAAATGCTATTAGTATGTTGGTTTGAAAAATTAGGATCCCATTCAGTTTTGCTTGTTCCACCAGAACCATTTACAGAGAGCAGCAGGAGGTGTACGGCCACTGTTTATTTTTTCTTGGTCGTCGACATCAAGGCTTATATATGCAGGTGCTGTGGCAGTACTCTCTACTGCAATCGTATCTGCGCCAATTTTCATTTTCTGCACCATCATGTCAACAGTTTCCTTTATTTTTTCTAGGTTGATTTCATCTCCAGAAAGATAACGAACCAGAGTGTTATTGGCGAAGAAAAGGATGGTGGATGGTCCAGCAAGATTATACCGTGCCACAAGTTCAGGAACTGCATTCATTGCTACTGTGTATATTTTGCATCATCCTTGAAGGCCTCTGCCTCAGATGCTAGCCATTCATCAACCTACAATACAAAATTAACGAGTGATTAATATGAGACGTTATGACAGGCTAATCAGAGGTTCCATGGCTAATTGTAAAATGCTATATATGTAGTTTATTATTTGGAAAGTAAAATGACCCTCAACATTATTAGTAAGATAATATAAAAAAACAAGAGATAAACAGTGGATTCTATTTTAGGACAAAGAAAAGTATAGACTTTTTGGGGGCAAATAAAGTTACATGCTTCCAGGAAAATGGAAAATGAGAGACGAAGTACATGCCTATTTAATTTGCTTCCGAAAAACAAAGAGGGTTTCTTACCTGCTTGCATGCATCGTCACTTTCATGGCCAAATCGTATGATTACCAGATGTTTCTCTTTGGTATTGACAGCTTCATCGACTCTATAGGCTCTATCAAGGGGAATCAGCATGTTCGACTTCAACGACATCTTTGCAATTTGCTAGCAAGGCTCTTGCATTGTAACACTTATCATCGGATATATATGGACACAACCGATGTAGTCTTTGGTATGTTCTTTTTCAATTTACACAGCAGCCATTGTTTTTATGGGGAAAAAGGTATCCTTAACCTCGAGTCTTAGCGAGAAATTAAAGCATATTCTCGACCTAGAGAGAGGGTGATCGGTAGGTAGGATCTTCCAGGAAAAATTGTTCTGCATTTTGGATTTGAGAGGTCATTTTCATTATGGTTATTGAGAGATTTTGTTTCCGGCAACTTGAACGGTATTCTAAAATAAACAACTTCAATGGCATTCAGAAAAGCAATCCCATTATCGTAAAGGATGGGATTCAAATTTAACATGTGGACCAAATAACTGAGATAGTGAGGCATATGGAAGCATCCGATTCCAAAGATAAAGGAATGTACTTCATCTTCCTTTTGGTTTCGTACTACTCACACTAATTCTAATTGCTTCGGTGCTCGAGTAAACGTGAATATTTTAAAATTCAGTTTGATTCTTTGATTTCGAAAGAAGAATGGAAATCCTTATTCTCTGAGCCCACCAACACAATTGCCAAACCTCAAAACATTTTTTTTAGCTTTCAGCCTTCTCTGAAGAATTAAAAAAGAAATCATCACATTAGTACTCTTAAGCTGAAGTTAGGCGAAGGCCAAAGTAGAAGTTGTGGACAAGAATGATCTTGTAAAGTTAGATTAACGTTAACTCTGCTGTACAGAAAACCCTTATATATTTCTACTGTATAACTTGCTAATAAAGTGTCATGGATAACGTATGCCTAGAATCAAAGTACTAGTTAGTAAATCAATAAGTGTTGCTCTTATACATATATAGTTAACTATTTTATATAATTCTTTAATTAATGTTAAGACTCATTAGTTTACTCTCATTAGTCTCAATTCAAGAAAAGAAATTAATAATAGAGGTAAAACTATCAATTTGATTTATATTTGTCCGAATAAAATAGTTAATTAATTCCACACATCTAACTGAAAATCTTTTCTTGTTCACAATTTTCGATCTTCCCATTCATACTCGAAAATATATTCTTTCTGTAAAAAATGCTGCCGACTATATATTCTTGTGATATTTGGAGTTGTGCATGGCTTCATCGTCCGCGGAATATGAAAAGACATTTTCACACGTCAATATCAATCCATCATTTTCCTAGTTACGAGGAACATTTTTGGTAATCAAAATGCGGAACATTTATGTAAATTGATAGTGTTGAAGATTACCTCCCCTACCACCATCACCATCACCATCACCTCCACCACCTCCTCCACTTCTTCTCCTCCACTAGCTTCTCCTCCATTACCTCTACTTACTCCTCCGCCATATCTCCATAACCAGACCCATTATCCATCTCTTCCCACATTGTGCATGGATAGTGAACAGTAACTGGGTCTCTTTGTAGACGCAGTCCACCACCACCACTGCCACCACCTCCCCTACCACCACCACCTTCACCTCCTACACTTCTTCTCCTCCCTAGCTTCTACTCCATTACCTCTACCTACTCCTCCGCCATATCCTTCTCCATAACCAGAGCCATTATCCATTAGAAATTTTTTTCTTTCTTACAAACATTGCTGAACAAGTCAGTTAGCCTACAACAACACGGTGGCTAGGCAAACCCATGGCCTCCGTGCTAAGGGCTATGATCGGAGCGGTAAACAACATCAATGGAGGCAACATTCAGTACGTCAAGAATGGCAGTCAAGGAGATCCTCCTTCTATTCCATTTTCATCGCTTTGAGCTCAAGGGTTCCAAGAGAAGCTCTGGGGACATTTTCAAAGACTTTTGGACAAAGTTAAAGATGTCTACATCCAGCTTCAACAAAGGGCCAAGGACCTATGCCTTTGTTCGATACCGTTAGAAATAGAGATGAGGAGGTCGATCAGACAACCGCGAAGGATCGATGGCATCACCGTCTTTGTCAAAGGGCATTTAGGGGCGATCTGGGGAAGGTTCATCAGTCCGGAAGCTCCTTTTCTGAATGCCTTGCACGATAAAAAGGGGATCATTGAGAGATGGCAGTTTTAGAGATGTTGTCTATCCACCGGTGGGATCATTCCTCTAACGGCTGAAGTTTAGCGGCAATGTAGGGCGGATGGATCTTCCGCGACCGCACTTTGAGCAAAAGAAGAGATGGTTCGATTCTCTTGAAGAGGGATAGTTGGGTGAAGTGCGGATGATGGCGTTGCTAGATGAGCTCAAGACGATAATCTCCACCGCCCTAGTGATAACCCGGATCATGAAGAGCAAGATCTAACCTCAAGGCGACTTAGGAAGACGGTCATGGCAGAAAAGTGAGGTTGCAGGCCGATGAATTAAGTTGGTTAATATCCAGCATCCAGCAGTCCAAGGAATGAACCGGTACAAGAGGGGACTACTCTTACTTCCTTGGAGCAAACGGGGGTCGAGGGGGTCGAGGAGGCAGCGCAGAAGGGAGTCTGACAACTACTCTGATGCTAGTAGCTGAGGTGGAGCAGGAATTGCATAATGGGGTAAAAATGCTGAGGAAAGCATGTTCAATGGACTGGGTAATGGTCTTACCCAACTGGAGCATGCCGAAAGCACGGACCTTACCATTTTAGAGCATACAGAAAGCGTGAAATCTCGGCTGCAGGGGAGTAAGTCTAATCTTTTGGTGAAAGCCGATGCATACATGAGAGAGAGGTCAGAAGAAGTCGCAGCGTGGGGAATTAGTGGAGTCTGGGAAAGACGGGTCGGATGCATTCAACTTTGGGCTAGAAGAGAGGCTTCCCAAATCACAAAGAAATGGAGATGATGGACTTCGTTTGGGCCCCCCAACCCAACAAATGTACTGCAGTTCTAATTGTGGCCCAAAGGAGAAAATGCCTGGGATGACCACCGAGCAAGGAAGTGGATCCAGCCAAAGGGCCCTCAAACTTGTGCTTCTTGATAACTTGGAATGCAACCCAAGCACCTCCAAACCATGGGCAGCCCAGAAATACAGTCCATTCTGCTCAAAGAAAGGGAAAATATCAGCAATCCAAGACACGAAATGTTCTAGAAAGCTGCAAGCTGCTTTCTCCAGTCAGTTAATTGAAACCAATGAACCCAGGGACTTAGCTGAACTCATCTTCACTGACGAAGATATCGCCTACCACAACAGTATTCTAAAGGAGGCACTATCAACCTGAGAAGTGAGCTCCTGGTCGGGTTGTCGAAGCCCCAAAATTATTTGGATCTTCAACTAACTACAATTAACTTGTAGTAGTAGTGGACGATTCGATCCCACGAGGAGCTATGTGTGAGGGGGTTTTAGCACTTGAAATAAAAAGAAATAAAAGAAGACGTTTAATATCAAATAAATAGAGAAAATTATAAAACAAATTACTAGCAATATGTAAAGAAATATTTCAATCTTACCAAATTCGATCCAAGGAAGTGTACTTGCACCGAATATATCTAGATCATAGGATTCTAAAAACACTTTTTCATTCAAGCATTTAGCAAAATTTCGCAGGATAGCCATGACAAAATTTTGAGTTTTCCTATTTTATTTGTTTGAACCTAGCATTCACAACAAACCTTACTAACAAATGATCAAAGGCGATAGCGTTCCATATCATTTGATAGTAGCATTAAAATCATTGAAAGCAGTTAAAACAAAACCAACAATTGAGATAGCTACAATTGAAAATCTTTGTATCATTACTTCCCTTTAAATCATAAATGCATGATTATCGCTACTTTACACATGCAAAAGATTTAATTGCTACTTGTTCGGACAATTACGGATCAAGAACATTTAGATAGCTAGAGAAAGAAGTATGCAAATAAGTTGTCAATTTATTTATCATTCAAAAATCCATAAAAATATAATGCAAGAAATAATGATTACTTGAATGCAAAAGATTATGAAACTATGAACAAAACCTCACTAAATATATTGGCATCAACACCCCTTAGAACGGAATGAAAGTAAGTTAGCCACTCATGATGGCAAAACTATTCTAAATTTATTCTAAAGAGAAAGAAAAGTACAAGAGAAAGGAAAAATTCTGCAAAGAATTAAAGGAAAGACTTATGTCTTCCAAGCTCACTAACCCTCCTATTTATAGCCTTATTCTCTAACAACCTCCCTAAAACCTCTCCAACAAATTCTAAGTCTTTAAACTTTAAACTCCTAACCAACCATCCTATCTTATCTAATCCTATCTAATCCTATCAAATGTCATCCAATCCATACTAACTTGAATTACAAACGTTTAAATCAAAAGACAAATTCAATCTTGAAGATTCAGCCCATTGGTCTTTGTCTCAGCTTAAGACGTGGTCACGTGCATTTTTTTGAGTTTCTTCTCCAAAACTTCATCCTTTAAGGCGTAGGCACGACCAATCCAAAATAGTCTTCTGTTTTGCTTCTAAAGTGCTTCTCCAAAACTTCTAAATCTTCATTAAATACCATCTTTTCACTTTAGACTATCAACTTCACTCCTGTACAAAACACTTTAAATTAGTCAATTGCATACCAAATAAAGTATTAACATTATAATTTTGCTCATATTAAATGGTAACAATTTAAATCCTATCAAATACCCACACCTAAACTATGCTTGTCCTCAAGCATATGATAGATAAATATCTTCCTTTCTATTCCCTTCCCTTTTTCATACCATTCACAAATAACCCAAAATCACCACACATTAGAAATCAAGAATGAAATGACAATTCAAAGGATAAGTATTCATAGCCCAATTTTCTAAACAAAACACATGCATCTCATTAACACCAACAATTTTGTCGAAATCAAATATACAACATTTGATTACTTCTCACAAGTTTCACTCTATCCACTCAAAGTGTTTAGGGATTCATTTAGCACTCAAATCAAACATAGCATGTCATTACCATATGCTTGCTTATATATCACATCTCCACCACTAATGAATATGAATTTATGCAAAAATCAAAGGGACTTAAAAGGGTTGTAACAGGGCTTAGGTTAAGGTAGGTAAACAAAAAGGAAATTTAGGCTAAACAAATCAAGATATGTAGGAACTTCTTACAAGATTTAAAAGCACACAAGTAATATTTGTAGAACCACTTTTTTTTTTGAATATAGTTGGACATTTTGTAAGCAATGGAACACAATTTGCTTTGTCCAAACCTTTCAGGAATTCTTTTTCACTTTTTCTCATCAATTTTTCTTTCTTTTTCTTTCTTTTTCTTCTTTTTTTTTTTTTTAAAGTGGTTCTTTTCTTTGGAATCCATACAAATTTAGTCATGCAACTCATTCCTACATACACTTGACAAATGGTTTAACAATGGTAAATAACAACGGGTTAAGGCTAATGATGTGGTATTATCACAAAGAAAAGCTTAGGCTCAAAATTGGTTGACTAGGGTATATATAATGGAATGACTTTTTAGAAAGTTAAAATTGGCTACTCCTAAACGCCCTTATCATTTCAAAGCAAAAACCCACAATGTGATCTCGACATGCACAACAAAGCAAGTTCTAGAATAAACATGCCATATTTGTCAATACTCAACAAAGAAATATGTGAGCAAGAAAAAGAAAAATGCTCATAGGCTCAAACACTCACAATGGTTCAATGTTCAAACATTGTATATTCTTATTCAATTCCATCATCAAAACCAATGAGATGCTTAAACAAAATTTTCAAAACAAGGCTAATCTTACTCTCCCTTTTCATGCTTTCCAACTTAATCACTAATGCATGTTAACCAAGAGTTATTCTAAACAAGTATTAAAGAGTTAGGAATTTCAAGGAAGTAAAAAAATTTTATATCTGGTTTGAGGAATTTTGAAAAAATTTGACCAAAATAATTGAAAACCAATGAGCTAATCATAAAGCAAAAACACAAAATCACAAGAGCACCCCCACACCTAAATTATACATTGTCCCCAATGTATGAAGAATAGGCACACATTCACAAAAAGTAGTGAAAATAGAAAGATAAGGGGGCAAAATAACTTCCCTGAATTGCAAACATATGAGACAAGACATCCAAGGGAAAGGAGGGTATGCTATCTTTTCATGTGGTTGAGAGCATCATCATAAATTGAAAATCAAAATACTTCTTCTCAAGGATGGGTACCTACAAATCATAGAAGAAGGTAATCAACAATAAGGCAAATGCCACCCCCAAGCTTAATCTTTGAAACTCAATTAGAAATTATAGTAGTAAAATAAGATAAGAAAGGACTTTAGGGTAGAGACATAATAAGTTCACAAAGATAAAGCGATGTAATCCAAATAAAAGTCACTCTATAGCCCTAATCACTTTCTTTATTTAGATGATCATAATCTACTATAATTTGCATATCCAAAGAGAAATTGAAAAGGGTTTGAAAGATTAAGAAGTTCAACACACCAAAGCACCAAGAAAAGTTAAAAGTATGGTTGAAATAAAATAAAATGAGATTAGGCAAAAGAATAAATTGAATAGAAACAAAATCTCTATCACATGATAACATGGTGCACTACATGCAACTATGTGAAAGTTGAAAAATACGACAATGAAAATGCACAAAACCATGCCATAGTTGGCCATACTACAACATGCTTTCTTTTAAAACACATTCTCAATGAAGTTCATACAATGCAAACCACTATTTTTTCAATTTTTCTTACCTATGTTACTATTGTTTAGCACATATATTTCAACCAATTCTCAAGTCTTGCAAAAACTGGAAACTAAAAATAATGGAACTCATCAACCCATTCAAAAACTCTAAAATTAGTCCCTTATTCAATCACAAAAAAGGAAACTTAAATCTTAATGGGGAATGACTGCTTGGGAAAGAAAGACTACTTGGTAGTGTCATGATCAAATAAATAAAATTACCACTACAAGAGTTCAACAAATAAAATTAGTGCAGCACCAAGCAATTAAGAACAGCAGCAAAAGAATTAAAAAAAATTGCACCAAAAAGAAAATATAAAATAATAATAACAATAATGATAAGGACTGTGCCGGCATAGCCACAGTGTTACTTTGCTAAACCAATTTGTTCAAATTGGTTCCTGTCTTCATGGTTTCCATTAATCACGTGCCAAATCATTTGGCTTTGAATTGTTTGTTAAGTGCCGCACGTCGCCATTCAATTTATTCAATCAATTTAGAGCGTCCAAACCGTGACGGTATTTATGTTGAACATCCTCGCCCTATTAAGCCTGCGGAACCTACTACACGTCCACTTCCTTTGAAACCCATGGAAGTTCTTGAATCGAAGGAACGCAAGATGTGCGGTGGCACAAAGAAGGAGAGGCAAAGACTATGGTGAAGAAACACGTCGGCAAGAGTCTTGATTCGCGTCATGATCAAAAAGAAAAACTGCAATTGTAAGAAGGCATCAATCAAGAATAAAATAGTCTCACGGATAACGCACAACATCGGCCATCAAGAATAACAATACAATATGACAGAAGCCATGAATGGAAACAAAATTGCGTAAAATCGAAAGAAAACCAAGTGCTAACAAAATTTAGCACAAAATTTGGATGAGTCCCTAGCACTTCACAGAAGACAACATAAAAGAAAAGAGATAGATATGACACAAGAACAACGGAAATATAAAGAAAAATGAAAATTGAAAAAATTGAAAATTTGAAACCAAAGGAGAAGGGAAGTCAACAAGAATCAAAATCACCAAGTAGTGGTGGAGAACGGCGGTGAAGGCTACAGCGCCAGGTACACTGCTACAACTAACTAGTGCACTTCACGCTTTTGCAGCTAGGTGGTGGGTGGAGATGGTGAACTAGACTTGGAATTTGCAAGGAGAGAGTTGGTTGAAAATTGGAAGAAGAAGAAAAGAATTGGATTATGAAAAGAAAAGGGAAAAGAGTCGGTTGCAATTTTGGTAAAGAAGAGAAGAATTGGGTTGTTAAAACCCTTATTGTGAAAAATAAAATTTTTCTCTTTTTTTAATTTTTTTAAAATTTCATTAAGAAATGGGTTGTTAAAACCCTTATTGTGAAAAAAAAAGCGTTTTTTTAATTTTTTTTTTTTTGTAAAAACTTTTTTTTTAATGAAAGAAAAACAGAAGACCCAATAAAATAAAGCATGGGCATGCCTAAGGAAAAGGGATTTTCAGATTAACATTGAATAAAAATCCAGAAGACAATAGATATTAAGGCGTGGGCACGCCTAAAAAACTCTCCTCTTCTGGATTTCCTTCATGAAACTATCATTCTTATGGCGTGGGCACGCCTAAAAAACTCTTCTCTTCTGTTTTTTTTTTCTTTTTTTTTTTTGGCAAAACTGCATGAATGGAACCTGCATTGCATAAACAATTAAAAATCATTAGTTATATAAAGAAAAGAAAAGAAAACAATAAAATTATGGAGAAGAAAAGGAAAAAAAAAATTCTTTGGGTTGCCTCCCAAAAGCGCAATTGTTTAAAGTCGTTATGCTCGACCATTCTATCTCTCAAATTTTTACAAGTTGTTTGGACCACACCTGCATTTTTTTTATTGATTTTGGATGGCTTGGCAAGGAGTTCAATTTTAACTTAGGAGCCTGCAAAACGGAAGACAATAATTGCTCATGAGAAATATGAAATGAGTCCTTCAAATTTAAAGGATTTGCAAGAATTTTCAAGGCATATTCTTCACTTATATCCTCATCCCCTTCTAACTTTGCACTCAAGCCTACAGAAAAAACATCATTTTCTTCATCAAAACATCTTGTACAATAGGATCCACAATATCAATAGAACACAAGGACTGAGTATCAATCGGATGCTTTATTGCTTCAAAAATTTTACACTTCACAATTTGTTCATCAAATTTTATAGAAATCGTGCACTCATCCAAATCTATGTTGGTCTTAGCCGTCATCATAAAAGGTCTCCCCAACAAAAGAGTGGCTGATTCTCCCATGTCATCATCCTCAGTTTTCAAAATATAAAAATCAAATTTAAAAATCAATTTATTGACTTGAACTAAAACATCTTCTACGACTCCTTCAGATATGCAGAGACCTATTAGCAAGCTTAATAATTACCCTTGTTGGCTTCATTGGTCCCAAATTTAGAGCACAATGTACAGAATATGGCATAACATTAATAGATGCTCCTAAATCTAGCATGGCATGTTTAATCATTTTATTTCCAATTACACAAGGAATTGAAATCATACCGATCCACACACTTATCGTAATTTTAGAATTATTGCAGATGCATTTTGCCCAACATTGATGGTTTCATCACCTTTTAGCCTTCTTTTATTGGTGCATAATTCCTTCAAAAATTTTGCATACCTGGGAATTTGCTTGATTGCATCTATCAATGGAATGTTTATTTCTACCTTTCTGAATGTCTCCAAAATTCCTTGCTCATACTCCTCTCTTTTTGATCTTGCTAACCTGCTTGGAAAAGGTGCAACATTAGTAATTGAATCATTAGGTAATAAAGGATCAGAACTTACTACTTCTGGGCTCTCTTCTTCCTTGTCCTTGGTTTCCTCAACAATTTTCTTTTGGGGAGTGGGTATGGGTTGAAGTTCCTTACCACTTCTCAACATCATTACATTAACACTTTCTTTTGGATTTACCACTGTCTGAGAAGGTAATCCTTTTAAGAATACTTGCTTTAATTCACTCATTTCTCGACTAATTGAGATACTTGATTCTCCACATTGCGGATACTAGCTCCATCTCTTGTTGGAATTTCTGCACATTATTTTGAAATTGTTGTGTATTAGTAACCAAGGATCTTACAATATCTTCTAAAGGCATACCTGAATTTAATGCTGGCATTGGTGGTGGTGGTTGTGCTCTGCTTTTGACTTGCAAATTGATATCTTGGTTGCCCACCGGTTCCCATAACTAAGATTTGGATGATCCCTCCAACCAGGATTATAATGGTTTGAATAAGGATCATATTTCCTTTGGGGTTGATTGGGATATCCTCCAATTGCATTTGCTTGTTGCATGATATCTTCTTGCAAGGTTGGGCACAAATCTGTAGGATGTCCAGGAATCGAGCAAACTCCACACACTTTTGCATTTTGCAATTGTCCTACAGCCATTTGATGAACTAGAGTAGTTAGATCAGAAATTTGGTCTTGAATACTAGAAGTACTTACCTCATTAATCCTTTTAGTTGTCCTTTCCGATCTTGAACCAAATTGTTGTGAATTCTCAGCCATGTTTGAAATTAATTGTCTTGCTGCAGTTGGTGTTTTGTTCACCAAGGCTCCTCCGCTAGCTGCATCAACCATGCTACGATCCATCGGTAACAACCCTTCATAAAAGTATTGGATCAAAAGCTGGTTCAAATTTAGTGGTGCGGGCAACTTGCACACAATTGGTTAAATCTTTCCCAATATTCATATAATGATTCTCCACCAAGTTGCCTAATACCACATATCTCCTTTCTAATAGTTGCGACTCTTGAGGCCGGAAAAAACTTCTCCAAAAACAACCTTTTCCTTTCCTCCCAAGTTGTAATGGAGCCTGCAGGAAGATAATAAAGCCAATCCTTCGCTCTATCTCCCAAGGAGAAAGGGAAGGCTCTCAAATTAACTTGTTCCTTCGTCACTCCTTGTGGTTTCAAACTAGAGTAAACCACATGAAATTCCTTGAGATGTTTGTGTGGATCTTCACCTGCATTTCCATGAAAAATAGGTAACAAATGAATAAGTCTAGATTTTAATTCAAATGCTACTTCTAAATTTGGAAATTGTATGCAAAGAGGTTGTTGATTTAAATCGAGCAATAAGCTCTCTCAATGTACGATCTCTTGCCATTCTTTCTTCCTCAAGTGGTGTTGAATTAAACCGTAGCCTCCTTCTTGTTTCCTTCCTTAGTCGTCGTGCTTCCTTCTCAATTTCAAATGAACACAAGATCACCTTTGTGAAAAGCACGGTCATGCAATAAAAATCACAATGCTAAAGAAAAAAAAATAGCTCCCCAAGGGCGCCAAAATTTTGGTCGGGTTGTGAAGCCCCCAAAATTATTTCAGATCTTCAACTAACTACAATTAACTTGTAGTAGTAGTGGACCAGTTCGATCCCACGAGGAGCTATGTGTGGAGGGGGTTTTAGCACTTGAAATAAAAAAGAAATAAAAGAAGACGTTTAATATCAAATAAATAGAGAAAAATTATAAAACAAATTACTAGCAATATGTAAACGAAATATTTCAATCTTACCAAATTCCGATCCAAGGAAGTGTACTTGCACGAATATATCTAGATCATAGGATTCTAAAAACACTTTTTTCATTCAAGCATTTAACCGAAAATTTCGCAGGATAGCCGTGACAAAATTTTGAGTTTTCCTATTTTATTTGTTTGAACCTAGCATTCACAACAAACCTTACTAACAAATGATCAAAGGCGATAGCGTTCCATATCATTTGATAGTAGCATTAAAATCATTGAAAACAGCTTAAAACAAAAACCAACAATTGAGATAGCTACAATTGAAAATCTTTGTATCATTACTTCCTTTAAATCATAAATGCATGATTACCGCTACTTTACACATGCAAAAGATTTAATTGCTACTTGTTCAGGACAATTACGGATCAAGAACATTTAGATAGCTATAGAAAGAAGAATGCAAATAAGTTGTCAATTTATTTATCATTCAAAATCCATAAAAATATAATGCAAGAAATAATGATTACTTGAATGCAAAAGATTATGAAACTATGAACAAAACCTCACTAAATATATTGGCATCAACACCCTTGGAACGGAATGAAAGTAAGTTAGCCACTCATGATGGCAAAACTATTCTAAATTTATTCTAAAGAGAAAGAAAAGTACAAGAGAAAGGAAAAATTCTGCAAAGAATTAAAGGAAAGACTTATGTCTTCCAAGCTCACTAACCCTCCTATTTATAGCCTTATTATCTAACAACCTCCCTAAAACCTCTCCAACAAATCCTAAGTCTTTAAATTTTAAACTCCTAACCAACCATCCTATCTTATCTAATCCTATCTAATCCTATCAAATGTCATCCAATCCATCCTAACTTGAATTACAAACGTTTAAATCAAAAGACAAATTCAATCTTGAAAATTCAGCCCATTGGTCTTTGTCTCGAACTTTAAGACGTGGTCACGTGCATTTCTTTGAGTTTCTTCTCCAAAACTTCATCCTTTAAGGCGTGCACGATCAATCTAAAATAGTCTTCTGCTTTGCTTCTAAAGTGCTTCTCCAAAACTTCTAAATCTTCATTAAATACCATCTTTTCACTTTAGACTATCAACTTCACTCCTGCACAAAAACACTTTAAATTAGTCAATTGCATACCAAATAAAGTATTAACATTATAATTTTGCTCATATTAAATGGTAACAATTTAAATCCTATCACTCCCACCGGGATTGTCTTCAAACTTCATCAAGATGCTATGGTTGGCCATTTTGCCAAAATGGAGAAGGAACTCTGAGCAACACAAGCAGGTTAGAGCCAATCCTCCTCTTCCTGCTCTATTTGTTTTTGAGTTCTCTTTTGTGGTAAATGAGGATACTTTCTTGGAATGTAAGGGGTTTAGGAGTTAGGGAGAAAAAAAGATCAGTTAGAAAACTTGTGTTAAAGAAAAAATTTGGAATAGGTGTCTTCCAAGAATCTAAATTAGAGAGTTTGGATGCTCGTGGTGTGGGTCAAATTTGGGGCGGCAATAAATATAATTTTGAGTGGGTTCCCTCTGCTGGACGTGCGGGAGGTCTAATTGCAGTTTGGAATGATGATTTTTTTCATTGTGTTGAGACTATTCTAGAGCAGAGATGCATTATGTTAAGAGGTAAATTGGCGGGTTCAAATTTTGAATGTGCTTTCTGTACTGTATATGCTCCAAACTGTGATAACCAAAGAAGAGGCCTTTGGGTTGAGCTGTTTAATAGAGTAACCAACTGGCAAATGCCATGGTGCTTCGGAGAAGCCTTTAATGTGATGAGGTCGCCAGAAGAAAGAAGTGGACAAGCAGGAAATATGTCAGCCATGGATGGGTTCAATGACTTTATTGAAATTTTGCAGCTCGTTGACTTACCTTTGGTAGACGGACAATTCACTTGGGGTAACAATCGCAATCCCCCTGTTAGAAGTCAGCGGGATAGATTTTTGTTCTCGAGTGAATTTCTGGACACCTTTCCATCGGTGGTTCAGCGAGTTTTACCAATGTCTTTATCTGATCATCATCTCATCTTTTTAGACACAGAGGAGGTCAATTGGGGCCCTAGACCTTTCAAGTTCTTTAACCACTGGCTTGATAAAGAAGGGTTGAACACTATGGTTTGCAATGAATGGAAAGATATTGCAGCTCAATCGAGGAATAATGCTGGGTTATGGCTAAAACTAAAAAGGCTTAAGCCTCTCATCAACCGGTGGAAAATTCAGAACAGTGAGACAGATCCTCATTTCACCCAGGGATTGGAGGAGGAGATCGATAGGTTGGAGAAGGAAAATGCATCAAATGGGTTACTGGCTGACAAAAGGATTGAACTTGCCAATAAGCGGGTCCAGCTATGGAGCTTGTATTGGGCAGAGGAGAAAGATTGGATGCAGAAGTCCCGAAGTAAATGGCTTCAGGAAGGAGACAGAAATACTAAGTATTTCCACCTAATGGCTTCCTCAAGGAGAAGGGTGAATCTTATTAGTAATCTGGTCTTTGATGGAAAAAGGGTGTCACAACCAAAAGAGTTGAAAGATGCAGTCGCAAAGTATTTCTTAGACTTCTACAACAAGGTGTCGGCAGTAGGGATATTGGAATTAGACTACCAGTTCAAAAGCATCTCCGATGAACAAAGGGATAGCCTTGAAGTCCCATTTTCAGAAACTGAAGTTTGGGAAGCTATCAAACAATGTGATGGTAATAAGGCTCCTGGGCCAGACGGGTTTAACATGAATTTCTTCAAACATCACTAGAGCTCAGTAAAACAAGATGTGATGACCTTCCTAGAAGGCTTCTTTGAAACCAAGACTTTTGATAAAGCAGTTAACTCTTTTTTTATCACCTTGGTTCCAAAGACGGTAAATCCTGTTCATTTAAAAGATTATAGGCCTATTAGCCTCGTGGGAAGCATTTACAAAATACTGGCCAAAGTTTTAGCGATCAGACTGAAAAGGGTGATTAATGAGGTGATCGGGAGCAATCAGTTTGCATTACTAAAAAACAAGCAATTATCAGATTGTTTCTTAATTGCTAATGAAGCTGTTGACTACCCCAGGAAAAACAACAGGAGTGGCATCTTGATGAAGGTGGACTTCGAAAAAGCTTTTGACAATGTTGATTGGGATTTTTTGGATTATGTTATGATAAAGATGAATTTTGAAAGGAAGTGGAGAAGTTGGATCCGTTTCTGTGTGGCCACTGTATCAATGTCAATTTTGATCAATGGCTCTCTAACTAAGCAATTCAGCATTAAAAAAGGTCTTCGCCAAGGTTGCCCCCTCTCCCCAATGCTTTTTAATATCATGGTGGAAGGGTTCAGTGTTCTCATGAAAAAAGGGGAGTCTTCAAGGTTGTACGAAGGGGTAAGCATATGGCAAGGAAGCTTCAGGTTAGCTCATTTAGAATATGCGGATGATACTCTTGTGTTCATTAAACCTGATTTTCAAAGTGTCTTGAATGTCAAAAGAATTCTCCGATGTTTTGAGGTGGTGTTTGGTTTGAAGGTCAACTTCAGCAAAAGTAGTTTGATTGGTATTGGGGTGAATGAGGGCCTATTGAATGGCTGGGCTGTGTATCTTGCCTGTAAGGTTGAAACCTTCCCGGTTAAATATCTTGGTCTTCCTCTGGGGGTTAACTCATCGGGCCAAAGCATCTGGAGGCCTATCTTGGATAAAATGAGATCAAAGCTCGCTGGATGGCAAGCAAGGTACCTCTCAATGGGTGGTAGAGTGACATTAATTAATTCCGTCTTGTCAAGCTTGCCGCTCTTTTTCTTGTCGGTTTTCAAGCTGCCTTGTGCTGTTAAAAATGACATGGATAAGCTGATACGGAGATTTACGTAGGCGATTCGGATCATCAACATAAACTGCATTATGTAGATTGGCACACTGTAAATGCCCCAAAGTGGCTCGGGGGATTGGGTATGATTGACTTTCATTTAAAGAACTCAGCCTTATTATCAAAAAGGCTATGGAGGTTTGGCAATGAGGTAAATTCGCTATGGATTTTTATGGTGGAAAAATACGAGCTGGACAAGAAGTGTCTCCTTCCCACCATTTGCAATAATAGACTTGCCTCTAACACACGGAAAGCTATCACTGGCCCCCTTATCCCCGCTAACAAATTTTATGATGTTGTTTCATCAGGTATGAGGGCGTTGCTTGGGAAGGGAGACAATATTGTTTTCTGGTATGATGAATGGATTGAAGGAATGATTCTAAAAATGTGCTTTCCTCGCATATTTGCTTTCTTCGACTGTTGGTGTAGCTGGTTAGAGTCAACTAGATGTTTGAAAACTTGAGGTATCACCTGGGTTTGCCCGGGAGATCCTTTCATATTCCTGAGCAGCTAGCAGCTGTCCTCCCCAGAGTTCAAAGGAAGGCAGTCTTGGATTCTATTGTTTTATGTCATCACTTGGTCCATCTGGTTGTGCCGGAATCAGGTCACCTTCAATAATAAGAGCTATGATTTCGCGCAGCTCATGGATTTTATTTTTTTCAGATTTGCTACTTGGTTTAAGGCAAAGTGGCCATCATCTTCAACATCTATTGCAGATATATTCCGACAGCCGAATAGTGCAGAAGTCAGGCAGGTACAAGGACGTAGGAAGGAGAGTGTCACTTGGTCTCGGTCTCAACCTAGTAGAATAAAGTTTAATGTTGATGGCTCAGCTATCGGGAAACCAAGTAGGGCCGGGATTGGAGGAATTCTAAGGGATGAACAGGGTAAAACAAAGGCCGTGTTCTCTAAGCATGTTGGAATACTAGACTCAAACCATGCAGAGTTCTATGCTATACGTGAAGCTTTTCAGGTATTTGCGGAGTCCATTTGGAAATACTCCCATGTATTTGTAATTGAAAGTAACTCGGCTAATGCAATCAACCAGTTGAACAATCCAATAAATGTCCCCTGGCACCTAAAAAATGTCTCCAATCATCTAGACCTGCTGAAGGAGAAAATTAAGCACTGGGAGGGCTATCATATCCCAAGGGGCATGAATACTGTGGCTGATATATAGGTTGGCAAAGTCAGGAGTGTCCAGATTCCAAAACCTATTGGCGACTATTGAGAAATAAGTGTATGTCTCAGTTGCAAGTAACTTACTATTTCTTGTTTTTATAGTAGCATTCGGAATAGGGTATGCATCCCTTAGTTGTTGTCCTTTCCATTGTAAACTTTCCTCTAAATTTCTAATAAAATACTTTGCCTTCTTGGCTTGTCAAAAAAAAAAAAAAAGAAGATAGTGTTGAAGATCGTTTTTCGGTTTGGTATTAGTTTATATTAGCTAGGCCTCAAATCTTTGAATAATTAAACAACAAATTGTGTATTCATACATACATATATATAAATGTGGATCATGGCAAATAATTAAACAAATCCAGAAATAGGAAAATGTGAATGAGAATACAAACAAGTACGGAATTGTGTCCCTTAGAGTCTTGTTAACTTTGGAAGCATGAAGCAAAATTAAGCATATCAACCCAGGTCACTTGGCACCAAATTGTAGCCAAGTTTTTTGAGACACCACATTTTTCGATTCCTTCGTTGCCCATAGATGAGAGGTCCAGATGTGACTACAAGTGTTTGGAAGAGTAAAGGAACCTGCAACCTTGTGAAGATAATTGCTGGGATACAAGCCACGACAGTGATGGGAATATAGCCCCATTTAATCCTTGTTTGAAGCGCCAGTCCAATTGCTGTTCCAAAAGCTATCATCATCGTGGCCACAGCTACAAACATGGAAAGAAGCCCTCTAAGCAAATTCTTTGGAAGTTTGTCCAAAAAATCTTCATCGGTAAATCTGGATGTTTGTAGGGACAGAAACATAAGAAGAGCAACGGCCGAGGATATCATTGACGATGCATTTGCTACAGAAAATATCACGAACAAATTTTTCTTAGAGAGAACTGGCATGCCGGTGCCATTATCATTCCCACCGGGAACGGTGATCATGGAAGCAAATGCAACTGTTGCCACCAGAGCAGCTACTATCATACATGAGTTTGATGTATCCTTCATCCATTCCTTCGCGTCGGTTATCAATTTATCGTGCTCCTTAAAGAATAATTCGACAGGTGTTTCATTTGTGCAGGTCGTTGCAAGCCTTTCCTCTGTGTAAACTATTGATTCCACAGCCTGTAACAGATCAGATTTTAGCCCTCTTTCTTTAATTTATGGAAAGAAGATTTTGCATGCGACTCTAGCCAGGCCAACTAAAATCGTGTCCATTGTTGGTGTATTTTCTTTCAGACAAATTTCTAATACTAATAAATTGGAATTACTAGCTAGGATGGGACTAATATTAAAATTTAAAATTTTTTTTCCTTCTACTAGCAGATTGTGAATCATGCCACACACACACATATATATACACATAATTGTAGGTATTTGATGAGTTCATTCAAGTGTAACATTAATGGCCTGTATGATTAAGCTAACCTTTATAAAAATCATTCATAAATTACCTTAAACCACTGTAGCTCTCGCTGCACCTGAAATGCCGGACCAGGGACAGAATGGAGTTGAGGGGTAGGAGCCAATTTGGCTGCCAAGTGAAGGATATTGTTATTCCCTTCAACTCTAGTACCGGCATAAACCCCTGCATTTTCACCAATCAAATGCATCACGTGGTTAAAAATCTTCATCCTACGATGCTCAACGGCGACATGCAGTAATAATTTCCCGTCCGATGATGTGTACCAGATTAAGTTTGGGAAATATGCTAAGCAAACTTCTACAGGTTCAAACGCTCCATTCTCTGGTGCGAAGTGCAAGATTGCAGAAGAATTTCTTGGGAAAAAGTATTCCATAACAGCTGATTCTCTTTCCTTTCGCAACTCCTTGCAAACAAAATGAACAAGTTCCAGTGCATCCTTGTGCACCTGGTGCTTTGCAGTTGCAATATTCATCCCTGCAGATTGGAACAAAAGAAATGATCAAATATCTTGGAAGACGAAATTGCTGTGGGGAAGGGCGGAAGGACAGCAGCGATGGATGGTGGCATGTTTGAAAGTTATTCAAAATTCATGATCAACAGAGAGCTCACAAGAATCGATGAATCTTTCCCACATTGAACAGTTACTTCCGCTAGCAAATGCCGAAGGCTGAGATGCAAGAGAATGAAGTATAGACCATCCGCGCCCAAATTTCCTTTGAAAGCTAATGCGGAAGAGCCTTCAAGGAATTTCAAAGCAATACCTAAAAGAATCAACCAACCATGCATCAAGGACTATAGGATATAAAAATCCCATGTACAAAATCATGCAGAGAAAAATAACAAAAACAATTTATTTGGAGACAAACAACATGATAGGAAAAATTCTACACTTCAAAATACAAGCGGTAGGAAGAAACTCTTACTTCTTACACTCTATTTTCTTGGGGTCTCTCTTTTTCTTATTTTTTTGAGTCTCACAAAACTAATAACCATGGGTCATTTATATAGATCTCATACTTAATCAAAGCCAACTAGGATTTGATAGTCAAATCCCATACAAAATCTCTATAGTGTATGCCTCTATTTCCTATTTCTATAGTAGTTTGAGGAGTAGGATTGTTATTGTGCCTCTCTTATCTACTATCTTACGTATTGTAAACTTTTTCTCATCATCTAATAATCAATTTGCCTTCTTGGCTTGTCAAAAAAAATCCCATACAAAATCTGCTTTTCTAAAAGAATCTAAATCCAATTCAACAAATCATTACTAAATTCTAATCTAATTAGAAATTGACTAATAATAATTATCAAATCCTAATCAAAATATAATTTGCTAAATAAGTTTGGTTTAGTATACCAACAATGCCTCCCTTAAACCAAACTTGTCATGAAAGCTCTCAACTTTATCTCCCATTTAAAGGCATATTACCCAACCATGCCCCTATTGCTACAACGGTAGATATAGGTATTTTGAGAATGCGCCTTAATGACCAATGGTCAACAATGGCTCGATGGGCGGTTCTCAGTGTGATCGACTTTTGTAGGGATATTGAATAGTTATAGGTAAATGATTCGCATGAGATAAGGTGATCATGAAACCTTGACCAATGTACAGGCGGCTCGTACTATTTGTTGACCATAATTTATGAACTCGGTTACCATAGAAACATGTCATGACGAGTATGAATTTCTTTGCCATGTAGACTATGTACAACATCAACTTGTTTATCTTAATCTTTATTTTCACTTTTAATTTTGTCATTGATGAAAATCTGAACTTAGAAAAATTTCTATTTTGCTTTTCTTCTTGATAAAAAAAAAACTCATCCATACGGACTCACTTTTCAAAACAATCATCTTCACCATTACTATGAAATTCAAAATATTCTACGATACCCAACTTCTCTTCTAGTTAAAGAGATTCAAATTTTCTCTCATCTTCTTCAACCATGTCAATGGTTTCCGATTTTTCTTCTAAATTAACGATTTCTTCATCAACCAAAACATCAAAATTTTCTTCTTGTAGATCTGTCAAACCAATTATCTCTTCTTCTTCTTTTACCAAATCAACTTAGTAATTTTCACAATCTATCTCTTCAAAAATTTGACTTTGAACATTAGACTCCACATTGGAACCATCTTTTTCCTCAATTATTGTAGTATCTTGAGGTTTTGATATTTGTTCCATTGGCTTGTTCTCTAATACAAGCTTCCCATCAACTCTTTGTTCATGAAGAATTAATGAACTTTGTAGTTCTTCAATGCTCAAAGTTGATAAATCTTTAGTCTCCAATATAAGTGCAACAACATAATCAAACTTTATAGATAACAAATAAAGAACTTTTTTTCACCAAAAATTTATCATCAGGAATACACCCATTAAATTCCATCTCATTCTTGATATCCAACAAACGGGAAAAATAGTTTTCAATCGTTTCAAATTTCTCCATAAAGCACAGCTCAAACTTTCTCTTCAACAATAACACGTTATTTTTTCTAACTTGATCTATGCCAATATAAGCTCTTTCCAAATCATCCCATGCTTGTTTTGCTGTTTTAGCAGTATAAATTTTATGAAAAATTGACATATCAATTGCCTGATGAATTTGAGATAAGGTCAAATATACTTTTCTTTTGGTTTCGACATTGGCATTATCTGGTACCTCCTTTTGAATAAACTGTAGCAAATCATATGTTTGAAGGTGTGTTTTCATCTGAATCCTCCAAAATTTATAATTTTGCTTCCCGTGAGTTTTGGAACAACACATTTTATGTTCCAATCATCCATGGCTAACAAATAACTTTTAGCCTCCCTTGCTGGAAAATCACCAGGATCAAGAAACCAACAACTAATGTTGCTAGCTCTAATACCACATGTAGGATATAAAAATCCTATGTACAAAATCATGTGAGAAAATAACAAAATAATTTATTTGGAGGCAAACAATATGGTAGGAAAAAATCCTACACTTCAAAAAATACAAGCGGTAGGAAGAAACTCCTATTTCTCACAATTCTATTTTCATGGAGTCTTTCTTTTTCTTATTTTTGAGTCTCACAAAACTAATAACCATGGGTCCTTTAGATCCCATACTTAATCAAAGCCAACGAGGATTTGATAGTCAAATCCATACAAAATATGCTTTTCTAAAAGAATCTAAATTCAATTCACCGAATCTTACTAAATTCTAATTTAATTAGAAATTGACTAATAATAATTATCAAATCCTAATAAAAAATTAATATCCTAAATAAGTTTGGTTTAATGAACATAAGGACTTTCAAATGAACATAATTAATTTTAAAATTTTACGGAGGTTACAAATTAATTTACACAAAAAATTATATTATAAGCTAGCTAGGGCTTAATTAGTTTTTAAGTCTTTTGATATACACTTACTATATATAATTAAATGACTGTTTTTCTTCCGATATTAATTAATTAGAAGGAGTTCTGAAGTCACGAATCTTCTTGATGGTGAGTATAATAATGTCAAGCGTCAGAGGTAACCCAACTCAAGAAGAGAATGATCTCTCTTCCCTAGAGCAGCTCGGACTTTGAAAATGGAAGAAAGGTTCGGTTGCAGCCGGATGAGTTCACTTGGATAATGTCCAATGATCCCAGGTGTAATCCAATCCAAGTGGGTAATGACCTTACTTCCTTGGAACAAGCGAAATTTGAAGAGTTGGAGCGAAAGGGACTTTGATAAATGAAGAGATGTCGTAGATGAGGTGGTGCTAGTAGTGTTTTTAGGAGGTAGGGCTGCAAAAGATTGTGTGAAAAAGGGGGTGAGTCTTACCCTTTTGGAGCATGCAAGAAGTGTAAATCTACAAGGATGTCTGTCAAACACACTGCCGATATCAAATGAAGAAACATAGAAGGAGGAAGCTGGAAGTGGGTGTGATAGACTCAAGTCAAATGGGTCGAATAGATTCAGTGGGTCGGATGAGTAGTGGACTTTAACCGGGCACGGCCATGGTGGGCTTCATGTGGGGTTTCCAATTCGATAAATAGGCTTGAGTGAGCCAATAAGTAATTGTGGGCCAAATATGAAAGGGCACAGGGTGGCTAGTGGAGAGCAGGCCTCATCCACAAGGGTCCTTAAGTTGGTTCTCCTAGAAGATGCGGATCTTGGCCCAAGCTCTTCCAAGTTCGTGGCTGCCCGTCCAATTAGTCTAATGCACAAAGAAAGGGAAGACCGATTTCACTCAGGAAGTCGGCTAGTGGAGAAAGCAGGCACCAGGGGACTGATTGAATTTGCACTTCGGATGAAGACATCTCCCATCACAACAACATCCTTGGAGGCGAAATCAACATGGGAAGTCAGCTCCAAGTTGGGAATAGTCTTAAAGCTACACCAGGATGCAATGATAGACCACTTTGCTAAAATGGAGAAGGATCATTGGGTGACAAAAGTAGGTTAGTTCCAAACCTCCTCTTCCTGTTTGGATCATCAGGTGACAAGAGTAGGTTAGTTCCAAACCTCCTCTTCCTGTTTTCTTTCGTAAGAGTTCATATTTGTAAGGAATGAGGACTCTTTCTTGGAATATAAGGGGTTTAGGAGTTAGGGAGAAAAAACGGGCGGTCCGAAAGGAGTAGGTTAAAGAAAAAATTTGGGATGGGTTTCTTTTAAGAATAAAAAATGGAACAATTTGACACACGTGGAGTTGGCCGAATTTGGGGAGGAAAGGATTATAACTTTGAGTGGGTTTTAATTTGGACGTCTTTGGGGTTTGATTCTTTATGCGGAATCTTGATTTCTTTCCTTTGTCAGAGACTATTTTAGAGCAGAGATATATCCTACTAAGAGGCAAATTGAAGGGCTCGAATTTTGAGTGTGTTTTCTGTACTGTTTATGCTCCAAATTGTGATAATCAAAGAAAAGCCCTTTGGATTGGTGACTATGAGTGGCAAATTGGCAAATTCCATGGTCTTGGAGAAGACTTCAATGTGACGAGATCATTGATGAAAGAAGTGGTCAATCGAAATCTGTTAGCCATGGATGATTTTAATGAATTTATTGAAAATTCTGACTAGTAGATTTGCCTGTTAGATGAGCAATACACATAGGAAATAATCGTAATTCTCCAATTAGTAGTAATTTGGGATGATTCTTGCTCTCTAGTGAATTTACTGGATAATTTCCCATCATTGGTTAATGAGTTCTACTAAGGTCTCTGTCGGACCATCATCCCATTTATCTGGACCTGGAGGAGATAAATTAGGGCCCAAGACCTTTCAAGTTTTTCAACCTTTGGCTTGACAAAGAAGGCTTCAACACAATGGTTCATAATGAATGGAAAGATATTGCGGCACAATCTAGGAATAATGCTGGTTTATGGCAAAAACTAAAGAGACTTAAGTCCCTCATTAAGCAGTGGAAAGTTCAGAATTGTGAGGCTGATCCAAATTACACCCGAGTTGGAGGAAGAGATTGTGAGTTAGAGAAGTTAGATGCGGCTATGGTGCTACCGGTGACAAAGGATTTGAACTTGCAAATAAGGGGGCCCAGCTATAGAATATGTACAGGGCAGAGGAGAGAGCTTAGATGCAGAAGTCCAGAAGTAAATGGCTTCAGGTAGGAGACAGGAATACTAAGTATTTCCATCTCATGGCTTCCTCAAGGAGAAGGGTGAACCTCATTAGTAATCTGGTCTTCGAGGGAATGAGAGTGTCGCAACCAAAAGAGCTAAAGGATGCAATTGCAAAGTACTACTCAGACTTCTATAACAAGGTATCGGTAGTTAGTGTATTGGAATTAGACTGTCAATTCAAATGCATGTCAGACGAACAAAGGGAGATTATTGAAGTTCCATTCTTAGAGTCCGAAGTTTGAGAAGCTATAAAGCAGTGTGATGGAAATAAAGCCCCAGGGCCAGATGGTTTCAATATGAATTTCTTTAAGCATCATTGGAGCTCAGTTAAATCAGATGTGATGACTTTCCTAGAAGGCTTCTTTGAGACCGAGACTTTTGACAAGGCAGCAAACTCTTTATTTATTACCTTGCTTCCAAAGACAGAGGATCCAATCCACTTAAATGACTACAAGCCTATTAGTCTTGTTGGGAGCATTTATAAAATTCTGGCCAAAATTTGGGCAATTAGATTGAAAAGAGTGATTAATGAGGTGATTGGGAGTAGTCAGTTTGCGTTCCTAAAAAATAGACAATTGTCAGATTGTTTCTTAATTACCAATGAAGCTATTGATTATCTTAGGAAAAATAACAGAAGTGGTATCTTGATGAAGGTGGACTTTGAAAAAGCTTTTGATAATGTTGATTGGGATTTTCTGGATTATGTCATGGTCAAGATGAATTTTGGAAGGAAGTGGAGGAGTTGGATCCGTTTCTGCGTGGCTACTGTGTCAATGTCAATTTTGATCAACGGCTTCCCTACTAAGTAGTTCAGCATCAAAAAAGGTCTCCGTCAAGGATGCCCCTTTCTCCAATGCGTTTTAATATCATGGCTGAAACGTTTAGTGTTCTTATGCAAAAAGGGGAGTCCACTGGGCTGTTCGAGGGGATAAGCATTGGTCAAGGAAGTTTCAGATTAGCTCACTTACAATATGCGAATGATACTCTTATGTTTATCAAACCTGAATTTGATAGTGTCTTGAATGTGAAAAGAATTCTCATATGTTTTGAGGCATTGTCTGGTTTGAAGATCAACTTCAGCAAAAGCAGTTTGATTGGTATTGGGATGGATGTGGGTCTCTTGAACAGCTGGGCTGAGCACCTTTCTTGTAAGGTTGAAACCTTCCCGGTTAAATACCTTGGCCTTCTTCTGGGGATCAACTCTACGGTTCATAACATGCAGGCTTATCTGGACAAAATGAGATCAAAGCTTATGGTGGCAAACAAGGTACCTTTCTATGGGTGATAGAGTGACTCTAATAAATTACATCTTGTCAAGCCTGTAGGTTTTTTCTTATGCATTTTTTAAGCTACCTTGTGGAATAAAAATGATATGGATAAATTGATAAGGAGATTTCTGCGGGGCGATTCGGACCAACAACGTAAATTGCATTATGTGGACTAGCATCCAATAAACACTCCAAAGTGGCTTGGGAATTGGTATGATTGACTTTCATTTAAAAAAATCAGCCTTATTAACAAAAGGCAATGGAGGTTCGGCAATGAGGTGAATTCGTTGTGGAAGAATTTTATTGTGGAAAAATATGGGCTTGACAAGAAGCATCTTCTCCCTACCCCATGTAATAATCGATTCGTCTCTAATTCATGGAGAGCTATTCTTTGCTCCTCTTTGTCCCTCTAACAAATTTTATGAGGTTGTTTCAACAAGAATGAGGGCATTGCTCGGGAAAGGGGAAAATATTGTCTTTTGGCATGATGAATGGATAGAAGGAGCGATCTTAAAAATGTGCTTCCCTCGGATCTTTGCTTTGCCATGAATAAGGATGGATGTGTGCCTGATTTTGGCAATTGGAGGAATAGTCAATGGGAATGGACGATTGCACTCCGTAGGATTGTTCTCGATTGGGAAAAACAGCAGTGGGAGAACTTGCTATATTTGCTGCAAGGCCAATTTCCAAGTCAAATGTCCCAAGATCGAATCATCTGGCGAGGGGTCCCAAATGGTACATATTCCACTTCTTTTTACAAATCTATGTTGTAGCCCCAAAGGTAAGGGGAAGTAATCTGGAACTTAGTATGGAATGGGTATGGTCCGCCTAAAGTGGAAGTTTTTGTCTGGCAACTAATTTATCAAAAGCTTCCCGTTAGAAGCTGTTTGCTTGGGAGGTTGTTTTGCAGAGCTTGTTGTGTGTTCATTTTGCAACTCTAAGCTAGAATTTGTCCAACATTTGTTTTCAAGTATCGGTGGAGCTGGTTGGTGTGGACTAGGTGTTTGGATATTTGGGGTTTACCTGGGTCTGTCCGGGAGATTCTTCCATCTTCCTGAATAGCTGGCAACAAACCTTCACGAATTTCAAAGGAAGGCAATCTTGGATTCTTCTATGTTATTACTTGGTCGATTTGGCTGTGCAGGAATCAAGTTACCTTTAACAATAAGTGCTTTGATTTCTTGCAACTCTTGGATTTGATCTTCGTTAGGTTTGCTACTTGGTTTAAGGTGAGATGGCCTTCTTATTCAGCATCTATTACAGACATATTCCGACAGCCAAACAGCACAGAAGTGAGGCAGGAACAGGGGTGCAAGAAGGAAAGTGCTACTTGGTCTCGGCCCCAGCTAGGTATAATGAAGTTTAATGTTGATGGTTTAGCTATCGGAAAACCAGGTAGGGCAGAGTTTGGGGGAATTCTTAGGGATGGTTTGGGTAAACCAAAGGCAGTGTTCTCGAAACATGTTGGGATTCTAGATTCGAATCAGGCGAAGTTTTATGCTATTCGTGAGGCTTTTCAGGTGTTTTCTGAGTCTATTTGGAAGAGCTCTCTTGTTCTTGTAGTGGAAAGTGACTCTGTTAACGCAATTAGTTAGCTAAAAAATCTAGACAAAGCCCCCTGGCACCTTAAAAATGTCTTAAACCATTTAGACCTGCTGAAGAAGAAAATTAAGCACTGGGAGGCTTATCATATTCCAAGGGACATCACTAGTGTGGCCGATAGGTTGGCAAAGTCAGGAGTGTCCAGATTGCAAAACTTGTCGGCAATCATTGAGTAATAAATGCATGCCTCTATTTCTGTTGATATAGGAGCCTGTGGGGTAAGATTGCTATTGTGCCGCTCTTATTTACTGTCTTGTTGGTGGTAAAGTTTTCACTCATCATCTAATAATAAATTTGCGTTCTTGGTTGGCAAAAAAAAAATTAGAAGGAGAATTTATACCCGAATCACCCTATCGGCTTTTATAAAGTAGTATTTATGGAAGAAAAATAAAAAAACACTTTGGAAATCTTGAGAGTTTGGTATGAATCCCTACCCATTTATTAATTTTTTTAAAAAATAATGCAACAATGGGAGCATAAGGCCTCCTCGTTGTCTAAGGAGAGAAAACCCTTAACAAATTTGAAATAGATAAAAAAAATTAAAAATACATGGGTATTGCGTGGATTATATTTCAAAATAATTTTTTACATTTTGGAAACAACTTATATTTCACAGCTTTTATGTTAAGAAGTGTAAAAATGTATTTTAAAACCCAAATTTACACAGATTCATGATGATGTTTTTGAATGACTCAAATACCTTAACTTGCTAAAGCATAAACTGACATAACTTAATTAATCTATAAGAACAGTTGTTTCTTGATCCAATTAAATTAATGTACTGTCTGAGCATTTGTCATAGTTAATATTTCATGTGATAATTTAGTTCCTCCTGTTTTCTTTCGCTCTTCTACTTGCCCATTTCTATATATTTTCTTTTCTTTTTCCTTAGTTAATTTTGCTTTATTTGACCAAATTAAGCTTAATTTATTCCATTTAAGTGGCCGAAGCACTATTTTTCTATTTTCTCTCTACACTCATTTTCTTTCAATTTTTTTCAGTTTTTTCCCCGCGTTTTGAAGACTACAGGTGCCCATATATCAACTCTATGAAAAGTTATATATTCTGCATTGAATTTTGTATTATTCGATATCTAAATTTAAATTTAACTATAAACGTCCATATGCTAATTTAGTCTACTTTTGGTACTAGAGTTGAATTTTCCAGAATTTCAGACTTTAAATTCGAGATGTGTGTGATTTAAAATCCACTCATACACACATAATACCCAGAAAAGACCCAAATAAGATATTTAATCCATAGTTCAGAAGGGCTAACCATGGCATCCTGAAGCTGTGATTGCCACAATGAGACTGGGAGCTGTTTCCCCAGAAGTGTAAGCCTGGACGCCTGTTTGTTTGTAAAGATATTCCAACATTTCCTTGCTCTTTGATGGATGTCTCCAGCGAGCAGCGTAAAACAACAGGTAGAACGAAAAACTTCCTCAACCAAAGCCAAATTTGGATTCTTCCTCAAAATGGCCTTGGCAGCTCTCACATTGGAAGCTAGGGCCACATAATGAAGAGCGTTGCGTCCAACCTGGTCTTTCATTTCAAGTTCTTCGGGATGAAGAATGCTCACTAAATTCTCCACAAACTCTGACCTCCCACATTTAGCTGCCACATGCAACGCTGTCATCCCCTCACCGTTGAGTTTCGCGGTCTTTGCGTTGGGATACTTATCAAATATCTGTTTTGCAGCTTCCCAATTCCCTTCCATTGCTGCTCTGTGTAGCTCTTGCAGGGTGACTCTCCATTGTACTTCTATTTAAATGTTATGCAGGTAAATAAATGTTATTCACCTCCATGTAACACATTGCAATTACCTCATATTGAATTATTTGCTTTCAGATGTATATATATAATCTTGGGAATGATCAGCTTTTCTACCATTCTTACAGCTTCAGAATGCACGTATATGGATTAATTACACACTTATTGATTTTATTATTAATTAGAGATTGGAATTTCGTAGATCACTCTTGAATATTTTGTTCTAAAACATTACATATTCTCCCTAGCTATATAGTATGAGCAAATGGAAAATATATAGCGGCTGGTAATAGTAATTAAATGTTGATGTTTTTCACATTTTTTTTCTCCCATCTGATTTTAGATCTTTTTCTCTTATTAGCATATGGTACTAGTTAGTGGTCACATAATTAATTTTTTTTATTTTTTCTGTGAGTTTTTTTAAAAAAAAATTTTCTTTTTCTTTTCGTGGCAAAAGTAGTAATGATTAATAAGAACATCAAATAAATATAAGAAGTCAATCTTCGTTCTTACCTCGTTCTTCAGTAGACTCCTGATTGTTCATCTCTGCATTTCTGGTCGCTGGCTCAAGATCTCTATGTTCCTCCATTTAGTTCCAACCTAAATTTGTTTCTGCATAAAATTTGATCTTAATTTCTTGAGAATTTAACAAGCTTCATGGTCTTTATTTATGTATACATAATTTTTTTTTAAAAAAGCATGAATGATTCCACTTGTAAAGCCCAACTAAGTATTTATTTTGTCGAGTAAAGGAATTTAATCTGTTTTAATTGAGTGTCCTGTTGGAATGTAGGGGACGGTTGCATTGGTGGTTGGAATCTTTGAAGATTGCGGTTTAGGCAAAGGTCTTACTATCCGGAGCTTGTGGGAAATGCGGTATTACCTCTTTTGAGCAGGTAGGAAATGAGCCGCGGTGTGGTGAGAGTGCTCTTAACACTTTGGGGATAGTTGGTCCAGATTTCTTTGAGAGAGATAGTAGTAGCGAGGAGAGGACAACGCGGCGGGTTGGAGCAAAGCGGGTTTTGAACTATTTGGGTGAGCAGCGCGGCCGGGTTAGAAGATGTGCTCTCCAAGTCAACAAGACCTAGTGATTTTGGGCCTCAATCGGGTGTAATAATCCAGCAGGAAGGATTCGGCAAGACCAATTGCCCAAAGTTGAAAAATCCTGTAGTGGCAAACCATTTGCTCTCCGAAAATGGGTCAAGCCAAAAGGCCTCCAAACTTGTGCTTCTTGAAGAATTGGATTGTGATTTAAGTCCTTCCAAGTTGTTGACAGCCCAGGACGCAAGCTCACTTTGCACAAAGAAAGCAACTTCGTCAATCAGACAACAGTCCTCACACAGGAAAAATGCTGGAAAGTTGAAGATAATTTCCTCTAGTCCGATCGACAGCGGCGGAGCGAAGAACCCACGGACTTGGCGAATTCACCCTTTCGGATGAGGACATTGCCCATCATATGATGATACGAAGGAGGCGCTATCAACATGGGAAGTTAGCTCTCAATTAGGAATTGTCTTCAAGCTTCATCAAGATGCCATGGTTGCTCATTTTGCTGAATTGGAGAAGGAACATCGGGTGCCAAGAGCAGGTTAGTGCTGAACCTCCTCTTCCTGCTCTATTTATTCTAAGCGTGTATATTAGTGATAAATGAAGATCCTTTCTTGGAACATAAGGGGTCTAGGAGCTAGGGAGAAAAAAAGGGCTGTAAGAAAACTTGTGTTGAGGAAAAAATTTGGGATGGGTTTTTTCCAAGAATCAAAAATGGAACACTTGGATACTCGGGGAATGGGTCAAATTTGGGGAGGTAATGAATTTAATTTTGAGTGGGTTCCCTCTGTTGGGCGTGCAGGCGGTTTGATTGTAGTTTGGAATGAAAACTTTTTCCATTGTGTTGAGGCTGTTCTAGAGCAGCGATACATTTTGCTCAGAGGTAAATTGGAAGGTTCAAACTTTGAGTGTGCTTTTTGCACTATATATGCCCCCAACTGTGATAATCAAAGAAGAGGTCTTTGGATTGAGCTGTCTAATAGAGTAGCAAATTGGCAAATGCCATGGTGCTTTGGAGGATTTTAATGTGGAGTCGCTTTGAAGAAAGAAGCGGTCAAGCTGGTAATCCATTAGCAATGAATGAGTTCAATGATTTTATTGAAAATTTGCAGTTGGTAGACTTGCCTCTGTCTGATGGGAAATACACCTAGAGCAATAATCGTGATCCTCCAGTAAGTAGTAGGCTAGACAGATTTTTATGCTCGAGTGAATTTCTGGATCACTTTCCATCGGTGGTTCAGCATGTGCTACCAAGGTCTCTATCTGATCATCATCCCATTTTTCTAGCCACTGAGGAGGTAAATTGGGGCCCTCGACCTTTTAAGTTCTTTAATCACTGGCTCGACAAAGAAGGCTTCAACATTATGGTCCGTAATGAATGGAAAGATATTGCAGCTCAATCTAGGAATAATGCTGGGATATGGCTAAAGCTAAAGAGACTTAAGGCACTCATTAAACAGTGGAAAAGTCGGAGCTGAGGCGAGATCCCAATTTCATTCAAAGATTGGAGGAGGAGATAGATAGATTGGAGAAGGAGGATGCAACAAATGTGTTCTGGTGATAAAAGAATTGAGCTTGCTAATAAGCGGGGCCAGCTTTGGAATTTGTATCGGGCAGAGGAGAGAGCTTGGATGCAAAAGTCTCGAAGTAAATGGCTTCAAGAAGGAGACAGGAACACTAAATATTTTCATCTGATGGCTTCCATAAGGAGAAGGGTGAATCTTATCAGCAATCTAGTTTTCAATGGAAGGAGAGTGACGCAAACAAGAGAAATTTGAAAGATGCGATTTGCAAAGTATTATTGGACTTCTACAACAAGAAGTGGCGGTTGGAGTTTTGGAATTAGACTGCCAATTTCAAAGCATATCAGATGAACAAAGGGATCACCTTGAAGTCCAGTTTTCGGAAGATGAAGTTTGGGCAGCTATCAAGCAGTGTGATGGTAATAAGGCTCCTGGGCCAGACGGTTATAATATGAATTTCTTCAAACATCATTGGAGCTCAGTCAAACAAGATGTGATGTCTTTCCTTGAAGGCTTCTTTGAGACCGAGACTTTTGATAAGGCAGTTAACTCTTCTTTTATCACTTTGGTTCCTAAGATGGAAAATCCTGTCCATTTAAAAGATTATAGGCCTATAAGCCTTGTGGGGAGCATTTACAAAATACTGGCCAAAGTACTGGCAATCAGATTGAAAGGGGTGATTAATGAGGTGATCGGGAGAAATCAGTTTGCGTTCCTAAAAAATAGACAATTGTCAGATTGTTTCTTAATTGCCAATGAAGCTGTTGATTATCTCAGGAAAAATAATAGAAGTGGAACTTTGTTGAAGGTAGACTTTGAAAAAGCATTTGACAATGTTGATTGGGATTTCTTGGATTATGTCATGCTAAAGATGAACTTTGGAAGGAAGTGGAGAAGTTGGATTCGTTTCTGTGTGGCTCTTTGTGACAATGTCAATTTTAATCAATGGCTCTCCCACTAAGCGATTCGATTATCAAAAGGCCTTCGCCAAGGTTGTCCTCTGTCCCCAATGCTTTTTAATATTATGGTGGAAGTATTCTCCGTTCTCATGCAAAAAGGGGAGTCTTCAGGGCTCTTTGAGGGGGTAAGCATAGGTCAAGGTAACTTCAGGTTAGCTCACTTGCAATATGCGAGATGATACTCTTGTGTTTATAAAACTGAATCTACAAGTGTCTTGAATGTGAAAAGAATCCTCGGATGTTTGAGGTGGTGCGGATTGAAGTTCAACTTCAACAAAAGCGATTGATCGGGATTGGGGTTGATGAGGGTCTATTGAGCAATTTGGGCAGTATTTTACTGCAAGGTTGAAACCTTCCCAGTCAAATATCTTGGTTTTCCTTTAGGTATTAATTCTGCTGTGCAAAGCATTTGGGGACCTATCTTGGATAAAATGAGATCAAAGCTCGCTGGCTGGCAAACAAGGTACCTTTCAATGGGTGGCAGAGTAACTCTTATTAATTCCGTCTTGTCGAGTTTACCGATCTTTTTCCTATCTGTTTTTAAGTTACCTTGTGGAGTTAAAAACGATATGGATAAATTGATACGGAGATTTCTCTGGGGTAGTTCGGAGCATCAGCGCAAATTGCATTATGTGGATTGGACTGCAGTAAATGCTCCAAAGTGGTTTGGGGGATTAGGCATGATTGATTTTCATTTAAAAAACTCAGCATTGTTATCAAAAAGGCTATGGAGGTTTGGCAATGAGGTTGATTCACTATGGAGAACCTTTATGGTTGAAAAATATGGACTTGACAAGAAGCGTCTCCTCCCCACTCTTAGCAATAATAGATTTGCCTCCAACTCATGGAAAGCTATTACTGCTCCTCTCACTACCTCTAACAAATTTTACGATGTTGTTACACAAGGAATGAGAGCGTTACTCGGGAAGGGAGACTTCATTGTGTTCTGGCATGATGAATGGATAGAAGGTAAGATTCTTAAATTGTGCTTTCCTCGCATTTATGCCCTGTTGGTGAATAAGGAAGGATATGTGGCCGAATATGGAAACTGGAGAAATGGTTAATGGGACTGGAGGATTGATCTCCGTAGGAATGCTCTGGATTGGGAAAAACAACAATGGGAAGGACTATTAAACATTCTGAAAGGGCAATATCCTAGCCGAAACTCCCAAGATCGGATCATTTGGCGAGCGGTCCCGAATGGTACATACTCCACCTCTTCTTTTTACAAGTCTGTATTGCTGCCTCAAAGGCAAGGGCAAGTTAACTGGAACCTAGTGTGGAAAGGGTATGGACCACCTAAAGTGGAAGTCTTTGTCTGGCAACTAATACATCAAAAACTGCCCGTGAGAAGCTGTCTACTTAGGAGGGGCATTATTAGAAGCGAGTGTTGCGAATTTTACACGCAAGTGCACGTGATCGTTAACAAGTAATATAGAGTGAATATAATTTATCGTTCCCCACGAGACTAATGAATTATTAAATACCAAAATTAAAATAGTTCTAACTTTATTTGAAGAAAAAATATTTTATGGATAAGCTAAATTAAAAGTAATTTTAAAACTTAATTAAAACTAAAATTAAAAACTAAACAAAGCAAGTTAATAGATTAAGTTGACTGAAAGATCTAGGGTTTTTGATTTCACCATAACTAATCCATCCTAATATTAATCTATTTCTATAATCTAATTTAATTTCTGGTTGATAGTCGAGATTCCCAAATTTATTTACTAGTCCCTCCCGAGATCTAATAAAAATCCTCCTAATTGCTAATTCACTATATTCCTATGTGAATTACAACAATTATGAAGTCATTAATTTCTATGGATTCTCATATAGCAACTACACAAACCATGTAGGTATATTCCTATCCTACATGTAATTTATGGCATTTATCTCAATGAACTTGACACATAACTCCTCTTCCAATTCGTTATGATTAACAAATCATCTAATTAGTGATCAAGTAATTAGAAGCATTAAGCACAAAGATAAATACTCAACCAATAGAAAATTAAATCAAATTATATTAATAGAAAAATATTAAGACTTCATAATTAGGCTACATCGAAACCCTAGAAAAAAAATTTAGTTCATATTAAAATAGAAGAACAACACCAATTTCTTAAACATAATTGCAAAAAGAAAGAAAATTAAAAAAATAAATAAATAAAAATAAATTCCAACAAAACCCGTAGGTGGTAGCCACTCCCCTCTTTGTTCTTTGACTTTTGTCTTCTCCACCCGTAAACTTCCAAAGAGAAGTTTTAGCTGCTTCCTTTGTATCCAAATCAAGCTTAGTGGCTGCTGGAAGAACAACAAAAGGAAGAAGAACAACAAAAGGAAGAAGAACAACAACCGGAAGAAGAACAACAACCAGCGGCTGAAATTCTGCTAAGAAAAACCGAGGAAGGTCAATGAAATTTTCTTTCTTCTTCTTTCATCTTTCTTTCTTTTCAGATTTTTATTTTCCTTTCTTTTGCCCATGTGAGACTGCATTTTGAAGATACTTTCTTGCTGTCCATGTGCATTTTTCTTGAGAAAAAGAAAAGAATGGCAGCCGGTTGTTTCCTTTGCATGTGCGGCTATTTTTCCTTTACTGGTTGTTTCCTTTCTTTCTTTCTTTCCGTAGTGCAGCAGAATTTTGTTGCTAATCTTTCCTTTCTGCTTTGGCTGAGTAATAAGGCTTCTTATTACTGAAACTTACTATCAATTTGTGCTGCAAAGCGTGAAGTAAATCTGCTGCAATAATATGAACTCAGATGAAGGAAATTTCAGAAAAAATCTTCAAGTTTCTGTCCAGTTTTGGTCATTTTGCTTTAGAATTTGAGAAAACTTTCTTCATGAAAGTTTTTGTTCTCTTTCTTAGCTTTCCATATCATCTTGAATCATCTCATTTGGATGTCTGTATCAAGAGTTATGAACTCCGAAGATGAGTGAGTTTTCAAAGGATAATTTGGCCAAAATATGTAAAAACAAATTAAAACACAAGCCAATTTCTAACTAAAATGAATAAGAAAACTCTATATAAAATAGAGTTATCAAATTACCCCAACTTAGATTAAAGCTTGTCCTCAAGCTTGCACTAGATAAATATCTTTCTTTTCATTCCATATCCTTTCTAACTCACTCATAAATAATTCCAAATTATTTTACATTAAAAATTCAAACTGGAATAATAAGCCAAAGAACAAGTATTCATAGCCCTCTTTAATCTAAACAAAATACACATCTCATTAATTCCAATAATTCCGTCAAAATCAAATGCACAAAATTTGATACCCTCTCATAGGTTGCACTCTAATCACTCAAAGTGTTTAGGATTTTTATTCAACACCCAAATCAAACATAGCATGTCATTTCCATAGGCTTGCTTATATATCACATCTCCACCACTAATAAATATGAATCCATGCAATAATCAAAGGGTCTTTATAAGGGTTGTAACGGGGCTTAGGTAAAGGTAGGTAAAAAGAAATGAAAATTTAGGTTAAGCATATCAACGTATATAGGAACTTTCTTGCATAACTCAAAAGCACAAAAATAGCACATTAGAACCACTTCTTATTCCAAATAACATGCATTCCTTTTTTTTGCAACTTCATCATATAATTGGACTATCTTGTACATAGTGAAGACATTAACTTTGTCCAATCTTCGTAGGGAATATTGTTCACTTCTTTTCCTCTTTTTTTTTTTCAGTGGTTCTTTTCTTTGGAATCAATAGAAATGCAATTCATTCCTACATACTCTTGATAAAGGGTTTAACGATGGTAAACAAAAACAACGGTTTAAGGCTAAAGAATGTGGTATTATAACAAAGCAAGGTTAAGGCTCAACGTTGGTTGACTAGAGGTATATGTAAAGGTTGCTTTTTTTTTTTTAAGAAAGCTAAAAATGGTTAATCCTAAGTAGTGCCCTTATCATTTCAAAGCATGAATCCATAATGTGATCTCAACATGCATAACAAAGCAAGTTCTAGAATGAACATACCATATTTGACAACACTCAATCAAAGAAATATGTGAGCAATGAAAATAAAATTGCTCTTAGGCTCAAATACTCACAATGGTTCAATGTATATCAAATCTTGCACATTCTCATTCAATTCAATTATTAAAATCAACAAGATGCTTTAAAAATTTTCAAAACAAAGACTAATCATACTTGCCTCATTCATACATTCCAACCCAAATAACTAATGCATATAACTCAAAATTATTCTAAATGAGTATCAAAAGAATTAGAAATTTCAAAGAAGATATCAATAAAATTTACAACTTGGAAGGACTTTTCTTTTAACCCAATAAAATTGAAATCTTGCAAAAATTTTGATGTAAATCCAGCACATTTCATGTATCCCACCCCAACTTAAATTTTAGCATTGTCCTCAATGCAACAAGGAGCAAGATCAAGTATAGCAACTAAAGAGAACATAAGAAAAATGAAAAATGAGGAAACTGCCCTGTTTTGAACAACTGTTGAAGATGAATTTCGTTCAGGTACCAAAGCAGCTCCAAAAATTCTGAAATTTTGGTGGATATGAACCTGGGGAAATCTTCTTCCTGCCTGTAAAATTTCAGCACAAAATTCCAATAGGAAGGCCTTGAACCGAATTCTTCTTTTGGTAGTGCGAAACAAGGTGAAGCAGAATTTCACATAGTAATTTTTTTTTATATAAGACAAAAATAAGAATAATAATAATAATAAGAATAACAAAATAAAAGCAATAAAGGTAAAAGAACTTGGGTTGCCTCCCAATTAGCGCAATTGGTTAACGTCGTTATGCTCGACGTCCTCTATCGCTCAAATTTTTACCAATTGCTTGGACCATATCTGCATGTTCTTCATTGATTTTGCAGAAACCACCATTGCATTCTCATACACCCCTTGACGGAATTCATCCATCTTATCCAATTGGAGTAGTCTTTTCTCACCTAAGGCTTTCAAGTCAAAGTTAAGATGCTTGGGCAATGGATTGAGGTCTAATTGTGGAGGCTTCCCAACTGAAGGTAGTGGTTTGGAAACACCTTTTCCAAGGTCTTCAAATGGCCTTTTAATGAACATAGGTGCTAAGGTCTCAAGTTGTTTGGAGCATGTATCTACCTCTTGATTGTTAGAATGTTTTATCCCCACAAGACATGCTTGATTGGATCTTTTGGATGGCTCGCTTGAATTTTTCTTTAGTGCACCCATCAATTGTATCCACCTTCATACAATTGTCTATCTCACTCGGAAATTTGCTTTAAAGACATTGAAAGTGACTTGCTCATCTTGAACCCTAATGGTTAATTGCCCTTTTGCACATCTATTAGGGTCCTTCCAGTAGCTAAGAAAGGTCTACCAAGAATAATAGGAATTTCTTGGTCTTCCTCCATGTCAAGTACAATGAAATCAGCGGAAGATAAATTTATCCACCTTAACAAGCACATCCTCTATAATACCTCTTGGGTATTTCTTGATCTATCTCACAATTGCAATGTGATCAGTGGGTTTGGCTTCTCCTAAGCCAAGTTTCCTAAAAACAGAGAGAGGCATAAGATTAATACTTGCACCAAGATCACACAAGGCTTTATCAAAATAAGAATTTCCTATAGTGCAAGGAATAGCAAAACTCCCTGGATCTTTAAGTTTAGGAGGAAGCTTTTTCGCAAAATGGCCTTTGCATTCTTGAAGTGCAACAATCTCATACTCTTCTAGCTTTCTTTTGTTGGAGAGGATCTCTTTCATGAACTTCACATAGCTAGGCATCTGTTCGAAAGCATCAGCAAAAGGAATATTAATATGTAATTTCTTAAAAACATCAAGAAATTTAGAAAATTGCTTATCTAGCTTTTGCTTTGGAATCGGAGGATATGGCATAGGTGGCACATAAGGAGGTGGATTATCCGAAACAACTCGATGTGGGTTTCACGACTTCTTCAATTTGTTCTCCAGTTTTTCCGTCCGCACTTCCACCGCTTCTTGTTCGACTTTTTCTCGTGTCACAGTTGTGTAACTCTTTGCCACTTCTTAGTGTAATTGCCTTCACTTGTTCCTTAGGGTTGATTTCCGTATTACTAGGCAAAGACCCTTGTGGTCTAGAATTTAATGCTGGCAAGTTGTCCCATCCGAACCTCCAAATTTGAATGGATCTTTATGCGATTTTGCAATGTGGCTTAGTCATGAATCGTGAGGTGGTCATGCTCAATTGAACAAGAGCATCTTCTAAAGACACCTTTTGTGCTTGGGGTTGAATTAATGTGGAGGCCGAAATCCATAGGGTTTATCAAAGCAGGTGATTGTTTCTCCAAGAAAAGTTGGGATGATCTCTCCATCCCGATTGTAAGTGTTGGAGTATGGATTATCTTTATCTGCTTGAATTCCTACAACCGAGCTTGTTCCCTCTGCGATGGGGCAAAGGATTTCCCACTTGACAATCACCACTAGAATGAGGTCCACCACAAAAATCACAAGCTTCTGGAGGAATATGGATGGCATTTGCATTGAGTGAACTAAGTTGCTTTGATGTAGCAACTGGTGATAGTGCGATGAGGGCATCAACGCTATACTGCCATGATTTTTCGAGTGTGGATCTCCTCAAGACCATTGGTAGTCTGAGAAGCCATCTCATCCAACAATGCATAAGCGACCTCATATGTTTTCCCCATTAGTGAACCTCCTACGCAAATCTACAAGTATCTTGGTTGATCGAATCAACCCATTATAAAAGTCTCGCAATCAGAACCAACTGGGATACCATGATGAGGGCATGCTGCAATAAATCTTTGTACCTCTCCCATGCTTGTAAAGTGATTCCATCTCATTTTGAGTGAATGTGGTGATCTCATTCCTCATCTTTGCAGCTTGGTGGGTGGAAAATATTTCACAAAAATTTTTGCCTACACATGTCCCACGTGGTGATTGCTCCTGGCAAAGAAAGCAACTGATAACTCTATTTTATATAGGGTTTTCTTATTCATTTTGGTTAGAAATTGGCTTGTGTTTTAATTTGTTTTTACATATTTTGGCCAAATTATCCTTTGAAAACTCACTCATCTTCCGGAGTTCATAACTCTTTATGCAGACGTCCAAATGAGATGATTCAAGATGATATGGAAAGCTAAGAAAGAGAGCAAAAACTTTCATGAAGAAAGTTTTCTCAAATTCTGGAAGCAAAAGGACCAAAACTGGACAGAAACTTAAAGATTTTTTCTGAAATTTTCTTTAGCTACGGGGTTCGTAAATTCAGAGTCTTCACAGTTTTGTAGCACAATTTGATAGCAACATTCAAGAAGAAGAAGCCTTCTTACTCAGCCAAGTATAAAGTAAAAAGAAAGGAATGCTTAGTAACAAAAGGCTGCTACACTTCGGACAATAAAGAAGGAAATAAAAGAAAGGAAGAAGCCACTTTTGAGTGAAGAAATCGAGCACATGAGAGCATAACCAACCCAGCTGCATCTTTTATTTTTCTAAAGAAAGAGTGCATGAGGACAGCAAGAAAGTCTCTCCAAAATGCAGTCTCACATGGGCAAAAACAAAGCTCAGAAAAATCGGGCAAAAGAACATGGAGAGAAACAAGCAACAAATTGAGCATGCACACAAAGAAAGAAAAAGAAAAGAGAATCAAGTCACATGAATTGCCAACTACAAAAGCAAAGCTTTATTGTTTTATTCTTGAAAAGAAACCAAGCACATGGCAAAGAATAACACCTTCTAAGAGCAAAGAAAGAAGAGCAAATCCTTGCTTATAAATAAGAAAGCTTACAACGGAGGAAGACATTCCATTTCAAATGATCCCATTTTCAAAAGCAAAGATTTCTTTCCTTTGTTTTCTTCCTTTAGTTTAGATTTAGTTGTAGTCATTTTCTTTCTTGTCTTTCTTTCTGCAATTAGTTTAGAAGAAGTCATCTGGTCCTGGTTATTTTTGAGTTTCTGCTTTCATCCTTCTTGGTTTTTCTTGAATTTACCATCTTCTTCTTCTCGGTTTTGTTGTCTAAACTTTGTAGTAGTTTATCTCGGTTTTCTTAGTAGATTTACAGCCACAGTTTCTTGTTTCTTCTTGTTTCTCCTGGTTTTCTGCCAATTTTTCCTTGATTTCTTGTGCTCGATTTTCTTTAGAACTTCAAATTGTCCACGGTTTTTCAAAAAATCAAATCACAGTCTTTGGTTTCTGAATTCACACATCCATTCCTTCTTGTTTTTATTCGCTTTTAGTTTGCCTTAGGAAAGACATACACATAGAAACTCAGCTGCCAACTTGATGGAAAGAAATGAAGCAATTTGTTGTTTTTGCTCTTTGGAAGTCTCAGGCGTAAGAACAAAGCAATTATGATTGCTTGGTCTTCAAGTCTACGGGTTTTATCTTTTCTTATTTCATTTAGTTTAGTTTAGTTTAGTTTAGTTATTTTTCTTTCCTTGTTTTTGTGTTTAGTTGTATTTAGCAATTTTAGTAATTTAAGTTTTGTATTTTGTTATGAAATTTTTGGCTAAGTATTATTTTTAAGTACCAATCATCTACGGCTTTTGTTTGGATTTTATCTTTTATTTTTCTTTTCAATCATGTTTAAATTTTTTGTGATATTCTTTTATATTAATATGAACTAAATTCTTTTTCTAGGGTTTAGATGTAGCCTAACTATGAAGTCTTAATATTTTTCTATTAATATAATTTGATTTAATTTTCTATGGTTGAGTATTTATCTTTGTGCTTAATGCTTCTAATTACTTGATCACTAATTAGATGATTTGTTAATCATAACGAATTGGAAGAGGAGTTATGTGTCAAGTTCATTGAGATAAATGCCATAAATTGCATGTAGGATAGGAATATACCTACATGGTTTGTGTAGTTGCTATATGAGAATCCATAGAAATTAATGACTTCATAATTGTTGTAATTCACATAGGAATATAGTGAATTAGCAATTAGGAGGATTTTATTAGATCTCGGAGGGACTAGTAAATAAATTTGGGAATCTCGACTATCAACCAGAAATTAAATTAGATTATAGAAATAGATTAATATTAGGATGGATTAGTTATGGTGAAATCAAAACCCTAGATCTTTCGTCAACTTAATCTATTAACTTGCTTTGTTTAGTTTTTAATTTTAGTTTTAATTAAGTTTTAAAATTACTTTTAATTTAGCTTATCCATAAAATATTATTTTCTTCAAATAAAGTTAGAACTATTTTAATTTGATTTAATAATTCATTAGTCTCTGGGGAACGATAAATTATATTCACTCTATATTACTTGTTAACGATCACGTGCACTTGCGTGAAAAATTCGCATATGAACCAACTCTTGGCCCTATCCTCGGTGAGAATGGAAAAGCCTCGCTAAATGGCATCATCAGAGACACCATTCATTTTCAATGTAGCATGATCTCAAGAAAATTGATTAAGTGAGCATTAGGATTCTCATGTGCTAACCCGATGAACCGATTAGCTTGAACCATCTAGATTATGCTCGACTTCAATTCAAAATTTTTGCCGCATGATTGGAGGTATGACACTGTGGACATCATATATGGCAGTAGGCAAAGCATAATCACGTAATGCTCTAGTGTTGGCATTAGCGACTGGGATAGCGTTCTCTTCATGTTCAGCCATAGTGTTATGAGATTGTGCAGAAGTTTCTCTCTTTTCCCTTCTATTCAAACGACAAGTCTTTTCTATCTCTGGATCCAATGGGAGGAGATTATTACTTCCAAACCTTCTCATGCACCACAGAATAATATCTAAAAAGGTAAAAGAACAAAAGTAAATAAATTAAAATAATAAAAGTTCAAATTAAAGGTAGAACTACTTGGTATCGATATTAATAAAATCAAATTAGTCCCCGGCGCCAAAAACTTGTTGCGAATTTTACGCAAAGTGCACGTGATCGTTAACAAGTAATATAGAGTGAATATAATTTATCGTTCCCACAGAGACTAATGAAATATTAAATACCGAAATTAAAATAGTTCTAACTTTATTTGAAAAAAATATTTTATGGATAAGCTAAATTAAAAGTAATTTTAAAACTTAATTAAAACTAAAATTAGAAACTAAACAAAGCAAGTTAATAGATTAAGTTGTGAAAGATCTAGGGTTTTGATTTCACCATAACTAGTCCATCCTAATATTAATCTATTTCTATAATCTAATTTAATTTCTGGTTGATAGTGGAGATTCCCAAATTTATTTACTAGTCCCTCCCGAGATCTAATAAAAATCCTCCTAATTGCTAATTCACTATATTCCTATGTGAATTACAACAATTATGAAGTCATTAATTTCTATGGATTCTCATATAGCAACTACACAAACCATGTAGGTATATTCCTATCCTACATGTAATTTATGGCATTTATCTCAATGAACTTGACACATAACTCCTCTTCCAATTCGTTATGATTAACAAATCATCTAATTAGTGATCAAGTAATTAGAAGCATTAAGCACAAAGATAAATACTCAACCAATAGAAAATTAAATCAAATTATATTAATAGAAAAATATTAAGACTTCATAATTAGGCTACATCGAAACCCTAGAAAAAAAATTTAGTTCATATTAAAATAGAAGAACAACACCAATTTCTTAAACATAATTGTAAAAAGAAAGAAAATTAAAAAAAATAAATAAATAAAAATAAATTCCAACAAAACCCGTAGGTGGTAGCCACTCCCCTCTTTGTTCTTTGACTTTTGTCTTCTCCACCGTAAACTTCCAAAGAGAAGTTTTAGCTGCTTCCTTTGTATCCAAATCAAGCTTAGTGGCTGCTGGAAGAACAACAAAGGAAGAAGAACAACAAAAGGAAGAAGAACAACAACCGAAGAAGAACAACAACCTGGCTGAAATTCGCTAAGAAAAACGAGGAAGGTCAAATTTTCTTTCTTCTCTCTCTTGCTGTCCAGCTTTCTTTCTTCAGATTTTTATTTTTCCTTTCTTTTGCCCATGTGAGACTGCATTTTGAAGATACTTTCTTGCTGTCCATGTGCATTTTTCTTGAGAAAAAGAAAAGAATGATGGGGTTGTTTCTTTTGCATGTGCGGCTATTTTTCCTTTGGCACTGGGTTGTTTCCTTTCTTTCTTTCTTTCCGTAGTGCAGCAGAATTTTGTTGCTAATCTTTCCTTTCTGCTTTGGCTGAGTAATAAGGCTTCTTATTACTGAAACTTACTATCAATTTGTGCTGCAAAACGTGAAGTAAATCACTGCAATAATATGAACCCGTAGTGAAGGAAATTTCAGAAAAATCTTCAAGTTTCTGTCCAATTTTGGTCATTTTGCTTCCAGAATTTGAAAACTATCTTCATGAAAGTTTTTGTTCTCTTTCTTAGCTTTCCATATCATCTTGAATCATCTCATTTGACGTCTGTATCAAGAGTTATGAACTCCGGAAGATGAGTGAGTTTTCAAAGGATAATTTGGCCAAAATATGTAAAAACAAATTAAAACACAAGCCAATTTCTAACCAAAATGAATAAGAAAACTCTATATAAAATAGAGTTATCACAGAGCTTGCTATGTGTCCATTTTGTAATCTTGAGCTAGAAAGCGTGCAACACTTGTTCTTTGATTGTTGGTGTAGTTGGTGGTGTGGACTAAGTGTTTAGAAACCTGGGGTATTACATGGGTTTGCCCGGGAGATCCTTTCATATTCTGGCGACAATTGGCATCGCCTTGAGTTCAAAGGAAGGCAACCTTGGATTCTAATGTTTTATGTCATCTCATGGTCTATCTGGCTGTGCAGGAATCAGGTTACTTTCAATAATAAGAGCTTTGATCCTGACCAACTCTTAGATTTGATTTTTATAAGATTTGCAACTTGGTTTAAGGCGAAATGGCCATCCTCTACAACATCCGTCACAGATTTATTCCGGCAGCCGAATAGTGCAGAAGTGAGTCAGGTACACGGATGCAGGAAGACAAGTGCCACTTGGTCTCGACCTCAACCTGGTAAAATGAAGTTTAATGTAGATGGTTCAGCAATTGGGAAACCAGGTAGGGCCGGGATTGGGGGTATTCTAAGGGACGATTGGGGTAAAACAAAGGCCGTGTTTTCTAAGCATGTCGGAATTTTGGATTCAAATCAGGCCGAGTTCTATGCTATCCGTGAAGCTTTCTGGGTATTTTCTGAGTCTATTTGGAAGCTTCTCATGTGCTTGGTAATTGAAAGTGACTCATCTAACGCAATCAATTGGCTAAATAATCCAGCGAATACCCCATGGCACCTAAAGAATGTCTCTAACCATCTTGACCTGCTGAAGGAGAAAATTAAGCAATGGGAGGGTTATCATATTCCAAGGGGCATGAATAGTGTGGCCGATAGGCTGGCAAAGTCAGGGCTATTCATTCAGATCGCAAAACCTGTTGGCGTTTATTGAGGAATAAGTGTTTGTCTCTGTTTTTTGTTATTTTCTATTTCTTGTTTCTATAGTGGCCGGATGAGTAGGAGTTGCATTTTTCGTTTCAATGTAACCTTTATTTTAAATTTTTAATAATAATCTCTGCTTTATTGGCTTGTCAAAAAAATTGAGTGTCCTGTGGTTAAGGAATTTAATCCTGTTTAGTACTTGTTTACTTTACTTTGTTGTTTTTCATTTTATTGAGCCTATAACAATCTTAAAGTGATTTCCACCTCCGTAGGATCTTGTTCATGGTGGGAAAAAGTTCTCCATAGGAACACCCTCAAGAATATAATGACAGGTCCTAATAAGCAAGACATTGGAAAAGAAATTATATACAACTGGGATCAAAAGGTAACATGAAAAAAATATAATACTTGTACAGTAATTTTTATTTTATTTTATTTTTAGGCCAGCGGTTCCTTTTTCTGAGGGCTTTTGTCTATAGGTCATGGGGTTTTGGTTCTCCCGTTGGAAGCTATAGATGTTCCTAGTATGGGAGGAAGAACTGAAAAGCATCAAAGACACCCTATGCTGGACTTTGAAGCCCATGGTTATTTCAGGATGCTATTGGCGAGGTCTCCTTATTGCAGGGTTTTGGTGTTTTAACTTGGGAAGATGGTCAAACACGATGTCACGCAGCGTGAAACCGAGACAGCAGCTTGTAAGTAGAGGTCGTGTTTCTCTTAACTAGGTTAGTTAGGAGGTGCTGTCCCGTTTTATTGGGGTGGGATGCCTTAACCGAAACCTACTGGGTTTAGGTTAGATGTATTAAGACGAGTCCTTAAATAGACTTTCTCTGTACTGTTTAACTTTTTCATTAAAAGTTAATATATATACATCGTTTCTTTTGGGGGGAAAAAAAAAAAAACTCACCAGTTCTCATAGATTTGATCAACTTGATTCATATATACCTTGGAGAGTGAAACCAGTTATCTCATCCATTTAAAAAACAAAATTACAAGAATAATCACGAAATTCACGCATTATTTCAGAGAAGCAAATATAGTAGTTGACGCATTGGCTAATATTGGCTATGCCAATCCTGGTCTTTGGAATATGGAAATAATAAGAGCATGTAATTTTCAATGCAATCAAAGGCATTATTCTAATTATGCAATTCCTCCTCCTTCCATGCACTATTTCATAATGTTAATATATAAAAAATAATTTATTCAAAGAATTGAAAAAAGCAAGACCCTAAAAAGCTAGCTACGAGATCAATACGAGCTAAAAGAAAGAGCCCGAAAGACAAGAAAAGAAGAGGATGAAGATGTCAAATACAAGGACGTATTGAATCCCAGACTCTGGTACCTCATTTATCGATTCTTAATACGAAGACCTTTCCCTAGAAGACAAGAGTCCACCATTGCACGCAAAGAGGGACACGAAAAAGAAGGCACATAACAAGGGGTTACGTACTTTTATCTTTATCTTTTTTTGGTTTTGTTTTTAATTCATAATATAAACAACTTTTACCAAAGTTTTGATCGTACAATTTTAGCTTCCCATGGTATCGAAATAGGTTGGAGGCACATTTGTTTTTTCCTTTCATGAAAATTAATAAAATATCGTGCAACGTACTTTTATTGTTCTATCAAGTTAATAAAATAAAATGATACTAGAAATAGTGTAATAACCACTTTAATTATGGCTACATACAAAGTTCAAAACTAAGAAAAGTGGTGTGAAATTATAAATTAACAATATCTTTTATTATATTAACAAGATAACAAAGAACAAGATAGTTTGTATATATTTGCAGTTAAGACATGCCAATTATTAATAGATGTTTTTGAGAAAGTGCAGCACTTAGGAGCATGAGTAATCTAATTCCTTCATTGATTTTTTTTTTTTAAATATTTTTTTGGGTTTGATTTCTGATGGAAAATTTAGAAACTTTGAATACGTTCAAGAAATTCAAGGCAATGGTGCAAGAACTGTGCTTCCCGGCCGTTAAGATTGTTCCACAACATTTGTATGAGGATGGTAACTCATGTCATCAATAGACTAGCAAGGGCAACCAAATTAAAATTGGGATTTTGTACATTATTCGGGAAGTTATGGGATGAGAATATCTCTTGCTTCCTCTATAGAGTTTTGGGTGTGAATATTATGTGTTCGTGCCAAATCATCTCCCGCCATGGTTGATTCCCTGAAAAAAGAAACACCTAAAGAATCTAGGTAGAGATTAATAAATAAGTTAAATTCAACTTTCAAATTAGAAAATTAGTTTAGTAAGTTTTGAACCTGTTTTATTTATTAAATAGTTTATACCACGCTTTAAAAAGATGTGAACTTTTGAATACTTATCCATAAATCTCAATATAAAAATTTTCTTTCTTTCCTTTTTGTTTTTTGAGGATAGTGTCTTGCTTGCTAGTGCACAAATTATTCATATCCTTGAGGATGATTGCTTGGAGAAATTTTTTGCACTATGAACAAGATCCTATAGGGTTGGATATCACATTTAAGATTATTATATTGTCAATAAAATAAAAACATTATGAACAATTAAAAAATAAAGAAAAGTGTATTCTCTCTTCATTCAAATATAAGAGTCATATTTCATGAATTTTACTTATTAAAGAGACATGCATTTAACAATCGTGTTTGAATGATGTCGATATATATGAATTGATTTCTTAACTTTAATTAAAAAATGAGACTGGGAGGTGTTTCCCCGGAAGTGTAAGCCTGGACGCCTGTTTGTTTGTAAAGATATTCCAACATGTCCTCGCTCTTTGATGGATGTCTCCAGCGAGCAGCATAAAACAAGGGAGTAAAACGACAAACTTCCTCAACCAAAGCCAAATCTCGATTCTTCCTCAAAATTGCCTTGGCAGCGCTCACACTGGAAGCCACTGCCACATAATGAAGAGCGTTGCGTCCAACCTGGTCTTTCATTTCAAGTTCTTCCGAATGAAGAATGCTCACTAAATTCTCCAAAAACTCCTACCTCCTAGGTTAGCTGCTACATGTAATGCTGTCATCCCCTCACCGTTGAGTTTCGCGGTCTTTGCGTTGGGATACATATCAAATATCCGTTTTGCAGCTTCCCAATTCCCTTCCATTGCTGCTTAGTGTAACTCGTGCAGAGTGATTCTTCATTCAACTTCTATTTAAATGTTATGCAGGTAAATAAATGTTATTCACCTCCATGTAACACACTGCAATTACCTCACATTGAATTATTTGCTTTGAGATGTATATAATCTTGGGATCAGTTTTTCTACCATTCTTACAGCTTCAGAATGAATGCATGTATATGGATTAATTACACACTTTACTTATTGATTTTATTATTAATTACAAATTGGAATTTCGTAGATCACTCTTGAATATTTTGTTCTAAAATATTACATATTCTCCTAGCTATATAATATGAGCAAATGGAAAATAGCTGCTGGTAAGAGTAATTAAATGTTTATGTTTTTCAGATTTCTTTTCTCCCAGCTAATTATAGGATTTTATCTTTTTCTCTTATTAGCATATGGTAGTACTTCTTAGTGGTCACATAATTAAATTTTTTATTTTTTTCTGTGAGCTTTTTCTTTTTCTTTTCGTGGCAAAAGTAGTAATGATTAATAACAACATCAAATAAATAAGAAGTTAATTTCGTTCTTACCTTTTTCTTCAGTAGACTCCTGATTGTTCATCTCTGCATTTCGGGTCTCTAGCTCAAGATTTCTATGCTCCTCCATTTAGTTACAACCTAAATTTGTTTCTGCATAAAAGTTGATCTTAATTTCTTGAGAAATTTAACAAGCTTCATGGTCTTTATTTATTTATACATTAAAAAAAAAAAAGCATGAATGGTTCCACTCGTAAAGCCCAACTAAGTATTTCTTTTGTCGGGGTAAAGGAATTAATCTGTTTTAAGTGTCCTATGGTTAAGGAATTTAATCATGTTTCCGTACTTGCTAACTTTGCTTTGCTGTTTTTCATTTTATTAAACATAAAATAAAAAATATATTAGTATTTTACTCTCTTCATTCTGAACAATTAAATAAAAACATTATGAACAATTAAAAAATACCGAAAAGTGTACTCTCTTCATTCTAATATGAGAGCCATGTTTCAAGAATTTTACTTATTAAAGAGACATGTAACAATCGTGTTTCAAAGATGTGGATATATATGAATTGATTTCTTAACTTTAATTTAAAAAATATATTAGTATTTGTAGCAAAAATAGAAAATTGTATTTAAATAATAGAAATGCGACTCTTATTTTGTGAAAACAGTAACAATGAGACGAAGGGAATATTAAATTCCTCAGTCATAACACACTCAACAATTCCTTCACGATCACAAAGGAAATATCGAGGACATGCACTTTTGCTACGATCAATTCACAATATTTTTAGGCAATTATGTCATGTTGCAAAATTTTGAACTAAATAAAGAACATATTTATATTATTTTTTAAAAATAAACTATGCATTTATTATATTGAGAAGAATTAGATATATTATACATTTATATAAACTATATTAACATATAGTAATTAAAATTTTGATTACTTAATTTATTACAGTATTAGATGTGATAATATATTAGCAATTCTCATCCATGTGGCTTGCTGTGGTTCCAGTGACGTTCACGCCCTTTGCTCCAATTTCCTTCTAAATTCTCAAGAAACGAGGTTTTATGATAATCCTTATCAAGGTAAACACATTTTCCCTCGAGGTTAATTATTTTACCAACCGATTTTACCAAATTAGGCCCACAGATTTTCTGGGACTCATTATTGATTTATTGGCTTCTTGTTTGATGGTTTACACAATTGAGACTTTTCATATTCTTGAGGATGATTGCCTTGCAAAATTCCTTTTGCACTATGCACAAGATCCTACAGAGAAAGGAAATCAAATTTAAGAATATTTTAGGCTTAGTTCAAACAAAAAAAATTCCATTCATCCTGAAAAATTACTTTACTTTGATTAATTACAATTTTTTTTAGTTATAACATATAACATATTTAATGTACCATTAAATGCATAATTTTCTTTTTTTTTGTTCTTACTTTTTGAATATGACCATTTATAATCATTATTAGTAATGATAATTTAGAAATTTACTCTAAAAGTGGACTCTCTTTTTTTAGATAAATAAAAGTTTTGAAAGTGATTTTTTTTTTTTTTTTTTGGAAGAGAGGTGACGAAAGGAGTAATAAGAAGCAAAGTAATAATAAAGTACAGAAAACTTTACTAAATTCCTTAACCACACAATACTCAACGAATTAGTTTACATTGACAAAAGAAACACTTGAAGAATAATTCTTTTGTTCGCATGAAACACGAGTAATAATTCGTGCTTTTAGTATAAATAAGTGAAAGAAGAGCATGTCCTGTTGTTAAATTACTGTTGTCGACAAGGAGAAACAAATTGAGGAAGTATTGAAATGGCGTCTGATTTAGAGATCCAAGGTAAGAATTAATTGAAACTAAGTAATGCTATTTCTTTTATTTAGAGTAAATTACACTATGCACAAGATCCTATAGAGACGGAAATTAATCACATTTAAGATAATTCTATGTTCAGTTCCAAAAAAAAAAAAATTCCTCCCCAAATAATAATCCACTTTGCTTGATTGCAAATTTTTAGTTATAAAGTACAACATATTTAATGCATCATTAAATATATAATTTTTCTTTTTTATTCTTACTTTTTGTGTATGACCATTTATAATAATCATTAGTAAGAATAATATAAGAATTTGCTCTAAAAGTGAACTCTTTTCTTTAGACAAATAATTTGAAAGTAAAAAATTAGCAATAAAGGGTCTTGAATGGTTTGAAAGTTTGGAGTAATAAGAAGCAAAGTAAAATTAGCAAGTATAGAAAACTTTACTAAATTCCTTAACAATACAACACTCAACGAATTATACCATGACAAAAGAAACGCCTGGTGGAGGAAAAAGTCTTTTGTTCGCAAGAAACACGAGAAATAATTAATTCTTGCTTTTTTTTAGTATAAATAAGTGAATGAAGAGCATGCACCTTTATTAAATTACTCTTGAGTATAGGGGGAAACAAGTTGAGAGTATTGAAATGGAGTGGAACCGAGATGTAGAGATGCCCATTTCTACCCAAGAAGGTAATAATTAATTAAGACTAAGCAATGCTTTCTTTTTTTATTTAGAATAAATTAAATTGATCTCTCATGAGGTTTCGTTTTGTTATCAATTTTCTTTTGAGGTTTGGAAAATATTACAACTAGGCTGCTTGAAGATAAGTGAGTTGGGTATATTTATAGCTTTGCAAATAATGAGACTATGTATCAGATGACTAAGTATTGTGTAACTCAGTTGTATCCTTAATTTTTGCATGGTAAATCAATTGAAATAAGGCCTCCTAATTTTGCATACTTTGTCAAATGAATATTGTACTTGTGCCTATAAGTAACTCGTGTTGTACCATTTATGTGATACTATAGTTGCATGCTGTATATAGGTCAACGATCTGAACTCACAAAATGAAATTTGGTTAATACAACCATAATAGAACTGATGATAACAAGAGAATACGTGTATCTCTATGATTTGAAACTGTAAGACACGTAGAAAAACTGATGGATTTGCAATAATCAGAAGATTAATAACTACAATGATGTGTACAATTGCAGTACTTACATGGGATTTAATAACGTTGAATTATGTACATAGGAATATTTGATAGATGGAAAAGCAAACCGCAAGATCTGTACGCGGCAGGAATGGAAGGGGATTGGGAAACTGCTAAAAGATCATTGACAGTGATTACAGGACGAGGACGGCAAGAATCAACATTGAGGGGATGACTGCATTGCATGTGGCGGCTAACTGTGGGAAGACACAGTTTGTAGTGGAGTTAGTGAGGATTCTTACTCCGGAAGAGCTTGAAGTGAAAGACCAAGTTGGGCGCAACGCTCTTCACCATGTGGCCTTAGCTTGCCAAGTGAAGGCCGCCAAAGAAATTGTGGAGAAAAATCCAAGTTTGGCTAAGGATAAGGAAGCTTTTCGTTTTACTCCACTGTTTTATGCTGCCCGCTGGCGACCTCCATCAGAGAATAACAGTATGCTGAATTTTCTTTACCAAGTAACTCCAATAGAGGCTTACATTGATCCTGAAACAGGTGCCAGTCTCATTGTGGCAATCACAACGTCAGGATCCCATGGTAAGTAAAGGCCTTGTGAGCTATCTACATATATATGATGAATTAAACCTCTTACTTGAATTACCTTTTCCATATAGGTGATATATGCATGAGTGGTATATTTTTATTTTTATTTTTATTTTTCTCACACACGAACTCAAATTTTTTAAAACTTCCAATCCTTAACAGCTTCCAGTATAGAGGATAGAAAATTGATACAGATCACTACTAAACAATACTTTGAAAATGGGAAAAGCCATTCAAATCTTTTGAATTTTGATGGTAGAACGTGCTGTAATTGCCTATTATTTATTAGATTTAATTTAAAATCTGTGAAAAGGAATCAACACTAATGGAAACAAAAATATTTTGAAAACATGTATTTTCACTCTTCTGGAAAAGAGTCAACTTCTAAAATAAACATGTATTTTGTTAACTTTAGACCCTTATTAGTAAAGATATTAAAGGAATTTTATTTAAAATGAACCCTTTTTTTTCGTGTGGATGAAAAAACATTTGAAGCTAAACTTTTCCTAGGTCCAAAGGAATAATAATTTTATGAACTTTTATTGATCTATTGTTTGAAATGCATAAATTGTACTTTCTTTCTTGAAGTGCAAGGACAACTTATAATTTGCTTTCACTTCTGTTTTATGCTTGATGGTTTATTGATTTCTTGCAGATATTGCGTTGAAAATACTTAGACAACATCCTCGGTTTATTATAGAACAAAGTTTGTCTGGATGGACAATACTTCAAGTCCTTGCAGCTCAACCTTCCAAATATCTCAGTGGAGATTATAAAATCCCTTTGTGGAAAAGATTCATCTATCCATGTGAGCTTTGTGTTGACGCATTTTGAAATTTTATAAAGTAAATAGCGGTTTAGAAACGCAGTAGCCAACATGATGCAGCTAATAATGGATGATGACTTAAGCGGTAAATCTTGGAATTTCTCGAAACAATTTGTTCTTATAAGCCAATATGAGTTGCCAAATTAAATAGCTACAAAACATGCTAATCCCTTTGCTGCTGCTAGGCTCCCCTAGCACTTTTACCTTGTAAGATAATGAATAATTTCCTTTTGATTTGTTCCAAACAGGAAGAGGAGCTATTATGCGAAACAGCATGAAAAGCACAAGGATGCACTAGAACTTATTCACACTGTTTGCGAGCAGTTAAGGAATTTAAGTTTTCCAGAAGTTATGGAGTACTTTTGCCAGAAGGTTATCAGTCCTGCACTTAGCAACGGAGCATGGACTCGTTGAACTCGTAAAAGTGTGTTTAAAATATTTCCCTGACCTAATTTGGTATACATCAGCAGGCGATGGGAAACAATTACTGCAGGTTGCCATTGAACATCGCCAATCGAGGATATTTAATCATCTTCTAGAATTGATAGGTGAAACTACAGGAGCTTATTCCGGTACAATGGTTGGAAACGACAAAACAATATGCTTCATGTGGCAGCAAAATTGGCACCTGCCCATCAACTCCATTCTGTCCCTGGTCCAGCATTTCAAATGCAGTCAGAACTAGAATGGTTTCAGGTAATTTATGAATGATTTGCATAACTGGTAAATGAATCGTAGAGATTATACATGTTACACTTGAATCAATTAATGAAATATCTTGGTGAAATTAATTATATCTCTATCTTGCTTGAATCATAACCTTCTCGATCTTTTAATAAAATCTCATTTTCCATATATAACTAATCCCCAAGTTTTACCAAAATGGGAAAGAAAAACTAATCAAGAATATATCTACACTCAAATTCGATCAAAACAATGAATAAAATTTTAGTATTAGCTGTTGATTAGTTATATGATTAATATTGCTTCATTTCAGTTTTCGGACTGTAACTTCATTAGTTTAACTTGTGCGGTCAAAAGAAAAGTAAATAAACCAATAATTGAACTTGTTTAACGCTATCTTCTGGAGAATTAAAATTATCCAAAGAAAAACATTCAAAAGGGTTGATATTTCTTGAGATCTTGGACATGAACTGAAATGGAAAGATTCTCAAGTAAGAGTCACTACTTACTAGTAAATTGTAGACAATAACAAAGCAGCATTTTCAACCCGTAAAAGCAAAAGGTGGAACTTCTTAAAACACAGAGCAGCTGTACACAGAAGGCATTCTTGATGAATAATCCATTACAAAATTTTCATTTGATGTGCCCACCCCAATTTTAAACTCTTAATTCCCCTAGTATAGGACATCCCAAAAACTTGATACAGGGCATCCCAAATAGTTGGCCTAGCATGAGTTGCATGATGCATTAACTTAAAATCTTCTCTCCTGAAAGAAAAAAAAAAACTAAAATCTTTATGATTCTAGGCTGTGGATGCATTGGTTTACAGAGATGAAAGGTTTGCAAAGAACAGCAAAAATTTAACACCCCTAGAATTATTCTATGAGGAGCATCAAAAATTGATGGAGGATGCAAAGGAATGGATGAAGGAAACATCAAATTCATGTATGGTGGTAGCAGCTTTGGTGGCTACCGTTGCATTTGCCGCAATGATTACTGTACCTGGTGGAAATAATGACACAGGCTTGCCAATCCTTTCCCGTCAAAGATTGTTCGTGATATTTTCCATAGCAAATGCATTATCGATGATATTCTCGGCCCTTGCTCTTCTCATGTTTCTATCCCTGCAAACATCGAGATTTAGCAAAGAAGATTTTCTGAAGTCACTTCCATCAAATTTGATTATAGGTCTTCTTTCCCTATTTGTTGCTGTGGTCACAATGATGGTAGCCTTTGGTACGGCAGTTGGACTGTCACTCCAAAGAAGGTTTAAATGGGCTTATATCCCCATCACCATCGTGGCTTGCATGCCCGCATTTCTTTTCACAAAGTTGCAGCTTCCTTTACTCTTCCAAGCAGTCACGCCCACAGGACCTGTCATCCATGAGCAAGAAAAGCTTGAATACGATGCCTCCGTAAAGTTGGCTATGTGTGGTTTGAACTCAAATAGACTGGTTTGATATCCTTACTTACTTTATGCCATGAAGATTAATAAAGGATGCAATTCAGGACTTGCCTGCATTCTAATGCAAATATTATGTATTTCTACTGGATGCAAGTTCATGGGCATGTTTCCATGCTTGCACCTTTGTAGCAGGAAACGTTTGATTTTGGAATGTTTTTTTTTTTTTGTATTAATGATTTTGGTTGCCTTCATATAAATATAGCTTCTAAGCTTTCTTTTGCACTCAAACTTTTAAAATTGGAAAAGAATGAAGAATAGAGTCGAACGTTTGGTGTTGGAAATTTTTCCTCAATTCAACTCTTTAGATGTTAGATCTTAGCTAATTTTAAAGTTAAATGTCTTTCTTCTTTATGTTCTACAGTATTTTCATTTCGTATTAGAATTTTGGGTAAATGACACTAGTTCTCAACTTAAACCTTAGTTACGCAGTTGTACTCGAATTTAAAAAAGTTCAATTCCATCTCTCAACTTTAATAATTAGTTTATTTAAATGTAATTGGATAATCTTGTTAAGCGGCCACGTGGACAAAGCTGGAAAACAAAAGAAAAATTCCCGGCTCTTGTTCTCCATTTCATTAATTCTTTTCAGCATAACATATGGCAACCTACTCATCTTCTTCAAATAGGCATAGCCCATTTGCATTCAAATTTTAGCTAACAAAAATCCAAAATAAGTTTAATCATGGCCAAAAAAAAAAAAAAAAGGGGGAGGGGGTGGAGGATAAAAACATGTTACTCAAAAAGAGTGGAAAATAAAATAAAACAAAACAAAGATAAGCTGAAATGGAAACTAACCCAACCGATTGGCTGGAAACTGCCATTCTGGAGGAGAGTTTTTGAATGATAGAGAACTGTGAAAACAGCTGTCGACACAGGTCAGAACGAAGCCGCTAGTATTTTCCTCTGGTTTGCTACGCCCAGAATGCACTTCATAAATGAATCGAATATAATGACTTTAGGGCTTGGAGGCTCCAGTTGATTAAGCAAATGCTCAACTGGACCTTCCATCTTCGTCAAGACGGCTTCCAAGAAGTCTGTGAAGTCTTTGGCCCGGCCTTGTACAGAAGGAATAGCATTCGGGATTGTAGCAAAGTAGAAGTTGTTATTCTGGTGGGGTTCGGGGCTAAGTAAGCCAAGCTGCTCTACCGTAACTACGAAGGTTTTGAGAAAGTCGGGCCTTTTGTTGGTTATGAGTTTGCAGAAGTTCATCGTTTGGTTAAAATGGAGAACGAGATTTGGGAATTTTTGTTTTGTTTTGTTTTTCAGCTCTGTCTATGTGGCTGCCTACAAAATTTTCTAATCCAATTTTGCCCTTAGCAGAGCCACGTGATCGTCACGTGTGCTAGTTGGGCGGAGGTTTTGGAGTCAAAATTGTCTAATTACACTCAATTGAACTAATTATTAAAATTAGTAATTTTAATTAAAACTTTTAAATTCATAGACAAATGCGCAATCAAGATTTATGTTGAGGACCACTAGTGTCATTTGCCCAAAAACTCTCAATCCAAATTTTGATCCCAAATCCATCAAGTTCTTGCAACCTGTTTTATTAAACCAATATATGAAGCCCGTAACTTATTTTTTTTCTCCAAATAAATTATTTTGTTATTTTTCGCTGCCGTGATTTTATACGAAGAATTTTTATATCTTACAAAAAGTAATAATGATTAATAAGAACATCAAATAAATAAGAAGTTAATCTTCGTTCTTACCTCTTTCTTCAGTAGACTCCTGATTGTTCATCTCTGCATTTCGGGTCTCTGGCTCAAGATTTCTATGCTCCTCCATTTAGTTACAACCTAAACTTGTTTCTGCATAAAAGTTGATCTTAATTTCTTGAGAAATTTAACAAGCTTCATGGTCTTTATTTATTTATACATTAAAAAAAAAAAAGCATGAATGGTTCCACTCGTAAAGCCCAACTAAGTATTTCTTTTGTCGGGGTAAAGGAATTATAATCTGTTTTAAGTGTCCTATGATTAAGGAATTTACAGCAGCAAAAAAAGATGGGAAAATCTCTCTGCATAGATAGTGAACAGTAACTGGGTCTCCTTACAGCCAGGTGCAGAACACCACCACCACCTACCCTACCACCTACCCTATCACCACCACCACCTCCTCCTCCTCCACTTCTTCTCCCCCTCTAGCTTCTCAAATCCTAGCTTCTCCTCCATTACCTCTACCACTTCAATAATGCAGTGGATCAAAAAAGATGGGAAAATCTCTCTGCATGGATAGTGAACAGTAACTGGGTCTCCTTGCAGCCAGGCGCAGAACACCACCACCACCACCACTACTACCTCCTCCTCCTCCACTTCTTCTCCCCCTCTAGCTTCTCAAATCCTAGCTTCTCCTCTATTACCTCTACCTACTCCTCCACGTCTTCTCCTCCATTACCTCTACCTACTCCGCCATATCCTTCTCTATAACCAGAGCCACTACCCATCAGAATTTCCTTTCTTACAAACTTTGCTGAACATGTCAGTTAGACTCTAGAAAAAATCTCAAGCTTTTGACGGGATGGCTTGGCAGTCGCACAGAAGTCGTTCTACAGTGTACGATCGGCACGGCAAGCAGTTCCAACGGCAACACTATACAATCCGACAAGAAATGCAGTCAAGGAGGTCCTCTTTCTTCTCCATCTTCGTCAGTAATCTGAGTTCGAGGGTCCCAAAAGAAGCTTTGAGGGACATTTTTAGTGCTTTCGGAGTTGTTAGAGATGTTTACATTCAAAAACACTTCAAAGAACGGACCTATGCCTTCGTGATTCGATCTGCGGAGATGCGAAGGCGATCAAGTTTGGCAAATTTTGCAGGATCGTAGTCATTATCTATGTCAAAGAAGCTTTTGGGGTCGATCCAGTGACGTCCTTCCGCCAAGGAAAACCATTTTATAGGAGGCCCCGTTTGATTAATAGGGGGTCCTTCAGAGATAGTAGATTATATAAAGAAGCCGTCCTCTCCGCCGGAGATCGCCACTCTAATGCCCTGAAGCTTAACAGCAACTTAGAGGCTTATCGGTCGTCTGAAGTCGTACCTGAGCCAAAGGAAGAGGTGGTTCCAGATTCTCTTGAAGCAGAGCAAAATGGAGGACAGATTCGGATAGTGCGAATTTGCCTAATGAGCTCACCAAGTTAATGTCCCTTGGTCGTAGAAGCAATCCAGTTCGAATGAAGATCTCACCTCTCGAGCAGCTTGGAGAAGATGAAAATGGTAGAAAAGTTCGGATGCAACCTGATGAATTCAGCTGGATAATGTCCAGCGATCTTAGGGGTAACCCAGCACAAGAAAGGAATGATCCTTCCTCCTTGGAACAGGCGGGGACAGTGATGTTGGTCCCGAAAGTATGTATGCCAAACACAATCATCGATAGAAGAGGTGGAGCAGAGAGAGTATATATAGGTTGTAGGGATTCAGGAGATTGCATGTTGAAAGGGCCAGGTAGTGATCTTTCCCCTTTGGAGCTTGCAGGTTGTGAGATGGCAAGGTTGCAGGGCAGTACACCAACCATTTTGATGCTAGCTGCTGAAGATGGGCAGAGAGAGAATACAGGCGATGGGGACTCGGCGGATTGTGTGTATGATGGATTGGCGGACTCAATATTGGGCTAGAAAGCAGTCTTTGTTCGCCACTTCTGCGGGAGAGAAAGCGGACTGGAGCAAAGGAAGATTCTAGACTTCTGGTCGGTAGGAGTAGCTTTGGGTTGGATGAGGTTGGGCTTCATTCGGGTTGCTCAATCGGGCAGGAAAGCTTCATGGAAAGCAATTGTGGTCAGAGAGATTGTGTGGGCGGAGAGGGGCCATTGCTAAATGGGCGGAGTGATGTAGAGTTCGAAAGGGCCTCTCCATGGTGTGCCAAATGGGCCTTGTGATGAGGGGCTAGCCGTGGGCTTCCCAATCAGCGACCTTCAAATGAGATGCTATTTCATGATGGGCCAAATGATGATCTTGGGTATGTAAGGCGGTGGATTTCTTAGCCCAAACACCTAAAAAGGCCTTCAAGCTAGTTCCTTTAGAAGAGTTGGTTGGTGGAGCAAGCCCTTCCATCTCTGCTTCCCAGTCCAAATTTGAAGCTGCGCATAGACTAAAGAAAGGGAAATCCAACGACCTTTGCTCCAGAGCACACAAGACCAGTGATCCAACCGATTTGGATGACTTCATTCTTTCAGATGAGGATATTGCGTTTCATAATAAAATTCTCAGGGAGGCTGAATCAACTTGGGAGGTGAGTTCTCAATTGGGAATTGTTTTTAAATTACATCGTGAAGCAATGTTGGAACATTTTGCTAGATTGGAGAAGGAGAAGAGGGTTTCAAGAGTAGGATAGCTCTAAGCTTTTCTTCCTATTTTCTCCATCAAGTGTTTATAGTTTTGGGAATAATGAAGATTCTTTCATGGAATGTAAGGGGTTCAGGGGCAAGGGAGAAAAGGAGAACATTAGAAAGCTTGTGTTAAGACATAAATTTGGGTTGGGTTTTTCAAGAATCAAAATTGGAGCATTTTGATGCTCGTAAGTGATTCTATTTGGAGAGGTATGACTTGACTTTGAGTGAACCCCTTCTTTGGGAGTGCGGGTGGTCTAATTTAGTTTGGAGCGAAGAATTTTTCATTGTGCCGAGGTTGTGATAGAGTAGCGATACATCTTTCGTGGAAAGCTGGGGATCAATTTTGAGTGTGCTTTCAGTAATGTATACGCCCAATCGTGACATTGAAAGGAGAGCACTCTGGACCGAGCTAATTAACAGAGAGGCAACCTGGCAATTGCCGTGGTGTTTTGGTTGAGGCTTCAATGTTACGCGGTCTCCAGGTGGAAGAAACGGGCACATAGGTAATCTTTCTGCCATGAATGACTTTAATGATTTTATTGATAATCTGCAACTGGTAGACTTGCCCATGATAGGCGGGCAATTCACTTGGAGTAATAACCGGTTTACTCCCGTTAGAAGTAGATTGGATAGATTTTTGCTTTCATGTGACTTTCTTGTAAAGTTTCCTCTTTGGTCCAACGTGCACTACCACGGTCTTTATCTGATCACCATCCCATCTTTGTGAATACTGAGGAGGTTAATTGGGGGCCGAGACCTTTCAAGTTTTTCAACCACTAGCTTGAAAATGAAAGCTTTAATATTTTGGTTCGCAATGAATGGAATGGTACTGTGCCTCAATCCAACAATAAGGCCGGTATTTGGCTAAGGTTAAAGAGGCTAAAACCTCTCATCAAATAGTGGAGGCTCCAGAATGGCGAGGCAGACCCTAATTATATCCAAGGATTGGAAGAGAAGATTGACAGACTGGATAAGTTGGACATTGCTAATCGATTCTTGTGACAAAAGAATTGAATTGGCGAACAAGAGGGCTCAGCTATGGAGTTCGTATAGGGCAAAAGAAAGAGCATGGATGCAGAAGTCCAAATGTAAGTGCCTTCAGGACGGGGACAGGAACACCAGGTACTTCCATATGCTAGCATCCTCACGAAGAAGGGTAAACCTTATCGATGTGCAGTTATCGAAGGAAGGAGAGTGCATGACCAAAAGAGTTAAAAGATGCGATTTGCTAAGTATTATGCTAGCCTCTACAATAAGGTCTCAACTATTGGTGTCTCGGAATTCTGGTGTCATTTTAAAAGTATCTCAGAAGCTCAAAGGGATAGTCTAGAAGTTCCTTTCTCCGAAACTGAAGTTTGAGATGCAATCAAACAGTGTGACGGGAGCAAGGCTCCGAGGCCGGATGGTTTTAACATGAATTTCTTCAAGCACCATTGAGGATTTGTCAAAGCTGACGTGATGTCTTTCTTAAAAGGCTTTTTTGAGTCTGAAACTTTTGACAAGGGTGTCAATGTTTCCTTTATCACCTTGGTGCCAAAAATGAACAATCCTGTACATTTAAAGAACTATAGGCCTATCAGTTTGGTGGGGAGCATCTACAAAATTCTGGCCAAATGCTTAGCAACTCATTTGAAAAGTGTGATTAATGAGGTGATCGGGAATAATCAGTTTGCGTTCCTAAAAAACAGGCAATTGTCCGATCGTTTCTTAATTGCTAATGAAGCTGTTAATTATTTGAGAAGGAATACGAGTGGTATTTTGATGAAGGTGGACTTTGAAAAAGCATTTGATAATGTTGATTGGGATTTCTTGGATTTTGTTATCTTTGAAGATGAATTTGGGAAAAAAGTGGAGAAGTTGGATCCGCTTTTGTTTGACCCCGGTATCAATGTCTATCTTGATAAACGGTTCTCCTTCTAAGCAGTTCGGTATCAAAAAGGGTGTTCGTCAGGGTTGCCCTCTCTCACCAATGTTGTTTAATATTTTGGCTGAAGCATTTAGTGTTCTTATGCAAAAAAGAGAGTCCATCAAATTTGTTTGAGGGCTCTGAATTGGCCAAGGAAGCTTGGACTAGCACACCTACAATATCTTGTGACACTCTTGTCTTTATCAAACCTAAACTAGAGAGTGTTACGAATGTGAAAAGAATTCTAAAATGCTTGAGGTATGTTCAGGCTTAAAGATTAACTTTAATAAAAGCAGTTTGATTGGTGTTGAGGTGGAAGCAGGGCTCTTGAATGCATGGGCAGAATGCCTATCCTGTAAGGTTGAAGCCCTCCCGGTTAAATATCTTGGCCTCCCTTTAGGGGCCAATTCCGCTGGTAAAAGAATCTGGAGACCTGTCTTGGAGAAAATGAGAGCAAAGCTTGCCGGCTGGCAAACTAGGTACCTTTCAATGGGTAGTAGAGTGGCCTTAATCAATTCTGTTTTGTCAAGTTTACCGGTCTTTTTCCTGACTGTTTTCAAGCTCCCGTGTGGAGTCAAAAATAACATGGACAAATTGATACGGAGATTCCTCTAGGGCAGTTCGGATCACCATCGTAGATTGTATTATGTGGACTGGCATACAGTCAACGCCCCTAAGTGGCTTGGGGGCTTGGGTATGATTGATTTCCATCTAAAAAATTCTGCTTTATTGTCAAAATGGCTATGAAGGTTTGGCAACGAGGTGAATTCACTATGGAGGAGCTTCATGGTGGAAAAATATGGCCTGGATAAGAATCGTCTACTCCCCCTACCTCGTAACAACAGATTAGTCTCAAATTCTTGGAAAGCTATCACTGCACCTCTTAATCCTTCTGATAAGCTCTATGATACCATTTCATCAGGAATGAGGACCTTGCTCAGGAAAGGAGGCAACATTGTCTTACAGTGCGATGAGTGGATTGACGATATGATCTTAAAAATATGCTTTCCTCGTATTTTTGCATTGTCATTAACAAGGATAGTTGTGTGGCGAATTTGGTATTGGATAAGTAGTCAATGGAGTGCGGAAGATTGAGCTCGTAGAAACACTCTTGATTGGGAAAATCGGTAGTGGGAAAGTTTGTTGATTACTCTACAAGGCAATATCCTAGTCACTCCTTCGATGACCGGATCATTTGGCGTTGGGTCCCGAGCAATACTTATTCCACCTCCTCTTTCTGTAAAGCTGTGTTGCTACCCCGGAGGCAAGGAAGTGTAATTTGGAACTTAGTGTGGAATGGGTTTGCTGCACCTAAAGTGGAAGTCTTTGTCTGGCAGTTAATCCATCAAAAGCTTCCTGTTAGAAGCTGTTTGCTCAGAAGGGGTATCATTAGAGCTGAGCTAGCTGTTTGTCCTTTCTGCAACTCTGAGCTGGAATCTGTCCAACATTTGTTTGTTAATTGCAAGTGTAGCTGGTTGGTGTGGACAAGATGTTTGGAAGTTTGGAGAATTTCATGGACACATACAGGAATCAATCCACCTTCCGATAGTGGCGACACTCTTCCGATTCAATGGGCGCGACTTTGGATTTTCTTTGTTTTATGCCATCGCCTGGTCGATCTGGCTATGTCGCAATCAGGTTACTTTCAACAATAAAAATTTCGAGCTATCACAACTCATGGATTTGATTTTCATTAGGTTTGCAACTTGGTTCAAAGCAAAGTGGCCTTCCTCATCAACATCCATTTCTGATATATTCCTTTAGCCGACTATTGCAAGAGTGAGGCAAGCTCATGGGTGTAAGAAAGCAAATGTCTCTTGGTCCCGTCCTCAACCGGGTAGAATGAAGATTAATGTGGATGGTTCTGCTATTGGAAAACTAGGTATGGCTGGGATCGGGGGTATTCTTAGGGATGATCAGGGTAGAACAAAGGCCGTGTTATCCAATCATATTGGAATTCTTGAATCAAACTAGGCTGAATTCTATGCTATTCGTGAGGCCTTTCGAGTGTTCTCAGAGTCTGTGTGAAAAAGCTCTCATGTGCTTGTAATAGAGAGTGGCTCTGCTAATGCTATCAAGTGGTTAATGTACCCTGAAAAAGCCCCCTGGCATCTCAAAAATGTCTCGAATCATATAGATCTGTTGAAGGAGAAAATCTGGCAATGGGAGTGTCAGCATGTCCCAAGGGAGAATAATAGTGTTGCCGACAGGCTAGCAAAATCCGGTGTCTCCAGAGTAGAGAATCTGTTGGCAGTTATTGAATAATTAGTATAGTTCTTAATAGGTAAGTAATATCTGGCGTAGGTTTGCTTTCCTATTTTTTAAAGGCATATTCATTTCCCTGTATTATCTGCTGTTATTTTCTAATAACATATTTTGCCTTGTTGGCTTGTCAAAAAAAAAAAATGGTTAAGGAATTTAATCATGTTTCCGTACTTGCTAACTTTGCTTTGCTGCTTTTTCATTTTATTGAGCCTATAAAATAAAAAATATATTAGTATTTTACTCTCTTCATTCTGAACAATTAAATAAAAACATTATGAACAATTAAAAAATACCGAGAAGTGTACTCTCTTCATTCTAATATGAGAGCCATGTTTCAAGAATTTTAATTATTAAAGAAACATGCAACAATCGTGTTTGAAAGATGTGGATATATATATATGAATTGATTTCTTACCTTTAATTTAAAAAATATGTTAGTATTTGTAGCAAAAATAAAAAATTGTATTTACATAATAGAAATGTCACTCTTATTTGTTGGAAACAGTAACAATGAGACGAAGGGAATATTAAATTTATCAATAATAACACACTCAGCAATTCCTTCACCATCACAAAGGAAATATCGCGGACATGCACTTTTGCTACGATCAATTCACAATTTTTTTAGACAATTATGTCATATTGCAAAATTTTGAACTAAATAAAACAGATATTTATATTATTTTTTAAAAAAATAAACTATGCATTTATTATATTGAAAAGAATTAGATATATTATACATTTATATAAACTATATTACCATAGTAATTAAATTTTTCATTACTCAATTTATTACAGTATTACATGTGATAATATATTAACAAATAGTATATTAGCAATTGTCATCCATGTGGCTTGCTGTGGTTCCAGTGATGTTCACGCCCTTTGCTCTAATTTCCTTCTAAATTCTCAAGCAACGAGGTTTTATGATAATCCTTATCAAGGAAAACACATTTTCCCTCGAGGTTAATTATTTTATCAACCCAACTTATCAAATTAAGCCCACAGATTTTCTGGGACTCATTATTTTTCTTGACTCATTATTGATTTATTGGCTTCTTGTTTGATGGTTTACACCATTGAGACTTTTCATATTCTTGCGGGTGACTGCCTAGCAAAATTCCTTTTGCACTATGCACAAGATCCTATAGAGAAAGGAAATCAAATTTAAGAATATTTTAGGCTCAGTTCAAATAAAAAAAATTCCATTCATCCTAAAAAATTACTTTACTTTGATTAATTATAATTTCTTTTAGTTCTAACATATAACATATTTAATGTACCATTAAATGCATAATTTTCTTTTCTTTGTTCTTACTTTTTGAATATGACCATTTATAATCATTATTAGTAAGGCTAATTTAGAAATTTACTCTAAAAGTGGACTCTTTTTTTTTTTTTAGATAAATAAAAGTTTTGAAACTGATTTGTTTTTTTGAAAGAGAGGAGACGGAAGGAGTAATAAGAAGCAAAGTAATTATAAAGTATAGAAAACTTTGCTAAATTCCTTAACCATACAATACTCAACGAATTAGTTTACATTGACAAAAGAAACACTTGAGGAATAATTCTTTTGTTAGCACGAAACACGAGGAATAATTCGTGCTTTTTTTAGTATAAATAAGTGAATGAAGAGCATGCACTGTTGTTAAATTACTGTTGTCGAGAAGGAGAAACAAATTGAGAAGTATTGATCCAAGGTAAGAATTAATTAAAACTAAGTATTGCTATTTCTTTTTATTTATAGTAAATTGCACTATGCACAAGATCCTATAGAGACGGAAATTAATCACATTTAAGATAATTCCATGCTCAGTTCCAAATTAAAAATAAAAAAATTTCATTCCTCCCCAAAAAAATACTCCACTTTGCTTGATTACAAATTTTTTTTAGTTATAAAGTACAACATATTTAATGTATCATTAAATGTATAATTTTTCTTTTTTATTCTTACTTTTTGTGTATGACCATTTATAATAATCATTAGTAAGAATAATATAAGAATTTGCTCTAAAAGTGAACTCTTTTCTTTAGACAAATAATTTGAAAGTAAAAAATTAGCAATAAAGTGTTTTGAATGTTTTGAAAGTTTGGAGTAATAAGGAGCAAAGTAAAAATTAGCAAGTATAGAAAACTTTACTAAATTCCTTAACAATAAAAAGAAAATAACGCCGGAAGGCCGTTGTTTTGCAATTTTTTACTGTTCCTGCGGGCGATTTACAGTGCGATAACGGTGCAAAAATTTTACTGTGCGATGAACAGTATTTATTGTTTATCGCACAGTAAAATTTTCAAAGTTTTAACGTTCATAAACAGTATTTACTGTTTATGAACAGTATTTTTCTCTGAGTTCTACGGTCTTCATACGGTTGTAGCTGCGCTGTCTGACTATTTAAGCTTGCGGCAATGGTTGGGTGGCGCCGCTATTCCATGTATGCAAGTTGGATTCCACGCTACGGCTTGAGGTGATAGTTAGAAATTTAGTTCTAGTTTCTTTCACTAATGGCCATTGGCAGTGGGCCACATGAGAAATGCAGAATCACGTTTGTATAGTATTAATGACCCGATATAATATTTTTTCGGGTTTTTGTACTTTTGTACTTGCCGTCTTGTGCGGCCTTCTTCCCGTCTTGTGCAGGCTTTTGTCCCTTTGTGGGCTCCTTTGTATTTGTGGGTTCGGTTAGATACCAACTCCATGAAACTCAGTTAGCCCTATGGCTATGTTTATTGGTCATTAGTGCCACCATGTTAATATACTATCGTTTTTCGAAAAAAAAAAAATTCCTTAACAATACAACACTCAACGAATTATACCATGACAAAAGACACGCCTGGTGGAGGAATAAGTCTTTTGTTCGCAAGAAACACGAGAAATAGTTAATTCTTTCTTTTTTTTTAGAATAAATAAGTGAATGAAGAGCATGCACCTTTATTAAATTACTCTTGAGTATAGGGAGAAACAAGCTGAGAGTATTGAAATGAAGTGGAACCGAGATGTAGAGATGCCCATTGCTACCCAAGAAGGTAAGAATTAATTAATTAAGACTAAGCAATGCTTTCTTTTTATTTAGAATAAATTAAATTGATCTCTCATGAGGTTTTGTTTTGTTATCAATTTTCTTTTGAGGTTTGGAAAATATTACAACTAGGCTGCTTGAAGATAAGTGAGTTGGGTATATTTATAGCTTTGCAAATAATGAGACTATGTATCAGATGACTAAGTATTGTGTAACTCAGTTGTATCCTTAATTTTTGTACGGTAAATCAATTGAAATAAGGCCTCCTAATTTTTGCATACTTTGTCAAATGAATATTGTACTTGTGCCTATAAGTAACTCGTGTTGTACCATTTATGTGATACTATAGTTGCATGCTGTATATAGGTTAACGATCTGAACTCACAAAATGAAATTTGGTTAATACAACCACAATAGAACTGATGATAACAAGAGAATACGTATATCTCTATGATTTGAAACTGTAAGACACGTAGAAAAACTGATGGATTTGCAATAATCAGAAGATTAATAACTACAATGATGTGTACAATTGCAGTACTTACTTGGGATTTAATAACGTTGAATTATGTAAATAGGAATATTTGATGGATGGAAAAGCAAACCGCAAGATCTGTACGCGGCAGCAATGGAAGGGGATTGGGAAACTGCTAAAAAGATCATTGACAGTGATGCCAGAATGAGGACGGCAAGAATCAACATTGAGGGGATGACTGCATTGCACGTGGCGGCTAACTGTGGGAAGACACAGTTTGTAATGGAGTTAGTGAGGATTCTTACTCCAGAAGAGCTTGAAGTGAAAGACCAAGTTGGGCGCAACCCTCTTCATCATGTGGCCTTAGCTTGCAAAGTGAAGGCCGCCAAAGAAATTGTGGAGAAAAATCCAAGTTTGGCTAAGGATAAGGAAGCTTTCGTTTTACTCCACTGTTTTATGCTGCCCGCTGGCGACCTCCATCAGAGAATAACAGTATGCTGAATTTTCTTTACCGAGTAACTCCAATAGAGGCTTACATTGATCCTGAAAGAGGTGCCAGTCTCATTGTGGCAATCACAACGTCAGGATCCCATGGTAAGTAAAGGCCTTGGGGGCTATCTACATATATATGGTGAATTAAACCTCTTACTTGAATTACCTTTTCCATATAGGTGATATATGCATGAGTGGTATATTTTATTTTTATTTTTATTTTCTCACACACGAACTCAAAATTTTTAAAACTTCCAATCCTTAACAGCTTCCAGTATAGAGGATAGAAAATTGATACAGATCACTACTAAACAATACTTTGAAAATGGGAAAAGCCATTCAAATCTTTTGAATTTTGATGGTAGAACGTGCTGTAATTGCCTATTATTTATTAGATTTAATTTAAAATCTGTGAAAAGGAATCAACACTAATGGAAACAAAAATATTTTGAAAACATGTATTTTCACTCTTCTGGAAAAAGAGTCAACTTCTAAAATAAACATGTATTTTGTTAACTTTAGACCCTTATTAGTAAAGATATTAAAGGAATTTTATTTAAAAATGAACCCCTTTTTTTTCGTGTGGATGAAAAAAAACATTTGAAAATAAACTTTTCCTAGGTCCAAAGGAATAATAATTTTATGAACTTTTATTGATCTATTGTTTGAAATGCATAAATTGTACTTTCTTTCTTGAAGTTGAAGGACAACTTATAATTTGCTTTCACTTCTGTGTTATGCTTGATGGTTTATTGATTTCTTGCAGATATTGCATTGAAAATACTTAGACAACATCCTCAGTTTATTATAGAACAAAGTTTGTCTGGATGGACAATACTTCAAGTCCTTGCAGCTCAACCTTCAAAATATCTCAGTGGAGATTATAAAATCCCTTTGTGGAAAAGATTCATCTATCCATGTGAGCTTTATGTTGACGCATTTTGAAATTTTATAAAGTAAATAGCGGTTTAGAAACACAGTAGCCAACATGGTGCAGCTAATAATGGATGATGACTTAAGCGGAAAATCTTGGAATTTCTCGAAACAATTTGTTCTTATAAGCCAATATGAATTGCCAAATTAAATAGCTACAAAACATGCTAATCCCATTGCTGCTGCTAGGCTCCTAGCACTTTTACCTTGTAAGATAATGAATCATTTCCTTTTGATTTGGTCCAAACAGGGAAGAGGAGCTATTATGCGAAACAGCATGAAAAGCACAAGGATGCACTAGAACTTATTCATACTGTTTGCGAGCAGTTAAGGAATTTAAGTTTTCCAGAAGTTATGGAGTACTTTTTGCCAGAAGGTTATCCAGTCCTGCACTTAGCAACGGAGCATGGACTCGTTGAACTCGTAAAAGTGTGTTTAAAATATTTCCCTGACCTAATTTGGTATACATCAGCAGGCGATGGGAAACAATTACTGCAGGTTGCCATTGAGCATCGCCAATCGAAGATATTTAATCATCTTCTAGAATTGATAGGTGAAACTGCAGGAGCTTATGCCGGTGCAATGGTTGGAAATGACAAAAACAATATGCTTCATGTGGCAGCAAAATTGGCACCTGCCCATCAACTCCATTCTGTCCCTGGTCCAGCATTTCAAATGCAGTCAGAACTAGAATGGTTTCAGGTAATTTATGAATGATTTGCATAACTGGTAAATGAATCGTAGAGGTTATACATGTTACACTTGAATCAATTAATGAAATATCTTGGTGAAATTAATTATATCTCTATCTTGCTTGAATCATAACCTTCTCGATCTTCTAATAAAATCTCATTTTCCAATAACTAATCCCCAAGTTTTACCAAAATGGGAAAGAAAAACTGATCAAGAATATATCTACACTCAAATTCGATCAAAACAATGAATAAAATTTTAGTATTAGCTGTTGATTAGTTATATGATTAATATTGCTTCATTTCAGTTTTCCGGACCGTAACTGCATTAGTTTAATTTGTGCGGTCAAAAAAAAAGTAAATAAACCAATAATTGATGCTGTTTAACACTATCTTCTGGAGAATTAAAATAATTCAAAGAAAAACATTCAAAAGGGTTGATATTTCTTGAGATCTTGGACATGAACTGAAATGGAAAGATTCTCAGGTAAGAGTCACTACTTACTAGTAAATTGTAGACAATAACAAAGCAGCATTTTCAACCCGTAAAAGCAAAGGTGGAACTTCTTAAAACACAGAGCAGCTGTACACAGAAGGCATTCTTGATGAATAATCCATTACAAAATTTTCATTTGATGTACCCACCCCAATTTTAAACTCTTAATTCCCCTAGTATAGGACATCCCAAAAACTTGATACAGGGCATCCCAAATAGTTGGCTAGCATGAGTTGCATGATGCATTAACTTAAAATCTTCTCTCCTGAAAGAAAAAAAAAACTAAAATCTTTATGATTCTAGGCTGTGGATGCATTGGTTTACAGAGATGAAAGGTTTGCAAAGAACAGCAAAAATTTAACACCCCTAGAATTATTCTATGAGGAGCATCAAAAATTGATGGAGGATGCAAAGGAATGGATGAAGGAAACATCAAATTCATGTATGGTGGTAGCAGCTTTGGTGGCAACAGTTGCATTTGCCGCAATGATTACTGTACCTGGTGGAAATAGTGACACGGGCTTGCCAATCCTTTCCCGTCAAAGATTGTTCGTGATATTTTCCATAGCAAATGCATTATCGATGATATTCTCGGCCCTTGCTCTTCTCATGTTTCTATCCCTGCAAACATCGAGATTTAGCAAAGAAGATTTTCTGAAATCACTTCCATCGAATTTGATTATAGGTCTTCTTTCCCTATTTGTTGCTGTGGTCACAATGATGGTAGCTTTTGGTACGGCAGTTGGACTGTCACTCCAAAGAAGGTTTAAATGGGCTTATATCCCCATCACCATCGTGGCTTGCATGCCCGCAATTCTTTTCACAAAGTTGCAGCTTCCTTTACTCTTCCAAGCATTCAGACCCACAGGACCTGTCATCCATGAGCAAGAAAAGCTTGAATACGATGCCTCCGTAAAGTTGGCTATGTGTGGTTTGAACTCAAATAACCTGGTTTGATATCCTTACTTACTTTATGCCATGAAGATTAATAAGGGATGCAATTCAGGACTTGCCTGCATTCTAATGCAAATATTTATGTATTTATCCTAGATGCAAGTTCATGCGTATGTTTCCATGCTTGCACTTTTGTAGCAGGAAACGTTTGATTTTTGGATTTTTTTGTATTAACGATTTTGGTTGCCTTCATATAAATAAAGCTTCTAAGCTTTCTTTTGGTGTTGGAAAAGAATGAAGAATAGATTTGAGCGTTTGGTGTTGGAAAATTTTTCCTCAATCCAACTCTTTAGATGTTAGATCTTAGCTAATTTTAAAGTTAAATGTCTTTTTTCTTTGTGTTCTACATTATTTTCATTTCGTATTAGAATTTAGGGTAAATGACACTAGTGGTTCTCAACTTAAACCTTAGTTATGCATTTGTACTCCAATTTTAAAAAGTTCAATTTGATCTCTCAACTTCCATAATTGGTTCATTTAAATGTAATTGATAATCTTGGTTGCAAAACCTCCACCCAACCAGTGATGACCACGTTTTGTTAGGGGCAAAATTGAACAAAAATTTGTTGTTAGCAGCCACGTGGACAAAGCTGAAAAACAAAAGAAAAAATTCCCAACTCTCGTTCTCCATTCATTAATTCTTTTTCAGCATAACATATGGCAACCTACTCATCTTCTTCAAATAGTCATATATAGCTCATTTGCATTCAAATTTTTAGCTAACAAAAATCCAAAATAAGTTTAATCATGGCCAAAAAAGGATAAAAACGTTACTCAAAAGAGTGGAAAATAAAACAAAACAAATATAGGCTGAAGTGGGAAACTAACCCAACGGATTGGCTGGAAACTGCCATTATGGAGGAGAGTTTTTGAATGATAGAGAACTGTGAAAACAGCCCTCGACACAGGTCAAAATGAAGCTGCCAGTATTTTCCTCCGGTTTTCTACGCCCAGAACCCACTTCATAAATGAATGAATATAATGACTTTAGGGCTTGGCGGCTCCAGCTGATTGAGCAAATGCTCAACTGGACCTTCCATCTTGGTCAAGACAGGTTCCAAGAGGTCTGTGAAGTCTTTGGCCCGACCTTGTACAGAAGGAATAACATTCAGGATTGTAGCAAAGTAGATGTTGTTATTCAGGTGGGGTTCAGAGCTAAGTAAGCCAAGCTACTCTACTGTAACTATGAAGGTTTTGAGAAAGTCAGGTCTTTTGTTGGTTATGAGTTTGCAGAAGTTCATCATTTGGTTAAAATGGAGAACGAGATTTGGGAATTTTGTTTTTTTTTCAGCTCTGTCTATGTGGCTGCCTACAAGATTTTCTTATCCAATTTTGCCCTTAACAGAGCCACGTGCTCGTCACGTGTGCTAGTTGGGCGGAGCTTTTGGAGTCAGAATTGTCTAATTACACTCAATTGGACTAATTATTAAAATTAATAAATTTAATTAAAACTTTTTAAATTCAAAGACAAATGCGCAATCAAGATTTATGTTGAGGGACCACTAGTGTCATTTGCCCAAAAACTCTCAATCCAAAATTTAATCCCAAATCCATCAAGTTCTTGCAACCTGTTTTATTAAACCAATATATGAAGCCCATAACTTCCAACTTCCAAGAGAAAAACATCACATTCTGCTGCCACATGCCAACCATTCTAAATTAACGACTAAAATTGTTTCACATATAGGTCAATGAGTTTTTTAATTATTCACTTTTAAAAAGAGAAAAAATAGTTCTTCACATTTTAAATATATATATATATATATATTGTCATCTATCATTATCTGTCTATTATTATTTATTAGTCATTTATTACGACTATTACGACAAAAAAATAAACGGGATAATGATGGAGGACAAAAAATGTATATTAATGACATGTGAGGGACCATTTTTTTCCGTTTTAAAAATAAGGGACTAAAAAATTTATTGATTAATATATGAGGGATCATTTTGGTCGATTATCTCAACCATTCTAAACCAAATGTACCTACTGCTAAGGTATGCATGAATTAACATTTTAAAGTATATTTTACACTTTTTATATATCTGTGATTTTAAATGTATTTTTTATTTCATAACTATTATTTTAAAATATATCCAAAAAATATTTTGAAATAAAATGTGTCATTTCTTCTCTGTCAAAGAAGGCTTTTGCAAATTTTCTGCTCAAGTACACTTCAAGTGGCCTCAACATCGCACATTTGACCCATTTAAGCCAACTGGCAAGTTTTAGACATTTTTTGGGGTCTGTTCCAAGGTTGAAGAAACGCCATGCTGTCAACACGCCTTCAGCCATGTCATCTCAGCCAACTACAATGATACCATCCCAATTACAGCATCCACATCATCGATTGCCTTCCAATTTTGCGTGTGAATCCGATTGTTGTGTTAATGGTCTAATCGCCAATGGGTCCAACCTTTCATTTATTTTTGTCTGATTTTCTCATTCTCAGTCCATTTTTGCAAAGGTTTTATCCATTTGGACGTAACATTAATCGAGTTTGGATCCATTGGTGAGTTTAGAATTTTCAAATTCAGCTTCCAAAGTAGTAAACTAGTAAAAGAGGTATTCATTCCTTGGGGAAAACTATTGTAGTAATTATATCTGAGTATAAATTGATTAAATTAATATTGAGTCCTTATTTTAATAAATTTTAGATTCTTATTTTGCATGCATAGCCAACTTCCAAAAAAAAATAGAAAACTTTTTCGTCTATTTCCATGTTTATTTGCTACGTTCATGGCGCATCTATCGTAAGCTGTTAATTGTCATTAATTAAAAAATCATCATGGATGGTTGAAGGGACAAAATTTGCATAAAATATTTGAAACATTAAAATAAGATTTTGCCTTTACAAAACTCAAAATCAACAATTTATTAAACTACGTTAAAGTCAATTAGTTTTACGTGATGAACTAACAAATGACTTGCAGTTGTAGAACAAATCAAAAGAGTACAAATGAGTGCCTTGCAAAAGTGCACTTTTCTTGTAATTAATCTTCCTCATTTATAATCTCAATTTTATTCTTTCCCACGTAATTTTTGTCCAGATCAATATTTTTTAGTGTTCAACATTGGCTCCCAATAACCCCTTTATTTATGAAAACACCTTCACCGTGTCTCAAATATCACAACTGTATTTTAAACCTATTGCCCTTTTTCCAATGGTTTCAAAGCATGGCAACAATCTAAATTAAATTTGATTGAAGCCTTAGTGTTAATTAAATTAACCCTAAGTCCACAACAGTGTTGTCCAAACCTCTTGAAAATTAGAAACTTTGAAAATGTCTAAGAAATTCAAGGCAATGATGCAAAAAGAGTAAGGCTACAAGATAAAATGCCCATACACCAATGACGAAAGTGAATACCTATTAAAAGAATGAATCACTTCGCAGAATGGAGTGCCACTGTTATCCAATTAGTGTGTATATATATAATTATGTTAACAAATCTAGATGACTACAGGTATAAAATATAGCAATGAAGATTGACTCAAAATTAAATTAAGTAAATAGAATCCTAGCCGTTAGCAAGTGAAAAATGAGGAAAACCACGTCGAGGTGCGTTAGACGCTTTCCTTAAAACAGATTTATCTCCTCCTGTGTGTGCTTGAGGATTTAACAAACGTCTATCTCCCAGGATACAACGACGAACAATGGCTTACTTGCACAAGGTAGACCGCTACAGCGAACTTGAATTTGTGTCTTTCTTACATCACGAAAATTACTAGAATTGAAAACTTGAAAAGAGAAATTGTTGAGAGAATTTTGAGGGAAAAAGTTAGAAAAATTGTCTTGGAAATTCTTCTTGTCCACCAAGGGAAGTCCTTTATTTATAAAGTAGATTTCCTTGTTCACATCATGTTCAAAAGACAAGCCTTTAAGTTTGGAGAATAAAAAGCCAAAAGACATTCATTATCTTGATGCATGAAAAGACAAAAGTCTTCGTTCATTCTTGAAATGAAAAGCCAAAAGTCTTCATTCATCCTTGAAATGAAAAGCCAAAAGTCTTTCATTATGCTTGATGCTTGAAAAGCCAAAAGTCTTCATTCATCCTTGACATGAAAAGCCAACAGCCAGCATTCATGATTGAAATGAAAAGCCAAGAGCCATCATTCGTGAACCACCAAATGAAAGATCCATAACCTACCATGCATCATGCCTCATTTTGCTTTATGCTTGAAAATGAGAAGCCATCATTCACGCATCTCCTTAATGAGCAATTTCTCATTCACATGTGCTCAAAAGAGCCATTCTTATTTTCCAACAATCCCCCACATGAATGAAAATTGAAATAAAACAAAGACTCGATATGGTGATAAAATTCTACGGTTAATACCTACATAGGATAGGTAGATTTTAGTCCTTGAACCTTCCCTTGTGAAAGTACATTTACTTTACTGGCTAATCGAGGCGCGATGTCCTGAGCTGTTCTACCTTTTGTGTGAATGATGATATACTTCACACAAGCATTCCCATGACACATTTGGTTCTCATGGTTATGTCCATTTTGGCGTGGACATCGTCACAGTTACGTGAGAGTTTCTAAAGAATTGAACCTGGACAATTCTCCTTTGAAGCGGCCCTTCTTCTCTCTCACATAGGTGATTTCATACTTCAGAATAACCCGCATTACTCAGCTTGGATCCAACATTCATCCAATGCGTATGAATCATTAAAAGCATAAGCTTAACCTATTGCTTACGGGCATCACTGTTCCTATCATAGGAATAGTTAGAAGGATAACCTTCACAGTGATCTTATTCGGTTTTAACAGTTTAGTTGTGCTATTGAACCTAGATCTTGGGATCTCCAATCAATTAGGTTAGGTTTCCACTGTAATCAACCTATTCATTTATGGCCTTAAGTCCCATTCTTCTCGATGATTGTTCAACTTTATCTCTATTCAACCCTTTGGTCAGTGGATCCGCAATATTTTCTTTTGACCTTACATAATCAATTGTTATGACTCCAGTCGAGATAAGTTGTCTAACAGTATTATGTCGACGACGTATGTGTCTTGACTTACCGTTGTACATCATAGTCTGTGCCCTACCAATAGCTGCTTGGCTATCATAATGTATACATAGGCGAGCCTGAGTTTTGGCCATTCTGAATATCCTCTAAGAAGTTTTGTAGCCATTCGGCCTCTTCACCACATTTATCTAGAGCTGAAAACTTCAGATTCCATTGTGGATCTTGTTATAGCTATGCATTTTGAGGATTTCCATGAAGCTACTTTGCACCACCTAAGGTAAATACATATCCGCTGGTAACTTTAGAATCTTGTATGTCAGATATCCAGCTTGCATTCGAGTATTCTTCTAAAATAGCAGGTTCACTTGTGTAGTGCAATCCATATTCACGAGTATGTCTTAAGTACCTAAGTACTTTGACAATCGCTTTCCAGTGATCAGCTCCTGAGTTACTCGTGAATCTGCTTAGACTACTCACAGCATAGGCAATATTAGGTCTTGTACAACTCATTAAGTATATTAAACTGCCTATAATTCTAGCGTATTCTACTTGAGATATATGATCTCCTCGATTCTTGGATAAATGTTGATTCAAATCAATTGGAGTTTTGGACACACCAGAATCGTCCTTATTGACTTTTTCAAGTATTTTGTCTACATAGTGTGACTGACTCAATATAAGACCATCAACTGATCGATTAGTTTTAATTTCTAAAATCACATCAGCCAGTCCCATATCTTTCATGTCAAATCTAGAATTTAACATATTTTTAGTAGATTTAATCATTTGTTTATTGCTACCAACAATTAACATGTCATCCACACACAGACAAAGAATGACATATCCAGTGTTTGTGTTCTTAACATACACACTTGTCACACTCATTGATTTTAAATCCATTTGACATCATGACATTGTCAAATTTTTCGTGCCATTGTTTTGGTGCTTGTTTAAGTCCATACAATGACTTCACCAATTTACATATTTTTCTTTCTTGTCCAGGAGCAATATAACCCTCGGGTTGTTCCATGTATATTTCTTCCCCAAGGTCTCCATTAAGAAAAGTGGTCTTCACGTCCATTTGATGGACTTCTAGATTTCGCAACTTGGCAATTGCCAATATCATTCTTATAGAAGCTATTCTCGTTACAGGAGAATAAGTATCAAAGTAATCATGACCTTCTTGTTGCTTGTAACCTTTAATTACAAGTTTGGCTTTATACTTATCAATTGTTCCATCTCCCTTTATCTTTCGTTTGAAGATCCACTTAGAGCCTAATGGTTTACTTCCTGAATGAAGGTCCACTAGCTCCCAAGTATGATTTTGCATAATGAAATCGATCTCACTCTTTATGGCTTCTTTCCATAAAGGTTCCTCGGTTGAGCTCACAATTTTTTTATATGTTTGAGGTTCAGCCTCTAGCATGTAAGTCAGAAAATCTAGTCCAAATGATTTTTCTGTCCTTGCTCTTTTGCTTTTCCTAGGCTCTTTCTCTACCTCTTCTGGTTCATGATAAAGATTTCGAACCTGATCATTATTTCTAACAATCTCAATTGTTCATTTAGACGACCTTGTACTATGTCCCTTGGAGTTACAAGGAAATACATGTTCAAAAAATGAAGCATTCTTTGATTCTATTATCGTATTATTATGAATCTCAGGGTTTTTAGACTCATACACAAGAAATCGATAAGCACTGCTATTTTGAGCATAGCCAATGAAGATGAAATCAACTTTTTTGAAGACCTATTTTCATCCTCTTTGGTGTTGAAACCAATACCTTGGCAAGACACCCTCACACTCTCAAGTATTTGTAGGAAGGTTTCTTTCCTTTCCACAATTCATAAGGTGTCTTATCCTCTTTCTTCCGAGGAATCTTATTCAAAATGTAGTTAGCCGTTAATATGGCTTCCCCCCACATGTTCTATGGCAATCCAGAACTTATCAACATTGCATTCATCATTTCTTCAATGTACAATTCTTGCGTTCTGCCACTCCATTCGATTGAAGAGTGTAGGGAGGTGTAACCTCATGAATAATGCCGTGTTGTGCACAAAATTCACTAAAATGTTCTACATAGTTACCACCCCCGATCACTTCTAACCATCTTAATCTTCTTATTAAGTTGGTTTTCTACTTCTTGTTTGTATATAGCAAACTTCTGTATAGCCTCATCTTTGCTCTTAAGAAAATATACATAGCAATATTTTGTGCTATCATCAATGAAGGTGATAAAATATTTATTACATCCTCGTATTTGAACAAATTTCAAATCACAAATATCACTATGAATTAAATCAAGTGATTCCATATTCCTTTTAATCATTTGGAATGATGATCTTGTTAGTTTTGCCTCTATACATGTTTTACATTTATATTTGGAATTAATGTTAAATGTGGGTATGTGGTCCAAGTTAATTAATCTACGCATTGTATCATAATTAACATGACCAAGTCTACAATGCCACAAGTTAGAAGACTCAAGCATATAAGCGGAAGACTTTTCCTTTTCATTGAGGTCTTTTGGCTTCACAGCCATTACATTCATTTTGATTATCCCATCTTTTACATACCCTTTTCCAACATAGACACCTTGTTTGGTCAAAACTAACTTTTCAGATTCCAAAACTATTTTGAATTCATGCTAACTCAGCAATGTCCCAGAAATCAGGTTCTTTCAAGTGTCAGGCACATAAAAGACATTGCGAAGTTTCACTTTCTTACCTGATGTCATTTTTAGGAATACAGTTCCTTGACCCTTGATCTCAGAAGTTGCGAGTTGCCTATGTAAAACTTCTCTCCATTATCCACAGTGTGAAATCGGAGAATGTAGATCTATTACAGCGGAGATATGGCGTGTGGCTCGGTATCCGACCACCACTCTTTTGGATTGGAGTCTACGATGTTGACTTCAGATTCCACCGTAGAAAGACTCATTTCAGACAATTCTTGTGTGGTATCGTTAACCAAGTTGGCCTCTTTCTTCTTATTCCTTTTTGGAAATCTACAATCCACTGATTTGTGACCCATCTTGTCACAATTAAAACATTTTCCTTGGAACTTTGATTTCTTTGAAATTCCATCCTTAGGTCCATATTGGATCCCGACTTGTATTTGCCTTTCTTGTTCTTGGAGCTTTCACCACGCTCCACCACATGGCAAGCAACAACCTTTGAGAAATTCTTCTCAGAGCCTCTATTGTCTTCTTCTATGCAAAATCGACAATTAGCTCTTCAACATTCATCTCTTTTCTTTTGTGCTTCAAATAGTTCTTGAAGTCTTTCCATGCAGGAGGTAGGTTTTCAATAATGGCAGCTACTTGGAAAGACTCACTCGTGGTCATTCCCTCAGTATGAATCTCGTGGATAATTAATTGAAATTCTTGAACTTGACTCATCACACTTTTTGAGTCCACCATTTTGAAATTCAAGAAGCGTCCCACGGGAACTTTTACTTTGACATCCTCAGTTTTGTACTTATGATCCAAGGACTCCCACAGTTCCTTGTCTAAACTCTTTCAACTATACACTTTATAAAGTGTATCAGTCAAACCGTTCAAAACATAGTTCCGGCATAGGAAATTAGATTTCTTCCACGAGTCAACAGCTTGCACTACTTGTACATTTGACCCATCCTCTCCAACAATAGAAGGATTCTCGTTTAAGAATTTTGCAAGATTAAGTGTTGTTAAGTAAAACACCATCTTTTGTTGCCAAGTTTTGAAGTTCAGTAGTTCAGTCCTCTAAACTTTTCAGGTTTCTCATGATGGTTCATAAGAATCGAAATCGCAAGTGATTGATTCGAGGCCATGGGAGTTGAGGTCGTGGGCTCTTAACTATAGTCATGTCATCAGCCATATCTCAACCTTACAACAAACCATTCATTGACAATTAATTTCCAATGGATTGGAATTAACAATATAAGTTTGAATATATCACAGATTGAACTAATATTAGTCTAATAAGCTTTATTAACATAATAATATATATTCACGAATCTGTTTGAAGTTTGTTATCCAATTAGTATATATATATAATTATGTTAACAAATCTAGATGACTACAGGTATAAAATATAGCAATGAAAATTGACCCAAAATTAAATTAAGTAAATAGAACCTTAGCCATTAGGAAGTGAAAAATGAGGAAAACCACGTCGAGGCCCGTTAGACGCTTTTCTTAAAACAGATTTATCTCCTCCTGTGTGTGCTTGAGGATTTAACGTCTATCTCCCAGGATACAACGATGAACAACGATTTACTTGCACAAGGTAGACCGCTATAGCGAACTTGAATTTGTGTCTTTCTTCTATCACCGAAAATCACTAGAATTGAAAACTTGAAACGAGAAATTGTTGAGAGAATTTTGTGGGAAAAAGTTAGAAAAATTACCTTGGAAAATTCTTCTTGTCCCCCAAGGGAAGTCCTTTATTTATAAAGGAGATTTCCTTGTTCATATCATTTTCAAAAGACAAGCCATTAAGTTTAAAGAATGAAAAGTCAAAAGTCTTTCATTATGCTTGATGCATGAAAAGCCAAAAGTCTTCATTCGTTCTTGAAATGAAAGCCCAAAGTCTTTCATTATGCTTGATGCATGAAAAGCCAAAAGTCTTCATTCATCCTTGAAATGAAAAGCCAAAAGTCTTTCATTATGCGAGATGCATGAAAAGCCAAAAGTCTTCATTTATCCTTGACATGAAAAGCCAAAAGCCAGCATTCATGATTGCAATGAAAAGCCAAGAGCCATCATTCATGAACTACCAAATGAAAGGTCTTGCAATGAAAGCCAGAGCCATCATTCATGAACCACCAAATGAAGGTCCATAACCTACCTTGCATCATGCCTCATTTTGCTTTATGCTTGAGAATGAGAAGCCTTCATTCACGCATCTCCTTAATGAGCAATTTCTCATTCACATGTGCTCAAAAGCACCATTCTTATTTTCCAACAGCCTCAACATTTTTGGGCAAAGTTTATGAAGATGGTAATCATGTCATGAACAGACTACCTCAACCAAAAATTAGGATTTTGTGCATTATTCAAGAAGTTATGGGATGATAACATCTCTTACTCTTTATAGAGTTTTTGGGTGTGAATATGTTGGTGTATTAAACCAATCTTATTTAACAAGATTGAAGGTAATAATGAAAATGAAGATCAACAAGTTGATGTTGTATGTGGTTTATCGACAAAGCGAGATTTCAAAAAAAAATCATACTCAAAGATAGAGTTGGAGCTGCTTTCATGGCAAGTTTGGTATAAGGGAGGCATTGTTGGTGTATTAAACAAATCTTATTCAACAAATTATAATTTCATTAGGATTTAGTAATTCTTAGTTGAATTAGATTTGAATTGTTGTAGGAAAGTACATTTTGAATTGGATTTGACTATCAAATCTTAGTTGTTTTTGATTAAGTATGGGATCTCTATAAAGGACCCATAGTTATTAGTTTTATGAGATTTAGAAAATAAAGAGAGACTCTTTAAAAAAATAGAGATGTAAGGAGTAGGAGTTTCTTCCTATAATTTGTAGTGTAAGGTTTTTTTTCCTATGTTATTGTTAACTTTTAAATAAATTATTTTACATTATTTTTAACTGCGTGGTTTTGTACTTAAAATTTTTATATCCTACAGAATATTATGTGTTTGTTCCAAATCATACGCCTCCCACCATGGTTGATTCTCTGAAAAAATGCAGAATGTTGTACATGTCGTGATGCTTACAAATTATTTTTAAGAATCCAGATAATTGGAGCCACACTTCAAGGTACATTAATTATGATCAACAATGAAAGCATTTAAGTGACACTATATGAAAACAACGCCGAGGATAAGAGGATCGACCAACGCTGAGCCACTCTGCACGGAGTTTCACGGTCCATTCCTTACGATTGGCGTAGTCGGTTTAGGGATGTTCATCAGGAGTTGTGCAAGTAGAGGCCACTAGGCTAGGAATTTTGGTGCTCTTAACTAGGTTAGCTAGGGCAAGCCGGTCCCACATAGTTTGGGGTTTAGGTCCCACATAGTTTGGGGTTTGTCGGTCTGGTTTAGCGGGTTTTGGCGTAACCAATCCTCTTTGGGTTATGTTCTTTGTGTTAAGGCACATCCGTTTAAGGCTTGTCCTTAAATAGACCTATATATTATGTTAACTTAGGTATTCCCAATGTTAATGACATCCGTGTGTTTTTAAACACACTTTGACAAAAAAAAAAAAAAAGACACTATATATCGTGAAGACAACTTCCAAGAATTTGTGAAAAGAAAGAAAACAAAAACAATCGTAGAGATTAACAAATAATTTGAAATTTAACTTGAAATTAGAAATTAAACCAATAACTTTTTATCTATATTTTTTGTTAAGTAATTTATATCATTCTCTACAACGATGTAGGTTTTGAATACTTACTTATAAATTTTAACATAAAAGGTCTCTCTTTTTTGGGGGTTGGGAAGTGTCTTGCTTCTTAGTGCTCAAATTATTCATATTCTTGATAATGATTGCTTGAAGAATTTTTCGCACTCTGAAGAAGACTCTATAGAGGAGGAAATCACATTTAACTTTATTATGTTCTCAACAGAATAAAAACATTTTTAACAATTAACGAATACAGAAAAGTGTACTCCTTTTATTCCAATATTAAGTCATATTTTGAAAATCCTACTTATGAAAGAAATATACATAATTGTGTTCAAATGAGGTGGATATGTATAAATTCATATTATGTATAATTCTTAAATTTAACTTAAAACATATATTAGTATTTGTGAAAAATAAATATTTTCCAAATTGTAATACAAAATAATTGTGCTTCCTTCATACGAAAAAGAATTTATTTTCAAAATTTTTTTTGTCTCCAAAAAAAGAGTCTACTTTTAGTATGAAATTCTTATATTATCCTTATTATATAATAATGACAATGCATAACTCAAATTAAAAGTTAAGAATAAAATTTGAAAATATACATTTAATTATACATTAAATTCCTTAACCATAACGCACTCAAGAGATTCCTTTACCATGACAGAAGTAAACATCAAGGAATAGTTCGTGATTTTTTGGCCTGAAACACTAGGAATAATTCGTGCCTTTTTTTCACCATAAATAAATGAAGACCATGTACGTTTGAGCTATGTTTGACAAGATGTAACCGCATGATTATTTGGAAAGGGAAAAAAATTTTGCTGTGACAAATAACTAAAATAACTTTGGAATTACCTTGATAAGCAGATAGAACTTGCAAATAAGCGGGGCTAGCTTTGGAATTTGTATCGAGCGATGAGAGAGCTTGGATGCAGAAGTCTCGAAGTAAATGGCTTCAGGAAGGGGACAGGAACACTAAATACTTTCATCTGATGGCTTTCACAAGGAGGAGGGTGAATCTTATCAGCAATCTAGTCTTCAATGGAAGGAGAGTGGCGCAACCAAGAGAAATTTGAAAGTTGAGATTGCAAAGTATTATTGAGACTTCTACAACAAGAAGTGGCGATTGGAGATTTTGAATTGGACTACCAATTTCAAAGCATATCAGAATGAACAAAGGGATAACCTTGAAGTCCGTTTTGGCCGAAGTTTGGCGGCTATCAGCGGTGTGATGGTAATAAGGCTCTGGGCGAGACGGTTTTAATATGAATTTCTTCAAACATCATTGGAGCTTAGTCAAACAAGATGCTTGATGTCTTTCATTGAAGGCTTCTTTGAGATGAGACTTTTGACAAGGCGATTAACTCTTCTTTTATCACTTTGGTTCCAAAGATGGAAAATCCTATCCATTTAAAAGATTATAGGCCTATAAGCCTTGTGGGAGCATTTACAAAATCCTTTCAGTTGAAAGGGTGATTAATGAGGTGATCGAGCAATCGGTTGCGTTCTAAAAATAGACAATTGTCATATTGTTCTTAATTGCCAATGAAGGCATTGACTATCTCGGGAAAAATAACGAGTGGAACTTTGTTGAAGGTAGACTTTGAAAAAGCATTTGACAATGTTGATTGGGATTTCTTGGATTATGTCATGCTAAAGATGAACTTTGGAAGGAAGTGGAGAAGTTGGATCTACATTTATAGCATTAGCTCTTGTGACAATGTCAATTTTAATCAATGGCTCTCCTACTAAAGCGGTTCAATATCAAAAGGCCTTCGCCAAGTGTCCCCATCCCCGATGCTTTTTAATATTATGGCGGAGCGTTCTCTATTCTCATGCAAAAAGGAGTCTTTAGGGCTCTTTGAGGGGTAAGCATAGGTCAAAGGTAGCCAGTTAGCTCACGCAATATGCAGATGATACTCTTGTGTTTATAAAACTGAATCTAAAAGCGTCTTGAATGTGAAAAGAATCCTCGGATGTTTGAGGTGGTATATGCGGATTGAAGATCAACTTCAACAAGCGATTTGATCGGGTTGGGGTTGAGGAGGTCTATTGAGCGGTGGGTGAGTATTTTGCTGCAAGGTTGAAACCTTCAGGTCAAATATCTTGGTTTTCCTCTGGTGTTAATTCTGTGTGTAAAGCATTTGGAGGCCTATCTTGGATACAATGAGATCAAAGCTCACTATTGGCAAACAAGGTACCTTTCAATGGGTGGCGAGTGACTCTTATTAATTAAGCCTGCTCGAGTTCTGATATTTTCCTATTTGTTTTAAGTTACCTTGTGGAGTTAAGCGACATGGATAAATTGATCGAGATTTCTCTGTAGTTGGGCATCAAGTAAATTGCATTATAATGAAATAATAGATTTGCCTTCAACTCATGAAGCTATTCTGCTCCCAAGGTTGTTAAAATCGAGTTTTTATGTAAAATCGGTGGAGGTCAAAAAATCGAATCGTAAAATCGTAAGATTCTACTAATTATGAAAAATAATTTAATAAATATATTATATATATTATATATAATATATCTTAAATTTATAAATTATAGACCTATTTAAATTTATAAAAGTACACAAATTTCATTTAGAGAATATTATCAATCACACCTAGAAAGATCTATAAGTTCATTAAGTATTGCACTATAAGTACTAGCTTTCAATCTAAAGCCAAATTGTGCTTTCAAATTGTCTTCACTAGAACACTGCACTATTAAGAACATGCAAAGAGATTAATTTCAATTGGATCATCATCATCATTAAGATTCTGATTATCCACTCATCATCGGATGTTAGATCATCAAAGCTTTCTTCAAAATTTGAACTTTTATCCTTCAACCAAATTGTACATCACAAAAAACCAAGTCATTCATCTTTTTTTGGAAGACAATTGGATAAATAAAATCGGATAAATCAAATCGTTAAGATTCTAAGTTTGAATGTGAAATCGCGTAAGATTTCACCCAATTTAAGATTTTACCTACGTTTTGACTTGGACACTTGGTTTTATTTCCAGTAAAATCGTAAAAAAGCGTACAAGTAAAATGAGAGAGTTTAATAACCAGCTGGCCTATCCTCTCACTCCCTCTAACAAATTTTATGATGTTGTTACACAAAGGAATGAGAGCGTTGCTTTCGGGAAGGAGACTTCATTTAATGTTACGGCATGATGAATGGATAGAAGGTATGATTCTAAAATTGTGCTTTCCTCGCACGTTTATGCCACTATCACATGAATAAGGGAGAAGGATATGTGGCGAATTTGGAAAGCGAAAGAAATGGTCAATGGGAGGCTGGAGGATTGATCTCAAGTAGGAATGCTCTTGATTGGGAAAAACAACGATTAGGAAGAATTTGTTAAACATTTTGAAGAAGGGCAATATCCCAGCCAGAAACTTCGAGATCGGATCATTTGTAAAGTAAAATCTCGAATGTAAGTACATACTCCACCACTTTCTTTTACAGAGTGCTGTGTTCTTCTTGCTCATAAAGGCAGGGCAAGTCTTAGCTTGAACCTAGTGTGGAATGGGTACTGGACCACTGGAAATGGAAGTCTTTAATCGGCAACGCTAATTCATCAAAAGCGCGTGATGAAATTTGTACATGCACTTAGGAGGGCATTATTAGACCAGAGCTTCTTTGTGTGTTAGCCATTTTGTAATCTTGAGCTAGAATTTGTGTTTTTAACCCACTTGTTCTTTGATTGTTGGTGTAGTTGATCGGTTATGGACTAAGTGTTTGAGGCTTGAGGTATTACATGGGTTTGCTGAGAGATCCTTTCATATTCTGGCGGTGGCGATCGCCCGGAGTTCAAGAGGCAACCTTGGATTATCTTGTTTATGTCATCTC